>JAITYX010000047.1:4185000-4785000 GCA_021018815.1 Talinum fruticosum | reverse complement strand
GTGGTTCTAATGCTTATATGTTTCTCAAGAATTTGAAGAGGAAAAAGGAGGTTAATAAGTCAGTTCTATTTTGCATATGAGTTGGATGATGATAAGAGGTTAAAAAATGTTTTTTGAGCTGATGGTACTTGGAGAAGTAGTTGTACATTGTATGGAGATGTTTCATTTGATATAACATTTGACATAAATAGATGTAAGATGATATTTGTTTATTTTACCGGTCTTGACAACCATAGGCTTTGTAGAACCTTTGGTGTTATATTCTTAGGGGATGAAAAATCCAAGTCATTTATTTGGTTATTTGAGAGGTTTTAGAAGTAAAGGGTGATGTTATGAAACTAGCAATACGAAGGGTTTTGATACATCTACTCATAAGTATTACATATCATGAAAAAGCTTCCTAAAAAAAGATTCCTGAAAAAGTTGGGTGGTCTTTGATAGCAATGTTGATTTTAACATTTGGTTTAAATTACATGTTTATAATTCAGAGACAATTGTTGAATTCGAAACAACTTGGCAATATATAATGGAAGATTTTGGGTTGATAGGAAATAATTAGTTGTCAAAGATGTATTTGGTTTGAGACATGTGGATTCCGAGACTATGTTAAGGACAACTTCTAGGTCCGAAAGTGAGAATAGATTTTTCAGCAGCTTTACAAATCTGCATCTAAGCTTGGTTGAATTTTGGGTGGAATTTCAAAGTGGTATAAATTTGCATAGACATGGTCGGTTAAAGGCGAGATAATGAGACCTCTTTTTTGATGGCCTAATTGAAGACAAATAAAGATTTGGAAGTGTGCAACTCGAAGTGGAGGAAAAGATATGAGATTTGAATAATGCAAGCCTCGTATTTCAAGCAGTTATTTTGAATCTCTTAATTGCTAGGAAGTGGAGGAAAACTTTACAACTTATACGAAAAATGATTTTGGCCGTTAAAATTAACCAAGCAGTGGTTCTAATTTTCTTGGAAGGAGTCACAATTTGGATTATTTTGAAGAAAACCTCATGTGCGATGGAATAAATAGGATTTTGTACTGTTATTTTAGTTTTTATCGTGTAGACCGACTGAGATTGTTAAGAGGTCGCACTTTTTAGCATTTTTATGTTTAGTTTTTATTATGTAGAATGACTCAGATTGTTAAGAAGTCGCACCTATTTAACATTTTTATGTTTGTATTTGTAACTGTTTTATCAATTAATTATCAAAAAAAGTGTATGTGTTTATAATTTTTGGTTTGGTGGCCAAACATACATAATTTCTTCATCATTTTTGGGGCCTTTTTTTTTGGGAATCTATTTATCGTTATGCTTCTTTGGTTCCTTTGGGATTCTCTTTTCTGCATTACAAACTTTACTCAATTATGAGTTTGTTTTTAATTTTATTAGAATTTTGATTATCATGTTTCTCATATTCATGTTATTGTTATCAAGGTAGGAGTAATTGAACCATTAAGATAACGCAATTATTAATCAAATTTTATCTTATTTTTATTGTCATTAGTTATTCCTTAATTACGAGATTTAATAATTATTTAATGATAAAGTTATACACTTATTTACAAAATTAATTTAGGACAGCGCACGTATCTTAACTAGTTTGGAATAATTATCTGGACTTAAAATTAAATTAAAGTTAGGCAGCTAACATAAGTCGATTAAACTAGCAGAAATGAACTCGAACCATGTCAAATATATTTGCTATGTTAATTTAGTTTTTTATGTACTATTTTTAGTGTAAAAGTATTGATTCTAAAATAAATTTCTCTCTAAAAAATGGTTTAGTTAGCTAGTTAAAATTAAATTACTAAGGTTTGTTTCTCTCTCTAGCTTGGAGAGCTCCTCTCTCATGCCATGACGAAGCGCGGGAGACTGAAGAAGTCAGGCTATACAGCTTCTAACTCGAAGCAATCAGACAATTCAGAGCAGCGTACTATGATCAATGGGATTTCTAGGAATCCAACTTCAATGAGTCCTTAATCTAATGGAATAGTAACACCAACTTTTGGGTCTCTTCCAAATGTTACTGTTTCATCGAATTCAGATCATCTGTCTGCTCAAAAATTTCTTATACTCGATTCCATTTAATTGTAAGAAATTATAAGGAGTTATAAAGAGTTGTAAGAAACTATAAGGAACTTGTAAGAAATTATAAGGAATTATAAGATAATTGTAAAGTTTTTATAGTAATCCGGAATCAAGTTTGCAAAGCCTAAATAAGTTGGGTGGCTTGGGGATTAAGAATTGTCAAATCCGGAATCAAGTTGCAATGTGAAGTATTTATGGTAATCACAACAGATAAAGCTTGCTTAAGGGTTAAATGGATTAATGAGCAACACATGAAAGAGAGCAACATCTGGACTATAAGCTCAGTTAGTGGAGAAAGATCCTGAAAGTCATAGATATATTTGCATCAGGCTAGAATGGTAAAGTATGGAAACACCATGAATCTGGCTAAGTGGCTAAGAGGACATCAGGAGATCACTCAAATTGCTTAGATCATTTGGTGTAAATCCAATGTTCCAAAACACTTATGGAGGATGATGAAGGGCATACTCAACACAAGAGATAGATTGTTGGTTATGAACATTCAAGTGTGTTGATCTATGTCCATTATGTTTCAGTAATCAGGAAAATCATCATCATGTCTTCTTCAAATGTGCAGTAAGTCAAAGTGTTTTGCAAAATACTATGTCCAATATGAGAATCAAGATTCAGTTGACTTCAGCTCAGGGATTGAACAAGTAATTGGGTAGCTGTTTAAACAATATGATTGCAAAGAATAGTTTTCCTGCTCTACATCTCACAGCTATTATCGATTGCTTGTGGAGTGCCAGAAACATGAGTATCTTCAGGAAAAGTTCAGCAAAGTGTGAAGGAAATAACAACAAACTGCAAGAACATAATTATAAATAGAATTCGGTATTAAGCTAAGATCAATAACAAGAAATCAAAAGATCAAGAGTTTTTAATTTCTGTTTTGCCTTAAAAAGGGTTGGGGTTACTCCTCCCTTTAAAGCTCATGTATGTAACTTGAGTTAATTTCCCTATAGCGGTAGTAAAAACATCTTCCTCACCAAAAGAAAAAAAAATCTCAAGAAATTCTAAGAAAAATCAAAATCAAACAAATTTGACTTGACAAATGCAGTGTTATTTTATCTTTCCAACCCAACCAAAAGCAGAAAAAAAAAAAGAAAGAAAAAGCTGTTTAACAAATGTGCTTCGTACTGTAAAGTAGTATGTAATTATAATTCTGTCTTTGGGTTTTGGGAAAAAGGTCTCATCTTTTGGGTCAGCAGCACGCTAATTAAATTTACCAGGCCAAATGATTAAGACTTAATCACTTGCAAAATCTCATGAAGATTATTTCTCTCAAAATCCTTTTTCGTCTTCCTTTTTTCACCCCTTTTGGTAAGACAAAGATCTTCTCATGTCTTTCACACTTCAGCAAATTAGACTTTCATAATAGTTGGCCTTTAATTATTTAACTTAACAAAAATACATTAATTTATACCCACTCCTTCCCACAATCATCATTGAAATTGACTTTTTTTTTTTTGGTTAATTTTGATGAATTTTATCTCTAGATTTAAAAAAAAGTATCATTACATTAGCATTTTGAACCATTCTTATCAAAAGTGCTACTTTGAAATACTCCTTGTTATGTAAGGGTATTAATTAAATTTTTAGTAATTTAATTATTTTTTAATTTAATTATTTTTAATTAATTTATAACATTAAAAATTATTATAAGTTTAAAAAAATAGTTGTTTTTTTCAAATAGTAATAATAAATTGACATATTAGATTATATAATTTATTATAAATAATAAATAGATATGTCTCTTTATTTTTTTCTATTTTGATTAATATACTTTTTATTTTTAACGTCCATTATATTTAATGTTAATGTAAATAGTTTCGATATTAAATTAAATTAAAATTACATTGAATCTACCTATTTACCATCCTGCATAACATCCTACGTGTCGTTCATACATTACTTCAACTCAACTTTTAATATATATATATATATATATATATATATATATATATATATATATATATATATATGATGTAAGCATATTGTATACGTAATTTTATACCTTTTATGAAAAAATACATTAAAAATTGATGATCTACTTCTCTCCAGTTTTCCCCAAAAATTCAACTCGAGATGCCTTCACCCTCCAAATACAAGAGAACAATACACAAACTAAAAGAAGTCTAAAAACAAGTGTTATTATTATATGAGAACGAAACAACAAAAGTAACTATACAAAGTAAAAGACACCTAAAAATTTTAAGGTTAAAAATTAACATCCATATCCCTTTGTTTTGACCATCTTCCTTAACACTAAAATATATTATGTGAGATATTGTAACTTGTATTTGAAAGGCTAAAATATGTCACTCTAACTCCTATGTTTTTTTTTACTTGAAAAACAGGTCCATCCATTTGGACCCTGTATATTAGTGAAGTCCAAAGGATTGTATGGATTAGGACGGCTGGTGTCAAAGTCACAATTATTTTCCTCCCATAATTTCCTCCGATGAGGAAATTGTTGCCCTTTCAGACCTAGGGGAGAATAGAGTTAGAAGCCACTGAGCCACCGACTACTTCGACATCTAGCTTTTATATAACATGGATGCTTTAAAACTTGTTATTTTTAATATATTATAAGTAGCTTATTGGTGATGAGTATTGATAAGTATTTTACAAATGTTGATTAATACCGATGAGTATTGATAAGTGTTTATGAGTGCTAAATACATTGAACATTGTAACAAGAAAATATGACTAAGTGTTGATCATTGCTGATAAATGTTGACGATAAAGTACTTATTTAGTTATAATAAGGTGGAAAGAACAAGTCATTAGTATCAAAGGATCAACATTAATACTTTAATATGCAAGTGATTAAACCTTAAGATTTCATTCCCATTTTTTTTAAAAAAAGGTGTATTCCTTTTAATGTAAGTTCACAAAACTGAAGCCAAAAAGAAAAAAATGTTCACAAAATTAAGCAAAAGGTAATCAGCATCTCTTATGAATATTCTTCCTATAAAACATGTCATGCCATCCACTGTCTAAAGTGCCCTTTGATATTGAGCTTGCTACACTACCTTTCTCACTTCATGGCAACTAGGGTCAACCTTTTTAGTAATGAAGTTTGCTAAGGGAGTGTTTGGTTGCGGAATTTTTTTGGAAATTAATTTTCTAAGTTCTCGTTGTCTGGTGACAAAATTTTATTTTCAAAAAAATTATTTTCACATGTATAGACCAAAATATTTTCTATTAAAAAATAAAGTTTTTTTGACATGCGGCGACGTTTCTGATTTAAATTAAAACTTGACAATTTGATAGAAAACATTAAATGAACTACAATTCTAAAATTCAATGTTAAAATTCCTTCTTTTAGTAACACTATCACCACATATACAGCCAGTAAAATAATTCAGTAAACTTATTGACCAAAAAATATCTCGTTGAATGGCTAAATGGCGTCCAAATTTGATATAATTTTAGGATTGCTTTAATTTATTTAAGAATTTCATAAAAACAAAAGAAAAATGGTTAACCAAATATTAGATGATCGAAGTTAGATTTCATACTAAAAAACCAAAGTCTTGCTACAAAGCTGCCATGAAGATAGTGTAATACAAAGGGGAAAGAGGAATTGAAATTAAAATCTTATACACTCAAGATCTCAATCTTGACTATTAGGCATGTTCTTTTGGGTGATTAATAGGAAAACACGTCATTCAACTATACTAAAATAACACTCAACAACTTTCAACCACATTTACCCACACATTCCAAAAGCAGTTTACATTCAAACACGCTTAACAACTCTAAACCACGCACATCTACTCCTTAGGTTTGAAAACTAAATTCTTAGCCATATTTAACCACACAAAAATCTACGCTTAATTAAATAATACCCTTTTACCCATTGAGAAGAGGGACCCTGAAAAACTCCATTGGTTCAAATTTTTGTTTGAAATGAAATTAGGAGAAGGCCCACAAGCATGCAAAGATCATACCTTCTTTTTTTTTTTTCCCCTTTCGTTGAACTTGTTTGATTTTGAATTGTGTCTTTTTAAGAAAATGCATGGGAGAAATGACCCACAAAACACAAAGATGCCAAATTTGGGAATATCTATCATTACACACTACTCTCTCACTCTCCACTACTCTACTCCTCTATTTTATTTATCAACAATAATATCCACCTACATAATTAATTACTATTCTATTAAAAAAAGAAGACATTTTCATCTGGATCCAACGGCTATATGAGGGATCAAAGCCACGTGTAGGGTCAAGGCTTTTTGAAACACCATTAGAAACATGGTCTGGCTTTTACCCTTCATCCTCTCTCTAATGGAGGAGAGAGAGAGAGAGAGAGAGAGAGAGAGAGAGAGAGAGAGAGAGGCACAGCAATGGGGGTTGGTGCTTCTCATTTCCTAGGTTGGGCACTAAACGGCAAAAGCAAAATCTTACCAAAACTCTATGTTTCCGAGGCTGGACTTTTGGAAATAATTAAGTATATGTGTTGGCTCTTGTGACTTCAAATAGATATTAATAAACCTATGCTAATACAAAACCTACATATCCAACATAAGTATGAGTCTAACACGAAAATATGGAACGTTAAAGAAGATAAATTTTATATATAAAAAAAGACATTCGAGTCCACAAAGTAATCGACAAACATGATTTGGTTATGAAAATAAAATAAGTTGCGTTATGTGACTAATACAAAACCTACATATCCAACATAAGTATGAGTCTCATTCCTCTAAAATGATTAATGAGTAAGCTATATCTTCACTTTTCTCATAAATGATACACACGAGTAGAAAATAATTTAAACATAATGTTAAAATTATATATCATGAAGTAAATTAAAAAATATATCAAATATATATATGTACGCATTTTAAATTAGTAATATATTCTTAGATATAATATTCAATGAATTATATGCTCGTAAATATGCATTAACATAGATCACAATATCAAAACCTGTCTCCGAAATATATTATTATTATTATTATTATTATTATTATTATTATTATTATTATTATTATTATTATTATTATTATTATTATTATTATCACACCATAAGAGTAAAAGAGATAACTAGTCAGCAGAAATGATTTTTCAAAATTAGAAATTTGTTGAGAAAAATAATATATTTCGTGACTTTCTATTATTTAGAGTAAATTTTAAGCAATATTTCCCCCTTTTTCAATCAAAAAAAATTTAAGCAATATTTTCCTAAAAAAACCAACAAACACACGCAGAAAATCACTCTCTCATCAAATGTTTCATTTTGTTGGGCAATATTTATACTAAGGATTCAAATTTATAAATTTAAATGATATAATTTAGGAGAGAAAATCTAAGTTTTTAAAAAATTAAATAATAAAAATAAATAACAAATTTAAAAAAATTAAAATAATATTCTATATATAATTGGCACGAAGTCCGTACTAGAGTTGGATGCTTCTTAGTCTTTAATTAATAAAGCCAACTTATAAAAAAAATAATAACTTAAATCTAAAAATCAGATTTATAATATAATTTATATATTTATAGAACGTGAGATACTATCAAAATAATATTCAAAATTTTTAGTCTACTACTACTAAAAAAATTTTAAAAAATAAGCATCGAAAAAAATTTTCAATCAGATTGTCACCAACAGTCAACACTGAGCATGCTACCTCCTCTTCTTCTGTCAGCCTTTCCAAAAAGCAAAGCAAACATTCGCAAAGAAGCCCCTTCTCTCTCTGCTCTCTGCTCTCTGCTCTCAAGACTCTTCTCCTTGTGTTTCTCTCTCTCTCCCTTTCAAGCTCCTCCAATGGCGTTTCGTAAACCCTTCTCTCTCCTTCAAACCCTGTTCCTCTGTTTCTCACTCTGTTTTTCTTCCCACAATTATTTCTCCTTTGCCAAGTCCCCATCTTCTCCTACAGATGTTGAGCTTCTCTTGTTCAAAATCAAGCCCAAACTACAAGGGAACTCAGAAAACCTTATGCTTTCTTCATGGAATACTACAGTCCCTCTTTGTCAATGGCGGGGCCTCAAATGGGTCTTCTCAAATGGCACTTCTTTGGACTGTGGAGCCCTTTCTTCTCCTCAATGGTCTAGTCTCTCACTCTACAAAGACCCATCTCTTCACCTTCTCTCTCTTCAGCTTCCCTCTGCCAATCTCTCTGGTTCCATCCCTCGAGAGCTCGGGGAGCTCTCTGCCCTTCAAACCCTTTATTTGAGTCTCAATTCTCTCTCTCAGGGGGTCCCATTAGAGCTTGGTTACAGCTCTTCTCTTACAGATGTTGATTTGGAACACAATTTGCTAAGTGGTTCTCTCTCTCCGTCCATTTGGAACCTCTGTGATCGGCTTGTTTCCCTTCGGCTTCATGGTAATTCTCTCTCTGGGTCTCTCCCTGAGCCTGCCTTGCCTAACTCTACCTGTGATAATTTAGAGGTTCTTGATTTGGGTGATAACAAGTTTTCTGGGTTGTTCCCTGATTTTATAACTAGGTTTAGCAATGTTCAAGACCTTGATCTAAGTCATAATATGTTTAGTGGTGAAATTCCTGAGGGTTTAGCTCTGTTGAACCTTGACAAGCTGAATTTGTCTTACAATAACTTTAGCGGGTTGTTGCCAAATTTTGGGGTGGGAAAGTTTGGGGTAGAGAACTTTGAAGGGAACAATCCTGGGTTATGTGGGTACCCTCTGAGAAGTTGCAATGGAGGAGGGTCTAGTTTGAGCCCTGGGGCAGTTGCAGGTATGGTGATTGGTTTGATGGCTGGGGCTGTAGTTGTTGTATCATTGTTGATTGGTTATATGCAAAATAAGAAGAGGAAGAATAGGGATGAGAATGAGGATGAATCGGAGGAAGTCGAAGAGGATGATCTTGCTAATGGTAATGGTGAAGCTAAGCTTATTGTGTTTCAAGGCGGTGAACATTTGACATTAGAGGATATTTTGAATGCTACGGGGCAAGTTATTGAGAAGACGAGCTATGGAACATCGTACAAGGCAAAGCTCGCTGATGGAGGCACAATTGCATTGAGGTTACTGAGGGAAGGATGTTGCATGGATAGGAGATCTTGTTTGCCTGTGGTAAGGCAGTTGGGTCGTCTTCGACATGAGAACTTGGATCCATTGAGAGCTTTCTATCAAGGAAAGAGAGGAGAGAAGCTGCTCATTTATGACTATGTTCCTACCAGAACCCTTCACGAGCTTCTACATGGTAAGTGTTGCTTTCATGTTTGATTGGCAATTTGTATATCTTACGTAGCTTTCATGTTTGATTGGTGATTTGTATGGATTGCTTGCTTTGGCAAACATGAAAATTAGAGATAAGTAAAAACAGAGGGAATTAGGAAATCATATATGTGTAGCTTGCAGCATTCAACTTTAATAAAAAAACAGTTTGGATCGAATCTCAAAATTCAAGACTGCTATATGTAGTCATGTGAGGTGGAGTATTGAAAAGTATTAACATTTAACACATGAATGGGGTAGCTGCCAAGTGGTTCTTTTGCAACATCATATTAAAACCACTCTTGTATGCTCATAATTTATCTCTATGTATGTGTTGTACAAATACACTTAAAATGAGGCTGAAAATCCACTAACTTCTTTGGATGTAGCTAACTCCAATATTTGGACATGTATATGTACCACACACTCACAGCCAAATCCTGATAACTTAGCATAATACAGGAGTTATAGAGTCTTGTTCGACTCACTATAGGGTAGCTTCCCTGAAATTTACTTTCCTTTGAATTGAATTCAGGAGAAACCCACTCATAAATAATTGAATTATTTGTGAGTATATCAGAATAGGTGCAGTTACACTGGATTGTGAATCCATCTTGTATCAGTTCGCTTCCATTGGTTAGCCCATACATTATCACCAAGTTGTTTTCCAGTCGCTTTATTTGGTGAAAATATTCCTATCGTGTAACAATCAGAACGTGAAGAAAGATCTGACATTGAAGAGCATCCTCTAATTTTGTTTCTCTTGGTTTCTTTAGCCTTAGAAAATAGCAACTTTGTGATCTAACATTGTTGCCATTCTAGATGTTCTTGTACTTATGCGAACATCTGAACCTTTATCTTTACTGCGGCACATCATCATTTTGTTTTCTACCATTTCTGTGTCACGTCACCATATTGTTTTTATTGAGTCCCATCATTTCAGTTACACACAATGTTATATGTTGCATTGTTGGCATGGAAATGTTTGTTCTACCTGTATGCTTTTGACTACCGCTGCTGTCAGCTAATGGCCAAGTTCCGGAATTGCTTGCGTGCTTGCTGCTGAAACCTAGAGAGTTCTAGAATATGGGGTGTGAAGACTGCATGTACGTGCTTAATCCATCCAAAACTGTTGCTGAGAGACCTTGGATGATATTGGGGCCATCCAAGTTATGAGCTCTGCAATTGAAGGACTCTTTTAGAGCTAAGGATTTAAGTGGTTATGCTAATTCTCCCATTCTAGTACTTTGCTTTTGATATATGATGATATATTAGGTGTTAAAATGGTCATCCAACCACAACCTGTTTCTTCTCCATTGTGAGACAGCAAGGGTTGAACGTGAATCTTGAGAACTTGATGCTTACTTTACCACTTTTGCTCATAATTTGATGCTTCAACATTGTGGTTTTTTTTTCTTTTGTCTGGCTCAAGTTATTTTTATCCCAAATATATCTATAGATTAAACAGAGAGCAGAATTGTGAGAGGTGTGGGGCAAAGAAAAACATGAGAGTTGCACTTTTAGATTGGTCCATTTCAGCTAATGCTATTGGTTTGCAATTTTTGAGGAAGTTGAACAGGTGCTTGTTCTGTTGATGGCTCATTATGCTGGCTCTTATTTAGAGAGGCTGACATGTGTCGAATACGTTCTTGATTCATTGATGGTATTTCGTAGTTCTTTCATGCCGAAAGCAAACCCCATTGCTGAGTTATTTTGGGAGTTATATTATACATTATTGTGTAGTCTTGTTAAGGAACTTGCTAGTTTTAGGCTTCAATCCCAATGGGCCACATGATGTTCTCTTCTGTCAGAGATGGTATCACATTTGGAGATAGCACTAGCAAGGATTTCAAATGCATAAAGGTCATGGCCCATACTTGATAGGCTATAATAATGACTGAGCTCCCAAATGAGAGGTCAGTGTCACATAAATTGTTGCCCATTTCCTGATGGATCATGATTGGTCTTCGTGTTAATGTAACCCCATTTTCATTCTAATTCCTTCAGGTTCTTTTGGTCACTCTTAAGGGTCCCTATTGCCTTTAAAACCTTGGGCTCTAATTCTCATATTAAGTCTGGAGTACAGTTGAAGGAAATCTTAAGTGTCTCTGAGTTCTGATCATGTATATAAAACGTAATTTTGATCCACATATTGAGCTTGAGCGGGGGCTAGAGTCTGAAATATATTGTCTTGTCAACATAAACTTGGTCTATTTGAACTGAATTTTTAGCTGCTCTCCAGAGTTTTATCTGTTTAAGCCATAGAATTAGATCTTGTGCTTAATCTGCAATCAGCACCGATTAATCTGCAAATTGACTTGGCATCCTTCTGCTTATTTATTTATAATTTCCTGATCAGAAATTTGTTTTATGGGGCTTTTTTCTTGATGAAACTATGTGGTGGTGGGCAGAAAGATTAAGAGTACTTTGTAAATTTTGTTGATATATTTAAAGTGGTTATAGGTCTGGTTTCATAGATTTGTAAGCATCGTGCGTTTAAGCTGAAGTCTGAAATATCGGAATACATAGGTGGGATCTCACGGTATTGGTTGGTAGTTTGTCATTGCCCCATAAATTTGTTTTATGGGGCTTTTTTCTTGATGAAACTATGTGGTGGTGGGCAGAAAGATTAAGAATACTTTGTAAATTTTGTTGATATATTTAAAGTGGTTATAGGTCTGGTTTCATAGATTTGTAAGCATCGTGCTTTTAAGCTGAAGTCTGAAATATCGGAATACATAGGTGGGATCTCACGGTATTGGTTGGTAGTTTGTCATTGCCCCATAAATTTGTTTTATGGGGCTTTTTTCTTGATGAAACTATGTGGTGGTGGGCAGAAAGATTAAGAATACTTTGTAAATTTTGTTGATATATTTAAAGTGGTTATAGGTCTGGTTTCATAGATTTGTAAGCATCGTGCTTTTAAGCTGAAGTCTGAAATATCGGAATACATAGGTGGGATCTCACGTTATTGGTTGGTAGTTTGTCATTGCCCATACTGTACTTAATCCTTGCATTATTTATAAATCCATGGACTATTCTATGACTCATGATATTGTTCAGTCACTTGTCTTACTTAAATTTGATGGGTTAAAACCAGAACCTCAACCAGGGAAACCAGTGCTGAACTGGGCTCGGCGCCACAAAATTGCACTCGGTATAGCCAGAGGACTAGCATATCTTCACACAGGCCTTGAGACGCCCATGACTCATGGAAATGTGAAATCCAAGAATGTGCTTATTGATGATTTCTTCGTAGCTAGACTTGCTGAAATTGGGATAGACAAGCTTGTTATCCCGGAGGTAGCTGACGAGATGCTATCCCAACTGAAGACAGATGGCTACAAGGCTCCAGAGCTTCAGAGGATGTATAAATGCAACCCAAGGACAGATGTCTATGCTTTTGGTATTTTGTTGCTTGAAATTCTGATAGGGAAAAACCCGACAAACATTCTAGGAGTGGCGATTACTTGGATTTGCCATCAATGGTTAAAACAGCAGTTCTAGAGGAGACAACAATGGAGGTTTTCGATGTTGAGGTTCTGAAGGGGATAAGAAGCCCCATGGAAGATGGCTTAGTTCACGCATTGAAGCTTGCGATGGGGTGCTGTGCCCCGGTGTCTACTGCTAGACCCACAATGGAAGAAGTTGTGAAGCAATTGGAGGAGAATAGACCTAGGAACCGGTCAGCTTTGTACAGCCCCACTGAAACCAGAAGTGGGACAGGTACCCCTTTTGATATTCCTTCTTTCAAGTTCTTGTAGGTAAGGTAAAACATATTTGTTGTACTGCTTTAGGAACTGATATCTTTCGACTAATACCATTTTATGTGACTGTAATATGGGACTGATGCAATGGAATCACAGGAAGTGATTCATTCTCTGTCCTTGGTTTCTCATGTAGTTTCATCAGTTGCGCTATCAATTCACGATAGTTTTTGGTCGTGTCTGTGATGGAGTGACGATCTTGATTAATATTAGTGTGGTTGTGGCGGAGTTCTTCATGCATGTGAGGCATAGTTGTTCATAGGGTGATTTTAACAAACCCTTATTGAACTTCTTGGGAATGCTCATTACCTCTGTGATCTGCATTCAAAGGTTGAGCAATCCCAAGCCTAAGTTAGGTAAGTTTGTGGGCTAATTACTGACCTATGTTTCCGCCTGAGTGGCTTGAGAGATGCTCTTGACAACTATTATCATGGTGTAGATTGGTTTCTAACTGGTGAAAAGGCAGAAAATGTGATTTACCTAACTCCTGTGCGGGCATTGAGCGCACCACAAATCACATTCACAACAACCGCATGGAACATGGTTCATCTCACAAGAGCTCGCTGCTGGTCTCTAACCACCCTAAGAACATGTTTCCATGGCCTTTTGTAATTTATGGGGCAAAGTAAGGTGTCAGCATGGGTTGCTGGGGAGCAACCCATGCGCCGAATGATCTCTGTCCTTTCGAAGCTCAGCAACCCATGCGCCGAATGATCTCTGTCCTTTCGAAGCTGGCACACTTCACTAGATGCACTGGCAACATGTAAATGTGACTTTGCCAATCTTCTCTGTTTTTTTCCTTTTTTATCAGTTAGACAATCCATATTTTGGGGTTGGGGGATCCTCCAGTTATCGAAATTCTCTCATCCGTTGAATCAAGAGGCAACACTGAAACCTGCATTCATGCATTACAGATCTGTCCTGAACCAGAATTCTCGGCCCACAGTATGTTGGCTCATAATTCATAATAGGTTCATCTGCATGTTGATCTCTGATAAGATGTTTTCTGAGATGTGATAGCGAAGAGTTACTTTAGTTTCCAGCCATTAAGTGTCTTGTAGTGTGTCCCATTTTGGTATCTTGCCCTGCCCACCTAAAGAGCTGAAATGACAGGTCCAGTTTTTGCAGATGCAAATATGGGTTCTGATTAGGCGTGTGGGTCTAAGTTAATTGCATGTATTGCTGGTGAGAGTTTGTTCACATGCCTTAACCAAAAAAATGGACCCGTTCAATTAGATCCACCACATGTTGATTCACTAAGCAAACATTTGCTAGTGCCATTGCATGTGATGCAAATCTCCTACATTAATGAACCTAATTGTTGTACCATAGGAAGATCAAATTCCCAACCTCAGTTTGGGGGCATTGGTGGACCCTTCAATTTTAGACCTGTTAGGATAAGATCGGGTCTATTTAGACCTTTTTGGATTCTACTAGAATAAGATCCATACTGGACGTTATTATACAGACTCATATTAGTGCAAAAGAAAAAAAAATGAAAGAAAAGAGTGATGGACCGAAAATCGGTTTGCCAATGAATTGTCACAACACAAGTACAGAAGGGATGAGGAGAAGGAATCATAACAAAATGCAGAAGTAAATGAACATTCAAATTCTTGTTTGAATGTATTAATAATGATGTTCCACAATCATGGTGACAATCTCCAATTCCCTTCCCTCTTTTGTCCCTCTTTCTTTTTAGATCCCTCCTCTATTTCTGCTTCAATTTACTTCTGTCTAAATTCAATACCAAGAAAAAAAATACAGAGATGTAACAAGAATCTAAGAGTGACAGTCATATTCACTCTGAAAATGGAAAGATCTGACAACTAATTTGGATGGGTGGTAGCAATGGAAACTATGGGGAGGTTCAGAAGGGTGATTGGAAATATGGTTTAAGAGATGAACAACGCTTCCATATAGTCACTCCCTTATCGGACCTTCAAAAAGAAGCCCTTTTTCTTTATGGGGAGCAAAGTGGAGGTTGAGCAATCATACATTGTGAAGGCAACCAGGAAAACATGAAAATGTACACTATAATCTCATTTACTTGGTAGTTCATAGATAGAGGATTCTTTTTTCCCTCCTTGGATGTTGATCAAGGGGGTGATATATGTGGATAGGAAGAAGTATGGAGAGCTGAAACTGAAGGAGAAAAGAAAATGGTACGTTTTGTTTTTTCTTCTTTTTGTTTGTTCTGTTTAAAATGTATTGAGGTTTTAGGGTAAAGGGGGACTAACAGGCCTGACCACGGCGACAGCTAAGCACGCCTGCGTTGGAAGTCAAGGAACCGACAAGGGTGGATGGCTTGGCTGCCAAGCTGGAGGCCCTGGCGTAGCTAGCAGCAGCCCCGGCTCCAGATGGGGTGAAGAATGCCCCATTCAACAACAGATCACCTTCTGATCTCCAGTTCCAATGCTTCCACTGGCCCTCATTTGTGTCAACCCTCTTAGTCACCTGTGAAAGACAAGTGCACTATGGTTGAGAAATCTTCTCTCTTTTTCCAATTTTGAAATGATTGTGAAATGGTTTTTCTTGGTTTGATTTACCTCTTTGGCAAAAGGATTGAGAGGGGCAAGGTATCTGTTTCCTTGGCTGTTGATGGTGGGATCTGCACTGCCTCCAATCGCATACATTTCCCAGTGGGTGTAGTCATTGTTTACTACGTGAAAATAACCATGTCTACATCTGCATTTTGTTTTGATTTGCCTCTAGTTACTGAACTGAATGCAAGAACAAAATCCACTGTCCCAAAAAAAGGAATAAAAAGAAGATAAGGAGCTCAAAAGAGAGTTTTATCTACCTGGGCATCCTCTGAATGAGACCTTCTCCGAAGTGGTTGTAGGCAATGGTTACTTGCATTATCTTATCCCTTGTGTATGAATCACTGTGTCCCAACAACATCACCTATTTTCCATGAACAGAGAGAGATTAAACCCGATTAGCACAGAGATCCAAATGTGAGCAGTTTTATCCCCTGAGTAGCATAGAGACTGTTTTTTTACAAATTAACAATTGAACAACATTTACCTCATTGTGGTGAGTGAAGTAGTTGTTAGAAATGGTGATAGCAGTGGAGGCCATGACAGCATCGACGAGCCCATCGGCGCAGTTGGAGAGAGAATTGTGGTCAATCCAAATGTGGCTAGCACCAAAGATGGAAATCCCATCACCATCAGCCATTGTCCTCCATCCATAATGAGTAGGGAGCTTCTCACCATGGCATTACCAGTAGGCTTACAGTCATGGACGTGTATGCCATGGATGATCACATTTGTGATGTACTGAATGGTAATGCAAGCTCCATTGGCAATGTGGACATTCACTCCTCTGCCATCAATAGTTTTAAAGCTGTTCATGATGAGCTCTTGTTTCAAAGTGATCACCATGTCCCTCTTGAACACTATCCAGAGTGGCTCCTCCTGAATGACAGCATGGCGGAGAGTCCCCGGCTTGGGGTTCACTGGGTCATCATCACCCGGGTCAGTCACCACATAGAACCGGCCATCACGGCCACCAATGGCATTGCGCCCAAACCCAATGGCACAGTCTGCGAGACGCTTCCTGTTCTTCTGCCAGTTAGGATCACATCTCCAACAATCATCAATTGGGTTGCCTGTAACACAAGAAGAGGAGAAATAGCCTAGCTTCCTCCTCTCTGTGCTGTTACTAATGCTCCTGAACATGCCAAAAACACAAGAATAAACCCATTAAATGTATGCCTAACTCAATGTTGCTAGCTCTGTTTATTTCATTTTATGTCAGATTTCTGATCTAGACAAACACAACATACCATGATGATCAAATCTTTCTCCTAAGTCTTAGGAATCTATCAGAAGATTTTTGATAAGACAAAATGGAGATTAGTTGTTAATTAATTAAGATTAAGAAGTGTCATGTCATGTCACGTGGCAAGCATGTGCAGGAGTTTAGGCACTCAGATTGGATAAAAGAAAAATGAAAAATACAGAGGATGGGGGAGGAATACGATTGAGAATAGTGAGAGAAATTTATTGTTACATCCTTTTTGTGGGAGTTGGGTGGAATAAATGGCATAGGACACTTGGGTGAGGGGAATAGTAGCACAAAATGAATGATGTGGGTGTGTCGGTGGGACTTGTTATCATAAAATAAAACTCGAGTTCCATTTTCTATGATTGGGGCTTCTCATTTAATGCGGTCATGGTGGTCACATTCAATTTTCATCAAGCAGTAATTTGTCAGATTTTGATCTGCACTAAACCCCAAACTTAACACAGGGAGCTTATTAGCTAAATAACAAAAAAATTAAAAAATCTACACAAAGAGGACAGAGACTAGTAGGATGATATGATTTTATGAATATTGACAATATGCCCATGGCCTTAGGCAATTGCATTATTCTTCTTGGTAAGGCCAAATGGAGTTCATAGTATATAAGATTTTCCACGATCGATATTTCAGTCACTGTTTAGTAATTGTATATTGCTATTTTATGTCGGAGGTCTAATTTTTATAGAATTTTATTATTAAATTAACAAATTATAAAAATCTCTCTTTTAATAGAAAAATATTGATTACTATATTTAGTTTATGCAACTTTTACGCTTTAAAAAGGGTTCTTTTTAAGAACAGTTATAAAGTACAATATTGTATAACTGATGATCATCAGTACCCACTTTGTCTCTCAAGTAGATGGAAGAAGGTTATAACTAGACTAGAAAGCCAAATATAAATAACTCTAACTAATTATAACATTTATATAATAGATATGGACAGCTTTTTTGCTACATTATTAAAAGCGTATTTCTTTAGATCAAAACAAGTTCTTAATTCCAATAGTTAGCCATAGCAAAAACCTTTCAAAGAGTTCACTTCTAAAAGTGACATTTGTAGATGCAATAATTGTTAATTATTGTCCATAATAGATGAATTTTAATTTGTTTATATAAAGTTAGTTATACTATTAATAAAAGGCCTGTGAAGTATAGATATAAGCAAGTTATATTTTAAATTCCTTGTAGTAAATGGATCTAAATTTTCTAAAAAAGTAACTCCAAAGAGAATAATTCCTTTTGATTGGGTCTTGGTTTAAACACCAGAAAATGACTAGAAATAAAGGTTTCAAGTCATGTGATTGAGAAAAATGAGATTGGAGGAGAAGAGTTCATGATCTCAGTTGGAAAAGACATATTTTTAAAATTTAAAAAAAAAAAGGGGGTTGAGAAGAACTCACATTTCATAAGTTGTGATGGTCCATAGAGGACCAAACCTTCTGATATTCAAAAAATATATATAAATTTTAGTTCTATAAAGATACGTTAAAAAAGAATGTTAATTATGTAGTGGTCCTTAATTCACTACCGTAGTTTAAAACTCTAATTCATAAAAAAGATTTAGCGTGCTAAACTTTATATGGTGGTTAGTGTTAAGAGTTATGCATGCAAGTACAAATACTGAATATTTTAGGCAAGAGAAGGAAATTAAATGCGTGATGCACGGATCTTAAGACAAAGGCATGTGAGTTAGTTTGGAAAATGTAGCACAAGTTCAGAACATGGGAGTGCCTCAGACCCTAATTCTCTTATTGCTCTTCCTCACAAATCCTAGATAAAAGAGCTAAAAATAATATAATATATCAGCAACTCCATCATTTCATGAACATCCAATAAAATAATTTTACGAGAATTTTTCTAATTATAGTAAGATGACTAATTTTTATAAAAAGATTAGAGTTTGATTCTCCCTAAATTATTTGTGTATTATAATTTATCCATCCAGAAAAAGATACAAATATCTTTAGTTAAACTGTTTTTTTTTTAATTTAAACTCGAATTTCAGGTTTGCTAGTTAAAAGTTGCCTTGTAAGTCATTGGGTTGGAGCCTACCTATACTTGACAGTTAGCTAAGATATTTAATGCTTAAAATGGGCAAATGATTTAGCCTCAAACAGAAGATAATCTAATTAAACTCAATGATCAAGGCACCAATAGCTATTTAGGAATTTGTTTAAACTAATAAAAATGTCAGTTAACAGAATTCTATAGGTGCAGAGCAGATGTAAATTAGTGAGGTCCCCCAAACCTTTCCCTTTAACTGTACCGTTCCGTTATTGATTGTTCCAGGATGAAAAAGACATGTTGAATTTGACTGTTGGAGGAGGAAAAAATGGAAAAGAAGAGGAGAAGAATAGATTCACTATATACTTTCACATGGTGGGTGGGATTTTATGGTGATGAGCATTAAAGGAATGCATAACTCATCTCACTCTCTCCCCCTCTTTCTGTGGTTTGGCAATGTTTTCCCATGTGAGCCTATTCAAATGTGATCCAACACTATCCCATGGGTATCATCAAGATGTTGGGGATAATTAAAACAAGAACGAACTTACATAGATTCAAGTTAAATTTTTAAAAATAATTGTTTCTCCTATAATAAATTTAAACAAATATTTACTACGATAAATGTCAAGTCGATATAGCCAACAAATAATATATAGTAATCTAACCGCAACACCTTTGTAAAATATCCGATATAAAAATTTATGAACAAAAGGAGGGCAGTGGAGCTAGGGAAGAAGAAAGAAGTGGGCTTACCTCTCAACCATAGAGACAATCTCTTCCGGTTGATCTGTTACAGCTTGCTCATTTCGCAATTCAGCTTCCTCGGCCCTGCAATGATCTTAAGTTATTGGAATACAATGATCACTGATTTGAATACTAACCTATTCATTAAAAATTTGAAGACAATTAGAATCTAACTTTAAATTAGTTAGTATGTATTGTCAAATTTTATATGAGATGAAGTTATAAAATATATTCATATGGGAACTATTTACATTTAAACTGGATACAAATGATGCGCATTATAAACCTACCAAATGAAGTAGAGGTTCTTTTTTATTTAAAAGAAAAGGAGAAATTCCTATGCAATGACCCCAACTGAATTCTGTTGGTGAATAAATGCCACAGCCATTAAGGAAATAACAAAATTGCAGAAACAGAGACAAAGTTGACAAGTACCACATTCACTGTTTCAAGATAGTAACCCCCTACAAGTTCATTTCAATGGCTGTCAATACGAAATGACAAAACAGACCTCCAGTCCGTTTGTTAGAAGTTCTCGGACAGTGAGGGTAGTGAGGTCATTGAGGAAAAAATCTGGAGAATTGTTTTGGACACTGCAGCGATATCGAGGAGAGAGAAAACAGGGCAGGGACTTTTTTCAAAAACAAAATAACTACCATAACTAAAATTTCAACGATCGAGATGCTCGGATCTCGATCTCAAAGGCTGTGCGCACACCGAAAAAGCTTCGGAAACTGTTCCATTAGTGATGGGGTGACTATTCGACTAACCTGGACGCCATTGATGAATTCTTGAAGCTCTTCACTTGCTCATCGATCCTGTCAATAGAGCACAATCTCCATTAACAGAGTTCTCAATCAGGGAGAGGGGAGAGAGAGATTCTGAGGATTGGATTTAAGGCAATGCAGGTGAGATTAAATACCTTTTAGAGTTGGCGAGCTCGCCGTCTTTCTGTAATCTGCCATTAACGAAGCCAACCAAGAGCAGCGAGATCAACAATGTGAAGAGAGCAAAGTGTCTAAAAGGAGTTTCCGCCATTGACGGTGTTTATGTATCGCTTAGTTTCTCTCTCCTCTGTAGATGGAGCAGAATTGAATTGTTAGGTTTGTCTGAGGAGAGAGTGGGAAAATGGGAAGACTAGGAGAGTGAAAGGCAAATGCTTGAGTTCAGCGCCCTTTTATAGACGGCAACCCAAAAACATGGCCCTTTTCTAGTTCCCCTTTTTTTCCTTTTTAAAAATTTCTTTTAATTATTAGCTCAATTAATTATTACTTTTGATGAAAAATTATTAATTCAATTAATTAGTTGCCGCCGGTGTCTGATTTTAATTTAAGTTCTAGTGCACCAAGTAATAGCGAAATTACTCTATAAAGTAAATATTCTACTTCCTCCATTTTACAATATATATTATTTTAATTAATTTTTATCGTTTTATAATACTTATCACTTTACAATTTTAATAACATATTAATTATTAATTTATCAATTTTACCCTTATTGATTACTTACAGAAAAATGACAAAGAAATATAGTGGGGTATATTAGACAATTCATCCTTTTAACTATTTTGATTTTTAATAAACTTATATTTTCTTCCGTCCACTAATATGACAAGTAATTTAAAATGAAAAGAGTACTACTAATACTATACATTAGTTACTTATAATAATTAGCATCCGTTTGAATAATGGATTTTATTTTTTATTTTTATTTTTTGGGATTAAGAAATAGATTTCAATGCTTTAAATATAAGTTATTCCATCAAAATATATATATATATGTTTTGTGCAACTTTTCTCCAAATAACAACCTTATCGGGACGGAACTATATATTTACAGTGTAAAATTGTTTCAATTTTTGTGTAAAAATGCTTTAAAAGGCTATCAAAATTTTGATATGAATATCTATTATTAAAATTATTTGCTATTATTGAATTTTTTTATACTAAAAAGTGGACATTATTGTACAAAATTTTTGAATCTATTGTTATGTTTTAGATAAATAGTTGTTACCAATTGTTATGAGTTATTACAATTACAGTCTGTTCATTTTATCTCTTAAAATCAACTATTATAATTGTTATGAGTTATTATGATTAGTTGATATATCCGTTATAGTTCTTATGAGTTGTTATAAACGATTGTGAAACTTTAAAGATACCGTTAGTGATATTATCTATTGTATATTTGATCCAAACAACATATGTTGGTCAATAATGAATATTTAAACAATCTTTTTCTAAATAATTGATTAATTTTCATTCTATAGAAATTCATATACTTTGGTGGTAATCGTATCGATTTTTATATGAATGTTTTTGGGGAAAAAATAGTTGTCGATGATACAATTTTACCACTGGGCCTCCTATCGATCACAATCATAAGAGCAAGAGCTTCATGATCATCGTACCATACAAACGATGAATGCGCTCAAGGATAAAATAGCTAATATGATTAATGTTGTAATAGGGGACGTTCAACAATAGTTTATACTTGTAACACTCGGTTAATTGACTATAAATTGATAAATTACTAAACTTTAATATACTCGAAGTAAAGTGATGTGTAAGTTGTAGAGAAATTATATTCTCTAAAAAATATTTACGTAACAATTTCATATCATCACATTATTGTCCCATTTGATATCAATATACAACTATTGTAATAATACAATAACAATGACGACCATTATAATAACAATTAACGATGATGATGATGATGACGACGATGATAATAACAATAATAATTATAGTAATAATATTAATAATTCTGAATGTAATAATATTGTTTTTTACAACAACAACAAGAAGAAGAAGAAGAAGAAGAAGAAGAAGAAGAAGAAGAAGAAGAAGAAGAAGAAGAAGAAGAAGAAGAAGAACAACAACAACAACAACAACAACAATAATAATAATAATAATAATAATAATTCGAGCAGATCTGTTATAACGTTTATAATAATAATAATGAGATGGTATAATAATAATAATAATAATAATAATAATAATAATTAAAAAATTATTATTATTATTATTATTGTTATTATTATTATTATTATTATTGTTATTATTAGAGGTTATAACTCGTTATAACGTTTATAGTTATTAAGGGTTATTATGAGCTGACAAGAGTTATTATGAGTGCTAGTTGTTATGAATATTTTTATAAACGCTAATTTGAATAGACTTTTAAGCGCTAGACGTTATTATAAGTTGTTATAATTAGTTGTTAGATGTTATGAGTTGGTAGGATTACTTATTAGCTGTTATAAGATGTTATAAGTTATTATGAGTGGTTACAATTAACTTAAATTAATTGTTACGAGCTCTTATGAATTGTTATAAGCAATTACAAAATGTTTTAAACTATTAATTGTTATAAACGGCAAAATAAATTGGATAATGTGTATATTAGTGTGTGTATGTATGATAGTCACTATTATCCTTTGGCGGGGGCGTTTAATTGATAGTCTCGAGTGTTCCTTTTGGGTTTTTTTGGTCCAAAGTCTCGATTGTTCTTTGATGGGGCATCTAAATAAAAGTTCAATTCCTATATATAGTGAAATAATTCCTCATAGGAATTAAATTCATTGGTAAATGAAAAATTAATGTGAAGCTTTATACCTAGCTATCCATCAATCCCTTGTTTACAACATTAGATATTATAGGAAAGAGATTATTTACCTTATTAAATAAATAAATTATGTTACAGAAGCACACACAATATTATGTAAAACATACTTTATAAAAAAATAAAAAATAAGGACGTCCGATACAATAAGATCGTCTTACTTTAGAAAAATTATGAGATATATATATATTATAACTTATCAGTAAATTTGAATAATTATACGGATGACCAAGTATATATTTGGAATGACTTTAATTAAATTATATTTATTGATCAATTGTAATTAAAGAGTCATAATACCTCTAGAAAATTATTCCTTAGGAAGTTCACCTCAACAAAACACTTTCATGAACTCTCTCACCAACAAATTTGTGAATAAAAATTTAAAAATATGTTAATTGTATAATTAATATAGACTTTGAAACAATGTTAATTCTCACCGATATATTTTTATTTATTCATTCATTAAAGAGTATGCTTGGAAAATAAGGAGTTTATGAGAGTTAATAAGAGTATACAAACTCCTCTTTATACCTTTGCCCCGAGTTAATTTACTTTAGCGGTTCTTCTTGTACTCTTATTTTTCTTACATTCTAATTATTGGTGTTTATAAAGGATAGTAAGTTACATTTATTTGATAAAAGTTAGAATTATTAGACATAAATAATACGAAATTTGGTGTTATTAGCAAAAAATAATACTAATATTTTTTTGGATGTGAACAATATAAACTTTAACCTTATTTAACAAGAGCATAACACCGGTGAGTTAAAGGGGTTGAGACTCATAGAAGAACAATGTAACAAGTAAATCTACAATTTAGAGGGTTTAGTTGAAAAATTACTTTGGCGTTTTTATTTCAAACAGCATACTTAGTTGTTGACATACCATTTGAAAGAAAAAGTCAAAGTAATTTTCAACTAAATTATCCAACTCAGCAAATTCACATGTCGTGTCATCTCTCCAACAAACGTCAACCCTATCAACTTGCCGCTATTCTCGCTCTCATTAAAAAGGTTAAAGTTTATACACCTCACGTCTAAGAAAAAATTTGTATTATTTTCATGCAAAAATCTTAAAAATTAATTAATACTCAAATTATTTTATTCAAATATTATCTTATTAGTTTCAAATAGTATCCTAAAATTTGACATTTATTTATTTATAAACTTCGATTCCTTTTTCTTACCTTCAAGCGGATCCTAAATTTTTCTCTCTCTAAGTGTGGCGAATACAGTACTATATCAGCCTATAAGGCCGGCGAGTCACGTGCTCTGGGGGACCACAATTTATCCATGTCATAATTTTTGTTATCTTGAAAATTTATTTAAGAAAAAACCGTACAGCATATGAGAGGGGGACAGGTGTCCATGAAAGTACTGTTGTGTATCCTTCTTATCCAGTACCTGAAAAAGCTGTCGCCCTGCTCCTATCACCGGTTCTTTCGGTCAATCCTTCTCCCCTAACCAATTACTTTTCCTCTTTCTTCATAATTAATTTTAGGTAACGGTTTCGGTTGATTACCTTTTTTTTTCCCCTCTTTCAAATTTTTACCTTTTTATCGTGTAGTTCTCCCCACAGATGAGCACCTTTTCACGTTCCCATGCAAGAGAATCTTAGTATTAGTCATCGCAGGTTCATGCATTATATGCCAAAAATTTTAAAAAATTTAACATATCTAATTTATTATTTCTTTATTTTACCGTTTATAATAACTAACAATTCAGCTCATAAATATTATAACAACTCATAAATATTATACCAATTATAACCGTTAAGCATAATTTATTATTATTATTTGACAAATCTTTGTCATAATTATTGTAATTATTGCGGTAATTCTATAATGGTATGAAAAGATATACACATATTTTTAGTTTTTTTAGATAGATATTATTCGTTTTTCAAAAAATATTTACATAAAAATAAAATACGATCACTAACAAAATATATAAATTTTTAACCGAATAAAAATTAAACTGATTGAAAAAATAAATATTTTTTAAATATTTATTATTGACCAAATATTTATTATTGTAAAGTATACAGTAAATAATATCACTAATGATATTTTAAAAATTTTATGACTCATATGTATCATTTTCCTAGAAATATGAAAATGGCAATTTGCATTCATTTGAAAATATTGACATCTACTGAAAAAAGGTGTCGTCAACGTTATACAAACATACATAAAATCGTGATGCTAGAATCCAAATGTCATCCAATGATAAATTGGTCTCAAATTATATGTTTGAAATCCTCGTATATTTTCTTAGGTTATTGGATTAAAATAAATTGTATTTTGGGAGATTAGATAATTAGGTACCATGTTATAATATTGACCATCTTTGCATTGTATTTTAGAGGTTTATCATCTTTAAACCAAACCACTTACTTTTGGATAAGAATATGTTCACCGTCCAAGAAATAAGAGATATATGGTTTAATTGCAAATAATAAATACCCTTAAAATACAGTGCACGAGATAGTAAATGTTATAACACGGTATATAATCATCCAAACCTCCAAAATACGAGTTCATCTGTAGGCCGATCCAATAATCCTTTCTAAAAAGAGTGATATGTTTGAAACCCTCTTATAATTTCTAAAAAGGAGTGATGCGATTATCATTGATCATGAAAACAATTATCAATATGGTTCATATGTATCATTTTCCTTTTATGAGGTTAAGGGAGATTTAAATTTTGACAAAAATTATATAATTTATTTTTTTCCTAAATAATGTATTACTCTGTTTGATAACTTTCTCACTATCAATTCATTCTCCTTTTTATTTTGTATTATTAGACATTTTTTAAAAATATTTCAGTATATATTTAGACAGACTGGGACTAAATGAGTAACATAAAAAATTTGAGCCACGAATTAAAAGGATTGTGTGTTTTTTTAAAAGAAAAAGTATTTTAAAGAAAAAAGCCGAAGAGGAATTTATGGTTATGGCATTATGGGTGATGAATGATGAATAGGAATTGCATGGAATGGGACCTTTTTGTCATTACCAACTGAAGCACCGCATGTGAATTTAATGTATCTCCTCCATTTTGTCCGCTGTACTTGTTTCTTTTTTTCCTTTTTATTTTATTATTATTATTATTATTATTATTATTATTATTATTATTATTATTATTATTATTATTATTATTATTATTCTCCTTTATTTTTTCATATCAAGTTAAAACATACATATTTATATACAAAGAAGGCTTGGTACTTGATTGTATTATAGATGGGTTTGTTTGTTTCAATGGCATACAAACATGGTAACTTATAAGGAAGGGTAAGGAATAATATAAGGAGCGATAAAATTTAGCAGTAAGTAGTAAAATGGGACAACGAACAATAAGGAGTGATAGTGTTATTATTACCTATCGTCAAAATTATTGTGGCATCTATTCTCTTTTATTGATAAGGAGTTGTAACAACAGTGAGTGATACATTTATGTGTTTTATTAAGTTCTTCCATATACCAACTATTTTGCATGATTTTTAATTCATTGGAAAATCCCAAACCTCTTTTACTATTGCGAAATTGTGAAAATAAGAATAGTAAATATTGAAACAAAAGTTAAAACATAAATGCATGAATATTCAAATTATAATGTTCAAGATGTAACATTGATTTGATTTCTTACAAAATGCTAGATAAACCTCCCAGTCCGAAAAAGATGTAGTTGGATAATGAAGTTACCACTGGCCGATCTACTCTATAAATAGTCGGTTTTTTTGAACCTCACAAAAAAAAAAATTCCTTATATTTTTATATGATACTGTAGAAGAATCCCATATATTTTGACAATTTATTATGAGATTTCGTCACCAAATAAAGTTATTTAAATTCATCCCTTGATGACATGTTTGTTATGTAGATGATACAACGCAAGAGTGGGGATTCTTTCATCAAATGATTGAATTGGTGAAACTGGTAGGCCTCCCTCTATCATATAATAACTCTATATATGAATTAGTGGAACAAATAATTTTATTTATTGCTCTTTTTTTTTATTTTCATCTGAAGCATTTCTTCATTATTTTCCATGTGGCAATAATAATTTCTATAGATGACATAAAGACTACACATACTACAACTTTATACATTGTCACTTAATGCTAATCAATTGGAAATAAATTGAAAAATTTTTTTTTCTTTATCGTTGGGTTAATCGAGTGTGTGCAAAAAAACCCGATTTGTGATGCTTTTTCTATATTGACATTAGGTAATAAGCAGATAATAATAAGTTATAAAGAAGCGATAAATAATATAATTTTAAAGAATAGTAAGTAGCGGTAATAATATATGTCGTATATTTGATAATAATTAGTTGATTGAAATGTGGTGTACGTGGCAGGACTGGGAGCAAAGAAGCCTTGATATTCAATCTCTATAATAATAATAATAATTAGTTGATTGAAATGCATTGAGTATGTGGCACAACTCCAGCAAACTACCCTTCGTATTCAATGTTTGAGGGAGGCTTAAACTTGCAAGGATATTCAAATAAAGGGTGTTATTTTCTCCGAAATAATTCATTTTATTTTTCTTCCAATTGATATTTCATTTTATTGATGAAAAGACATTTAATAATATTTTTGTTAATCCCAGAAATTTAAGTAGAACTTATTAGCTAAATTAGTCGGTTAAATATCTACCGATTTACATGATTACATACATATATGTATAGGTTTTTTTTTTTTTTTTTTTTTGTCCATAGAAGGTATAAAGGAAAACAGGAGAAGGGAAATTAAAAATGTAACATAATGTATCTAGGACCTCAATTTTAATTAGGCGAAAATTTTATAGATATATATATATATATAATTGATTTTACTCTTTTATTTAAAAAAGAAACAAATGAATTATAATAATTGCACATTGAAATCATGTTAAAATTTGTCGCCAAGCAAAAACTGAGCGTAGAACGTAAAATTGCAAATTAAATGGGTTTCTTAGGTGACACGCCATATTTATTTATTATGTGTAATTAACATTAAAAATAGATGGTTTAATTTGTTGACTACGGTTTGTTTCTTCCTTTCAGATTAATTCACTTGACATAGTAATGTTTTTCATCTTCAATTAATATAAATTATAATATTTTTTGGTGCGTTTATAAATATATAATATATATGTGATCATAATTATTATTTGAAGTGACAGAAAAGCTAGTGTCTGTCAATTCTATTAGTTTTCTGCCCAAACTCTGCCTTATTTTACTCCCCTATTACAACAAGCATTGATTTATTTTATGAAACTACATACTACCTCAAAATCAGAAAGCATGTTAGATTATAAAAGCATATCTGAATTATCACTTTAAATTCAGCGACGGAGTTAGCAAATATATTTAAGATTTTTTTTTAAATTTTATAAGTATTATTATTGTTTATAAGTGTTCCGTATAACAATTTTATGATTTTTAAACATAAATTTTAATAATTCTTTTTGCCAAGGGTGTCCCGGGACACCCTTAGAGCCCACATAGTTCCGCCACTATTTAAATTTTTTATTTGAGTTGATTCTCATATATGGTATCAAAAATTTTTTTATATAAGAGGTCTTAAGTTTAAATATTAGCAACACTTGTATTGATTTCTTGTATAATATTAAGGGAGTTTTTTCAACATCCGCGCTTCAAATCTAAAGATGAACTCGCATGAGGAAACGTGTTACAATATAAAATCAGAACTAGGGATTTAAACTAATATAGTTAAGTTTGTCTTTGCACAAAATAGAACACAAACAAAAAATGAAAAGAAAGATATTTCAAATTTCAATTAGTGTTGGTTGGAGTATAAAAATCTTCCTCGATGATCTTGCTCCCAAAAAAAATTGAAAAAGATAAAATAGCAAAATAATGATAATTTTGATACTCATGTATGCTTTATATTACTTTATTTTAGAAAAATAAAATTTTAAAAATAGTACTTCTATCATTTTTTTTATATATAGATAACATTTGTACTTCTATCTTTGGAAGGGCAGCTAGACAAAAACGTCTACGTATACCATACAAGGAAAAATAAATATTAGTTATATATCACAAAATTTGAACTTAAGTCTATCAAAAAATCAAATGAAAATCAAACTAAAATGTCTATAAGGATACAATCGGGTTGATCTCAAGTCTCATCTTAGAGACAAATAAGTATCCTTCAATAAACTGATCAATATAGAATTTGTAATGATTCGTTTTTATGGATAGGGTTTGAATCAATTAGGATATCATTTTATTTATGTAAGATATTAAAATTTTACAGTTGCTAATTAAATATAATTATTGAAAATGTTAAGATTTTGAACTATATAACATATATTAATTTCAACTAAAATAAAAGGTATAAGACGTATCTTGGTACAAAACACGTATCATCATCTAATTGTATATTAACTATTATTCAAAGTTGTATTGGCTTCTAACAACCCCTTAAGTTCGTCCCTTGATTTATATTTTTCTATTAAATACAAAACTTTAAATTAGGACTGAAAATAATTAATCGAGTATGTTTAAACATTATAAGATAAGTTTAGTTCAGTTCAACTCATTCTTGAATAGTTGAGTCTCAAGTTGTCTCGAGCCATAATCAAACATATTTTAATCGTACTCCCTTATATTAAAACTTGAATAATCTGTAGTGCTCTAAGATTAGTAACGAGAG
This sequence comes from Talinum fruticosum, assembly GCA_021018815.1. NCBI lineage: Eukaryota > Viridiplantae > Streptophyta > Magnoliopsida > Caryophyllales > Talinaceae > Talinum > Talinum fruticosum. Next base: position 4,755,080 of record JAITYX010000047.1, on the reverse strand, counting down.
GGCCCAAAATTACCAAATTACGAAAAGTTCCGGAGGGTCGAGATAATAGGGGTGAGCGGGATCGAGATATCCTGTCATTTTGGTCGGACCCGGTTGGAATCGAGATCCAGTTTCGGACCCGAGTCCGGACTCGGTGGGAACAGGGTCCAAGGCCGAGTACCCGGTTGCCTTTTTTTTAGTTAGAGTGTCATTTGAGTTTTTGTAATTTTTTACTTTTTATTTATTTTTTGTAAAATTTTAACTTATAATTATCCTATATTTCAACTATTTGGTTTGCCTTTGCAACCCTCTAATTGTGACTAATAATCCAACATTAACAATAAAAATCCACGTGCAAAATAAATACCAATTTACAAGTTTATTATATATATATATATTTGAAAAAAGACCGGATAACGGGTCCGGGTCCGAGTCCACGTTTTCACTATCCGGTCCCGGACCCGGTTCTAACCGGGTCCTAAATTTTGAACCTAATCCCGCACCCAGTTCAACCAGGTCTAGGTTTGGACTCGACGGGTCCAAGCGGGGTCCGGATCCGGGTACCGGATTGTTTGCTCACCCCTAACCCTAGAGGGGAGGTGAGTAAGGTATTTTAAAATTTTGAGGTGTCCGACTGGTTGAGAGACGAGAGGTCAAATATATGAAAAACAAATAAACAAAAAAGTAAATGAGACAATGCAAGTTTGTTTGTTCATGATCTTGGCCCAAATCCAAATATCCGGCTTAGTAATCGCCTAAGGTTTCCTCCCTTAGAATTATCTTCTACTTTTCTTATTACTCCGATTGTCATACAAGTTTTTCACTTACCTTTCGACCAACCTTTTAAGTACATTTACTTTCAAGGCCCATCGCTCACACTCCTCTCAAGTATTACAACTCATAAAATAGTCTTCCCTAAGACTCTTTACTACGACTCACAAAGTATCCGACTTTGTTACAAGAATAATCCGAGTAAGCACAATTACAAGAGATTAAGATAAGATATGAAGTGTATTCTCTTGCTTAATTGATCCACGGTCGTGGCTTGAGTTTTTATAACTTTCCCTTCAATTGGTAGACCGTTGAAGATAAGATCTTCAATGGTAACTTGATCTTGGCGAGGATCATTGCTTGGTTAGAATCTTAATTCTTTGTAAGTTTGGCTTGTCTCTTGATTTGCTCATGTATCTTTCAACATTTTATCATGCCTTATCAACCTTCAATCATCTGCTTAATTTACGTGGTTGTATTTTTCTCATACTTGCAACGAGTAAGTGTATGATCCGACTGATATCCTTTACAAAAATAAGAACAATAAAATCTACTGAAAGAGTGAGAATTTACGCAATAAAATCATACCATAATATGCTTGCAATATATCCGAGAGTTTTAGGGATTATATTTAGAGAGAATATTTCCTTAATTTAATAATATAATATAATTCCAAATAAGGAAATGATATCCAAGAATAAAATCTTATGCATGAAGAATATAAGGGATAATTATGGAACACATTTAACTATTGAATATATGCCTTGAGTACAAAACTTATTAAAGCTCAACGAGGTCAAATAAATCAATAAATAAACGTGTCTAACTGATTAGATTAATCATCCGACTAACAATTATTACGGAGGGTATGTCTTCTTATTTTTCTCCTATAAATTATTTATTAATTAGATTGTGAGCTAACAAATGATACGATCTAGAAATTTAATCTCATTTTTCTTAGGAAAGTATATAGGTTGCTCTTCAAATATACCTTACAATTGAGAATTTGAAATCAACTCTAAACTTAATCTTGATTTATACGAGTGATTAAATCTACAAATAGCATAATAATCTAATTAAAATAAAAACTATTAATTTATAAATCTAACCTTAAGGGGGTAACTAGTTTTATTTTCTCTATTCCTTCGTTGCAGTAGGTTGTTTACTTTTATTTTATATATTACTCCCCCTCCATTTAAAAATATATGTTATTTTAACTAACTTTTTCGTTTCATAATGTTTGTCACTTTAAAATTTCAATGACGTATTAATGACTAGTTTACCTATTTTGTCCTCGTTAATTGATTTATCTCTCTTCTTTTCTCATTGATTTTATTCATTTCAAATGAAATTTTGGGACAATTTGGTCTTTTAACACAAATTTTGTCATGAATTTAGTGTTTCCTTGGTGCTCCCTCATAACCTTAAAACGACAAATATTTTGAAATAGAGGAAGTATATATATCTTGATCAAATTCTTTTTGGCATTTCCGAAATTTGTGTAGATGTAAACAAACACGTACACATATAAGGTCAATAATTTTAAACATGCTTTGATATTATTGTTGCCATGGAAATCAAAACTTTATTAGTTTATGAAGAGAGTCAAAAACACAAGTAGCATACATAGTCAAACACACAACTAGGCATACATTATTTGTCAAAACACAAAGTACCTCAACTTAGTTAATCCACCACATCCAAAAACCGTGTTAAAATGTCAAAAATTCAATGAAACAAAGCTAAGATTCATAACTTTATAAAAAGCTTTAATTATTTATATTACTTTCCTAACTACCCTATTTTGAAATTTTACAAATGTTCATACAAGGATCATTTCCAAAAAAATAAAAAGAAAAATAGGCAGATGTATACATTGTCCATAAGGTTACCCGTTAGATAAAAAAAATTATTAAAATTACAGTTAGTGTGTTGATAGTGTCTTTGGCTTCTTAGTCTCCGTAAATTTTTTTATAAGGGTAAGTGTAGGTTAGGTAACTGAACTCGTATCTTAAAGATAATCTCAGTTGAACTGTACTCCCATCATTCATTAGTTAACATTACTATATCGAGTAGTCAAACTATAAAGTAAAAAATTACAAATAATTAATACATAGTCAAATACAATAGCCCACCCTCGTAAGCTATCATAAATTTCCACTCCACAAAAAGGTAGCTAATTTGAGCCATAATTGGTGGAGACCCTCAAAAAATATAAATAGTAAAATAAAATTTATAGGTTGGACTTGTAATGTAAGCTCCGGTCTTTCCCCCATGATTTGCGCTGATGGCCTTCTCATCAGGGCTCAGCTGGTCCTTGTAAATCCACCCAAAAAAAATATACGATTTTTTTATAAAAATTTTCATTGGTCTTAATTTAGGTGGGGCTAAATACAGCCTAAAGGTATTGAGTCAACTAGAAGCACATGAAATTTATGTTCCCCAAATAAAAGAGGTGGCAAAAATTGGATCTGTTTTTTTTATTAAAAAAATCTCCAAGAGTTTTAATTTTTAAATTAGATTGAAAAATATTGTATGAAACATCTAAATTTAGGAGAAATTTTCACTTTTGTATTCTCATATCTAGCATTTTGGTTATACAAAAATATAAAGAGAAAACTTTTTTTAAAGATAAAACTTATTCGATATGAATTTTTTTTTCATTAATAAGATTCAAACATAAATTTTATTTAATAGGGACATATACTCATGACGAGATGTTTATAATATGAATGACCAAAGCAAACATGCTCCTAAAATTCTTGCTAATGTTACGTGTATAGTAGGTTACATGTAAATGATATATGTTTAAAAAATACACAAAAGTACGTTACCTAAATCAAATTATGTGTTTGCGAAATTAAGTTTACAATAGCCTAAACATTAGTCACATCGTCCATTTGCTAAATGTTGCAACTCCATACTTAAAAGGCGAGATTAGGAATATCAACTTTGAGAGGAGAGAACCTTCGTATTGTTTGATTACTTTATCATTTTTGTTTTTTTTTTAAATTTTTATTATCTCTATAATAAAGTAATGTTTATACTTCTAGAGTTCGAATATCATAGGTGATAGTTTGTACATCAGTTGATCCGTTTATTCATTCAATAGTGTGTACATTAGTTGACCTGTTTGTTAATTCATTTATCTTACATTCTCCTTTGTCCCAAAAAATATAAATTTCTGTTTTTTTTTTTTTGTTTTCTCGGGGGTAAAAGTATACATTGAGTTAACGTGGGAATTAATGATATGTGTATATATGTTTACCGACGATGAGCATGCATGGCTTGATGATGGTGACAGGAAGAGGCGGAGTAGAGGAGAGAGAAAGGTCCCAACTCAATTGACCAATCACTCACTATCCAAGAAATGAAGGGAAGTCAAAAATGTACGCGCAAGATTGCATCAAATCATGCCTTTGAATCAGCCCAAATCCATCTCTCTTTGCTGGATGGATATATCAATTCCTATTCCACCGCATCTCTTTTGTTTCAAACACCCCATTAAAGATGATCTATTACAATTACATATAAGCATCATGGATCGATTTTATCAGTTTATTAAAATATACTTTCACATAAAATTTTATAACATAAACAATGTGCATTTTAGTATAACATAAAATTTTCACAAAGGGTTATATCTAAATTATCATTTCCTACAATAGATGAAAGGGAGGGGAGGGGCAATATCCCCAAGTGGTTGGAATAGACGAGAGGATGTCCATAATGTGTCAACTAGTCCGATGCACGGTTTGCTTCTTTGAAAATATGATTAATAACTTGTCAAGGCAGTTTAAAATTCCCTTTAATCCCTTCAATGATGACTTTATTGTCACCTTTTATTTGAATTATTTGGATATTTGCTTTAATTGCTTCTTGAAACCCAAATGGCTTTGACCACCAAAATGGATGTAGGGCCAAAGTTGGATGCTTCTACTGCCTCGAGATTTCCACTTTTATCTCGCATAAGAAAACCTATAATTACGATGTCGTTGTTTAAAGACCCATCAAAATTAGTTTGACACATGCATTTGAAGGTTTATTCTATTTGACTAGATGAATTTGCTTCATAATGGTTCTATGATTATTATTATGGAGATCCGTTGGTGAATATCTCTATCTTGACTTCTATTCCGCAAATGCTCTCTTTTCCCCGATTAAGAATCTAATATGATTAAAATCTTCACTTTTAAAAATTAGCGCATTTCTTTCCTTCCAAATGCTCCATAAAAGGAACATGAATCGGTGAAGTTGATCCGGGTGGAGGGTAATCGAGATGATTGCGGAATGGTTGTCCCATCATTGTATGAAGACATGAAGTTGATGTGAACCATTGGTGGTTTGATGTTGTAACCCACAGTTGTTATGCTCGAGGGCAATTAGAGAAGAGGTGGTCTTTAGATTCTTCATTTAAATGGCGGATGTTACAGAGAGGATCGAGATGGATCCCTCTCTTGGCGAGATTCTTCCTAAGAGGAATTCCATGATGGAGAAATTGTCATAGCAAAATTGGTGGAATATTACTTTTTCAAATCCATTTACCTTCCCAATTATCATACCTTTGTGCATTACTGTACTAGCCAAGTAGCAGATTTGGTAGTAAATAACCCATTCTCCGAAAGTCCCTAACAATTCTCATTAGGCTTTGGGTACACTAACAATGGCATACTTGTGATAAGATCAATAACATTAGTCGGTAATATAAATTAAGTTTAGGAATATGCCACTCATTATTATTGGTAATAAAATCACTTACCATAGTTTGTTAATTAATTCATAGCGGTTCATACCTAGTAATCTGTAAAAGATTATGGTTTTGACACCATAAATCAATTCAAAAAAATATCTTTTTCATCACCAATTTTCCAGCAAATTCGTTTACAAAAAGTAACATAACATTTAGAGAAATATTTCCGTACACATAAATCTTCATTTTTGGCGATTTAGAAAACAGATCACCTTGTCCTCCATATTGGGCTTCATATGATGGATCCACAGATTATTTGGTTCTTTAAGTAATTTTTAGATAAGTTTACATTGAAAAGCCTTATTAATATCTTATGTTTTACGTAAGCCCAACATGCCTCTGCATTTAGGTTGGCAAATACGATCCCCGACAATCATGGGCATGCCTTTGTTAATATTAGCTCTCCAAAAAAGTTCTATTAATTTATCTAGAGACTCAAATGTATACTTTGGTAGCTGAAAGCATTGCATAGTGCAAGATGAAAGAGATTCTAGATTTGACTTAATTAACACGACTTTACCAGCTTTGGACACAGTGTTATCTTTTCAAGAACCTAGGTTACTATTGGCTTTGTCAATGATGGGAGAAAATAATGAGATATTTCTTTTCCCATGAAGAGCTGAGCAGCCCAAGTACTTGCCATTATCTCTTAGCAACTTTCAACATAATTCAATAACTTCTTGCATCATTCAACAACTTTCAGCGGCATAAAATACTTGTTGAGAATACCTTAATTTCCTGACACATTAAGCAATTTTTAACTACTTTGGGTGTGTTCAGATACTGTTTTTGAGGTAGTGATTAATATTTTGCGGAAGGTAAAATACTACCCATCTAAAAATGTAAGTATTTGGCAAAGTAGTGTTTGACATAATGATTCGAGTTTATGTAGTGTTTTCGAAAAATTACTCAAAGTAACGTTTTCAAAAACACTACTTAGTGTTTATACATATATTTCTGAAATTCTCCTTTTTATTTTCTAAAAGCGTTTTTCAATTATATTATTTTAAGTTATTTTATACAAATTTGTTACTTAAATAGCTACTATTACCAAACACACTTATCTTAAATTACTAGTTAAACATCTAACCATTAACCACTAGTTAATAACAGCTAATCGTTAATAAAATAGCTAACAACAACTAAAATAATTAACAAGTACTAAAACAGCTAATTTTACCGAACACGTGCAACTTTCAGATTTAAGTACCAATAAATAGTTCAATAAGTCGAAAAAAACATATTCTAAGAAAAATTTTGCCCCAGCTTAGATGCGAGAGTTTTTCTTTTAAAAAATTACAGATGTAGTAGGAGTTGTTCTTATTGAGCATATCACTTTAAGAGCCTCTGAAAATGATTGTTAAAATAAGTGATTATAGTTGAAATGAGATGAAAAGATCAACTGTCATAAATGTTATGAGTTGAAATGATTTTTATAGGTGAAATGAGTTTAAATGAACTAAAATGGGTTGAAACGAGTTAAAAGTTTTATAAATACTAGTATAAATGTCATTTTAAAGAGACTCTAAATGTGAGTATTAACGAAACAAAGACTTATTGTGTTTATGGAATTAGTCATCGATATATCCAGTAGAAAATTTTATGTAACCACGTTTCTAAATTAAGTGGTTACATTTAGCGTTCTAGCCGAAATTTAAAAACTTTTATTTAATATATAATTGACATTCACTTAATACTAAAATGATAGCTTTATTCGACAACAATGTTTAGAATTGGTCAAAATACTAGCCAACTAAATATTAGTATTCGGTAAGGTAGTGTTTCAACTAGCGTTTATATCAACTTATAGAGTTTCAAATAGTGTTTATAAAAAGCTAACTTTTATAAAGTTAAGAATATTAACTTTTACATTTAAAAGTAGTGTTTTATATTTTTTGATAAAAATATCCCTTCATTAACTTATATTTAGAAAATTATGCACATCCTTTTATGTCAAATTACAATAATCATCTAACTCAACAACTAAATTTACCGAAAACATTTATTTAACCGCTAAGTTGAACAACTATCCGCTAACGAGATAAAATCTAATAAGTATTAGCTACCTAAACAACGATTTGCTACACAAAAACTTATCCAATACTCAAACAACTCATTTTGCCGAACATGGCCAATATGTATGTATATATATTAGACTTCATAAAAAATCACACACAAAAAAAAAAAAATAGTCTTATGTATTATTGTGAGAGCAATTATTTTTAAGGAATGGCAAATAACTAATTAATCGCCACACGTAAGACAAATATGTTAAAACAAATGCAATTAAGTAAGATAAAATTTTTGAATTTTGGAATGTTTTTAGTGCACTAATTATTGGCTCAATACAAATTAGACGGCTAAATATAGTAGATGCCTATGACTGTATAGCCTATATTCTAAATCAATGCCCTAAACATTTTTGTCACAATCAAGATTATTTTATTCAATCACTTTGTTGTTTCCTACTTATTTTTCTTCAATTTTTCTATGTCTAATTTCTTAAATTTATTTTTTACAAACCTTTAACTTATTCGAACTTATTTTGACGGAATAAATTTATGCAAACTTAAATTAAACTGATCTTATTTTTTAAAAAACTTAATTTAGTTTCATTTTGAATTGTTACATAATATTTTTAGTTGAATTGAATTTATGTGAACTCATTTTACTGAACTAAACTAATCTAAATTTTATTTAAAAAAATAAATTAAAGCCTAAAAGTGAACAAATGGCTAGTATTAGTAAATTACCTGAATAATATTGCATGTTTGTAAACTTTAAAACTGGGTGTGATAAAAATTTTATCTCATACAATGTAATTGATATCTAATTTATTTTCATTCAGACAAACTAATATAAAAATCTTATATTTAGTTTTAATATTTAAATAAACCCATATATATATAGAGACATGCATACATGCATATATGTTGCCATGGTCGTCGACTGAGTCAATATCAGATTGAGTCAATATGGTGGGTTGGGTTTATCATAGGTGGCACATTTAGAACATTTGAATAGCCTAGGTTGGGTCAATCTAATAATCGCCTGCTCGTCAACGATCGAATGTATTTGTTGACTTGCCTCTAAAATGAATTTATACACAAAGATTTGGTTAAGATGATATCCAAGCAATTTGTTTAGTGCGGGCTTTTTGTGTAATCTGATTTCAAAATTGGATAAAAATAGAGTTGATTAATAAGATAATATGGTCAAGAATCGATCCAACCCTTTAAATCACACGAAGAGTCCGACCAAAACAACACTCATGAATTATCATGATAGCACCTCTCTCTCTACACACACACAATAGCGTTTGTTTTCTTTATAATTTGTAAGGTTAAAAGACCGAGGTTATAAAACAAAATAGAAGACAACATACTAAGCAAAACAGAAACAAAGCCCACAAGTAGTACCAATGTCACGATGTGAAACAAAGATCAACTTCTATGAAGAAAAGGAAGAGAAAACCTAAGAAAATAGCGTACGACTTGCTTGGAAATTTCGGGCCAGCATCTCAGTTGTATATAAAACCTCCTCCTTCTATGCCCTCGCCCATAATGTTATTCTCCACTTGATGGTTTGAAATATTATTTGTGTATTTTTGGTTCGGTTATCGAAAACTACACTATTGATGGTTTGAAATATTACTTATGTATTCTTGGTTCAATTCTAAAATACCACACTATTTTATCAGCATCCATATACTCGCAGTATTTTTTTTTTGGTTTCATTTAAAAATCTCTTGTTCAGTCAACTTTCATACAATTGTCTTAACTTGTCATGCCATAAAATAAAACTTCATAATTCAGCTATTAGCTGGAACCAAATAAATATGACACGCAAAATTACAATTGAGTAATAGATGGTCAATGTATTTTGCATGATTTGAACAAAATGTCCAAGAATTCTCCTCTAGAGACACCTTTCTTTTCTCCCCTCCCCCAACACATGCACATCTTTAATTTTGAATTCAAGTGATAATAGTTTTCTCCTATGAAGCTCTTCATAAAAAAAATAGTTGGTAGAATCAATAAAGATTTCTTTTTCGAATCATCCCGGAGTTGGATACCTCATTCAAAAATTATTTTTGATCCAATCCGTAGGATTAATAGAAAAGGCAATGGGAGTGGGATGGGCTTATACGACTAGAGAATTGTTATGGCATCAGCTTGTTTATATAAAGTTGGACCAATTTGGTCTCCTTGCTTTATTCTTGTGCTTATGAATTTCCGTGAACTTTGGAGTTCCCATGGCCTTTTAACTAGCCGGCCGTCTTGCACCCGAATTGGACCTTTGAGTTTTTCAGGGGTGTAATGTCTCTGCTGGTTCAGGCCCATTGGAAGCCCAAACACATACAAAAGTTGCCTATTCTCTGCATCATGCAATGATCAGTACCAGGCCCAGTACAAGGCCCAACCAGTAGGTTCTCATTTCTCAGTGAAGAAATGGACAAAATTTTAGATTTCATTCCTCAATTAAAAATATGGGTCGGATTTATTGTGTATTTCAGTGGTAAACACCATGTCAATGTGGATAACGTATATTATGCATACTCACAGCAGTCATCTTTCATCTTCGATTTTTTTTTTTTTTTATCAATGTATACTTGTCATTTTACGAAAGTTTTAATGTAAACAAAACTTTAAATCTTTTTTCAAAAAATTAATTATATTCTTTCATATATATCAGTGTATATGTATATGTGTACCCGTTCATAGCACGTTCATAGAGAGAGTTACAAAAGAAAACAATGGCAAGATTAAATATCAACTTACATGGCTCACTTCATACCCTAGCTCGAACTTACTTGATAATTTTGAGTTTGAACTCAATTTGGAATAATTAAAAGTTAACGAGGTTAAAATATTACTCCAATTCAATCGTCATATTAATCTATTGTTGGTATCTTCGATGGTGTCCTGGGACACTGTTAGGTACAGAAAAATATTTATTAATTACTTATGAGTTTTTAATTCAAGTTTAATTTGGATATTGGGGCATCCATACTAAAAATTTACAAAGGTCGAAAGAATACATGTATAAATGGAGGGACAATTTTTGAACTCCGCAACTGAATGATATGGTGTTGATTTGGACAATATGTTGTCATTATTTGATTCCTCTTACCAGAAATGGTAATATTTTTGTTGAGAATTAAACATCAATATCAATAATAAACATTTTAATTGTTTGTACATAGATTAAAACTAAAGGCTTGAATGGCTTTATAGCACTTTTTAATCCCACAAGAGTGTTGGATTATACAAAAGTGTGGTTGACTTATATTGTCAAATTTAGACAAGTTAATGAATCACTTTAGTCATCCTACATACATTGAGTTGGTTCCCTCATGAACTTATATATGCATTGATCCTTTGTTTAAGGTCTATTTTGTATAAAATTTTAATATATATCGTAAACGAATGATCATTCCTAATTATCACCGTTCTCGCTTGATTGTTCCGATGCACTTATTTAACTTGTATACATAAAAAGGCGCGTTGGATCATGTAAAAAGGCGAGATTTTCCCATATTAATAAATTTGAAAGCCTTAGGCATGTATATAAGTTAGTTAATTACTTATCTTCTCACCATTAATTGATTTTGAATTGAAACCTTATTAGTTTATATACATTATTTAATTAACTTCAATATGTATAAACTTTAACAATAAATAACTTGAACTAGATAGAGAATATATAGTAATTACAACGGATAATTATAACAATGATAATATGACATAAGTTAAGACACTGATGCCTTTCAACCCAATCCTTTTCGAGTATCAAGTAGCATAACAGACAACAATCACTAAATTTAGATCTCACTAAAGTAAAATTTTGAACCCTTTAAATTTGAGCGAGTTTATTTCTCATAAGTAGATAAGTAATTCTCAACACGACAAAAATGAAACAAAAATATTTTTTCCAAGTGATATCTGTGAGTTACACGTGGAAAAACCCAAGTGGAAGATAGAATGCCATATGAATAAATAGAGGCAATTGCTTGCATGAAAAAAGCAAACAATTCCATTCCGAATACTATCTGTAAGTCTGTATCTAGGGGTGGCAATGGGGCGGGTACGGGGCGGGTTTCCTATACCCACACCCATACCCATTTTTAAAATACGTACCCATACCCATACCTATACCCACTTGGGTGTTAAAAATCCATACCCATACCTATACCTACCGGATTTTACGAGTATGCGGGTTTTATTTGGGTATAAATAGACTAAAAATAATAATATTCATATTAAACCCATATTTAATAGTTCTCATAATTCAACAAAAAAAAAAATCAACAATTCACAAACTTGCGGGTTGTAGATGTGCGAGCACCTTGTTAACAAACATTTCACAATCGAAATAATCCAAAATTTGGTCCTTATGTCTCTCATAAACCACTTTTCTCAACTTTTTTTTAACCATTTAACAAAACGGGTTATGAGTATTTAAGTGGGGCGGGTTTGGGGCGGGTACGGCGGGTATGGGTTATGGGTGTTATATGGGGCGGGTATGGGGCGGGTGAAGCCTAAACCCATACCCATACCCGCCCATACCCATTTTAACCATACCCGCCCCATACCCATATTTGAAAATTTTTTAACACCCATTCGGGTTTTAAATGGGGCGAATTTTACGGGTTTTAAACGGGTTTGGGTTTTTACTGTCATCGCTAGCTGTATCTGCAAACAATCCCACGTTATAATATTATTTTTAAAAAATAAATTAGAGAGTATATAAGTATACCAATATAACTATTCCATTCTAGCAGGCCCCCACCGTCCCTCCTGGAAAGCTTTTCTGTCAAAGTTTACTCTGCAAATTAAAAGGCTGCCCTGCACTCCAAACCCATTGATATGTCTATGTCATTCAATTCTTGGAAAATTAAAGGCAGGCAATGCAGGACTCCCCAAGACTAGTGGACTTCCCTCTCATGCTTTACTCGTTTTTTTGTTTTTCCTTTAATAATTGAATAGTACAGTCATTGTGTTTTGCCATGTGTTTGACAAAAAAAGTCTTAAATTTATAATAGTTGCTTTCGTAGATAGCTGTGTTTTAAGTAGCAAAGGTATATTAAGCATTCAAGGTAGCTAAATTAATATCTAAGAGAGATGAGAAGCAAACTAATTTAGAAAGAAATAAAGAAATACTCGGGCTATGATTTTGTCATTTAAAATTAATCAACATAAACCTGCACCTTCCCAAACCTATAGTATTTAAGAGTTCTCGATACTACCAACAAAGTTTACATAAATCACTTTTTTGGGGGTCATGAACTAGTTTATTGTCGACATATAACATAAGAACTACTTGGAATTTATGTTATTTTCATACTAAAATCTCAATTAATCTCTTTATCCACGCTAACAAACTGACTTAGATTGGTCGGATTTGTAGGTCCACAAGTCCTTAGGGTCAAGATTATTTTATGCTTTTTTATTTAATAATATTTTTATATTTACAAGTAATTTGACAACATATATAGCCTCTTAAGAGGTAATCTAGAGAAATAATATTAGACTTCTCTCTTCATAAACTTAATCATAATTTTTTTTTAAAAAAAAAGCTTCGAGTCTTAAAAGTAAGGTTTTCCTATATAAACAAATTTTAAGAAACTTGAGCATCTGTATAAACTAGCTAATTACCTCTACTCATTATCAATTAATTTTGAACTAAAATCTTATTAGTTTATATACTATTTAATTGACTCTAATTTCTACGAAATTTAACAATAAATAACTTGAAATAGTTAGAGAATATATATATTTTCTTCGTTTTAAAATAAATGTTATTTTAACTAACTTTTTCGTTTCACAATACTTATCATTTTATAATTTTAATGAAGTATTAATAACTAGTTTATCAATTTTATAATGATTAATTGTTTTATTTCTCTCCTTTTCTTATTGATTTTTTTCATTTTCAATAAAATTTTCGGAGAACTTGATCTGTTAATACAAATTTTATCATGAATTTAGTGTTGTTTCCTTATTACTCACATATAACCTTAAAACAACAAGTATTTTGAAAAAGAGGGTGTAGTAACTACGTCCGATAAATATAACAACTACCATAATAATCATTGGACGTGTGCTAAGACATTGGTGCCTTTCAATTCTTTCCAAGATCAAGTAGTATAACAACTTGCTAAGCTGGCTATATTTCTATTTCTCATCACTGCAATGGGTAAAGTCCACTTCTAGTTACTTTCTAATCTTATTTTGATAATTATTCTCGTATTATCGGTCTTATTTATTATTTTTAGTTATTTTATCATGACGTGTAAATTTTATATAATTTACGTTAATTACGTATGTACACCTGTTAAGTATAACAAAAGCAAAATATAATGCTGTTATGTGATTCTTAGCTCTCTCATTTCCTCACTTATATTCTTCCAACCCTAATCCCAAAGTCATTGGATTCAAAATAAGAGTGTCATTGGATTGTTGTGGCAATTGTCGTTGTTTTGCTGGTATTTGCGTCGGCACGTGGTAGATGTCAGTCATGACCCATGAGAATCTTCCTTCAAGTTGGTAAGAAATATCAGTTCTGAAGTGTGGTAATCCGATGTAGCAAATAAAAGCCTCTTTCTCGGCTGTCTCTTCATGAGAGGTTGGTGTATGTTTGTTATCCTTCCCCACTATGATTGGAGCTAATCTAATGCATCTGCTTCCTTGGGCACTTTATGTCTACGTTTGGGTTATGTAATGGGCTTTATTTGTGATGTTTGTAATAGCATACTAAGGAAATCCTTTATCATTTCAAAAATGGTGACATTTTTGAAGAGTAAATAGAGTCATAAATTCAATTAACGGAAGAGTAAATAGCATACTGAACGCTTATATCGGCAATCACAAATGCGTCCAAATGCTTTGAAACATTGTCAAGTAAAATGCTAGCCATTAACCTAAATGATGCTGATAACTTCTAACTGCGAAATGCTAATTGTAAATGTCAAAATAAATAGGATTTAAAAGAAAAAATGTACAAACGACCTTTATCTATAGCTTGTACGAGAATCTTACAAGCTAGAAATTATCCAAATGGGACTCTTTTGCTTCTTAGTGAAAGCACAGCCAACCCTCAAAGCTTAGAGCAAAAAGAGAGCCTAGGGGTTGGCCCCCAAGGGGGCTTTGCTCTTCTTCCACGAAAGCTTTTTGGCCATGCCCATACTGGACAAGCACAACATTCATAAGCCTATTTATTCTTTTCGCCATAATATAATGCCTGTGTGTTCTGTGAAATGTTTACCCTAAGGTTCTATTTGATTTTAAGAAAATAGGTTGGAAAGAAAATTTAAATGGAAAAAAAGTGATGAGGAAAATTAATTTTTTTCTTGTGTTTGGTTCAAGAAAAATATAAAAAAAAAAATTATAATCATTTTCTAACCTTTTACCCATCCACCACATTGTTATGGAGAGAAGAGAGAAAATACTCAATAGCATTGATTAATTGAGAGGAGAGAGAAAATTCTTAATGACATTGCTTAATATAATTCTCTCCCTTTTCTCCATTTCTCTTTCTTTGTGAAAATTTTCTTCCATTTTCCTCTCAATTTTGGAAGGAAAATATCAATGACCAAATTGACAAAATTTTCCATGAGTTTTTCCATCAAACTTTTTTTCTCTTCTTTTTCTTCAATTCAAACAAGGGAAAGAAATTCATTTTTCAATTTTTTTCTTTCCTTCTAATTTTCTTAGAATCAAATAGAGCCTAAAGGATGGCCATTGTTCTATCATGCAATTCTTGGACAAAGGCATTGTACCCTAACTAGATGGGAGGTGGTCAAAAAATCCAAAATTATTAGATCAAACCAGTTGAAAAATCAAATAACGGAATCGGAAAACTGATAACCTCTCCAATTTGCATTCTTTTCGGCGTTTTTTAACTTACGGTAAATTAAAATTGAATTGATTTAATTTTTCAAGTTATTTTCTAGAAAAAGAAAGGTTTTTGGAAATAAATAGTTCCAACTTTCGAGGTATGTGACACGAATAACCTAAAACAACCGGTGTCCCAAATTTTAAAGATATTTATATTTAGTTTCCCATGAACAAGTTAAGGTATATTTGACTTGACGGAATGATAATATGGTAGAGATTTCTTACATGTATGTATTGTTTATATGTCGTAAAAAGGATATTGTCCCAGTGCCATAAATTTACCACCATGATATAATTCTAGTGAGTCAAATCTAACTCAATTTGATAGTGAAACACTAAAAAATAAACACCATTATTAAAGTTTGGGACACTGAATGTTATTTTTGAATTTATAATAATTAGTGTCTACTATCCCGAAAGTTGAGATTATTTGTTCCAAAAATCCTAATTAAAAAGTAAATTTAAATTTATCATATGCATGTCCATGCATTTAATTCATTGTACCCTCCATTTCACAATAGTTATCACTTCAACTACCTTTTTAAGTTTCACATTATCTATCAATTTATAATCCCAATGATATATTAATTACTAGTTTATCAATTTTATTTTTATTAATTATTTTTCTTCTCTCCTTTTATCATTAATTTTCTTTATTTTCGATGAACTTTTAAGACAATTTAATCTTTAATACAAATTTTGTTGATATTTTCTATTAAATACCACAAACAATAATGAAAAAGAAGAAGTACAAAATAGGAATTGCTGATGCCATAATAGAACTATTGCGAAAGTGAAGTCTGAAAATGTTGCCAAAACGAAGAAAGAAACGAATTAGGGTAAATTGTGACAGAAATAGTTGGAATATCATCAAGTTAATCTTGATATTTGGTTTAACAAAAAAAAAAAAAAGAAATCTTGAGGATTTGAAGAAAAATCACTCTCTCTCTCTCTCTCCCCTCTCTCCCACCTCATGAAACCGGCGGTTGGAGAAGGGGCTCAAAATATATACCAGATGACAGCATAATATGCACAAACAAAAGCATACGTATACACCTCAAAATACATATCGATAACAAGGGATTTTATTTCATTTAGTTGGGAGTCGGGTAAAACCCATTACATAGCCTAAAGTTCGACATAATAAAGTCTCAGAAACCCACATCATATATATTGAGAGAATTAAGGACAACAAACCCACATCGAAGTCTCAGAAGGAGACTGGGGTAGCCAGCTCACTTTTATTCCAGTGCATCCTAGCTGAGCTACTTAACAACTAGTGCCATAGCAGACACCAACAAGACAACCGCAATTCCCACAACAATCCATTGGGCTGAATCCACACCACTGACCATTTGAAAGACATTTCAGCTTCTTTCCATTATCTTCTTTTGCCACACCCACATCCATGATTTCTTCAATCACAGCTATACGAGTTGCTCCACCTCTTGACTCCATGCTTAGTTTTTCTTTCCCATCCACCATTTTCGGCTCCTCCATGACCACTTCTTTTATCACCATTTCGGCTTTTCCGTATTTTGGAACTGCACAATTACGCACGCACAATTATACGTGCCATTTTAATTAATTTTAGTTATACTCCGTAATTAAAAAAAAATCAATTATGAGTGTGTGCTTCTTTTGTTATAGAATTTACGTTATATAAGATGGGTAACTCTCGAGAGTAATTATGAATAAAATTAAAAAGTATTATTTAAGACTAAACGCATTACCTGTCACACTAATCAGAAGTGCAAAGATGGCGAACTTAACAAGGTTAGAGGAAACCTTCTTCATTTTTTCACTTCGGGGTAGTGTCTCTATTTCACAAGATAATATTTCCAACTTGCGTGCTTGCTTCTTTCATACAACCAAATGCCTCTATTTATATTGATACCTTAGCTTCACGTGACATTTTATCTTCCAATTAGATTCTTCCACGTGTACCTCATGAACATGCCATAACAAAAAGATTTTTCGTTTTCTTTTTGCTTTGTTGAGAGTAGTTTGTTCTACTTAGGATATGTTCTTTTTAACAGTAAATTGAAGTTACGTTGGTTTCACCCGTTTATAATTAGTAATTAGCGATTAGCGATAATGGTTGTCAATAGTTACAATTAGTGGTTTGTGGAATCTATCGGTCTTTATTTTTAGTAGTTAGCGATTCTCGGTGATTATGAGTGGGTGTCGGTGATTATCACCGTTTAACAGAGTGATTATGCTAGCAATTAGCGGTTACAACACTGTCATAAATGAGGAAAGGAACACGCCATAAAGTGGTTATGGAGAGTGAAAGGAAGTTAAATTTTTCTAGAAGGACTGACGAGTGGGAATGAATCGGAAGGAGTGGAATTTAAAAAATTATGTTAGTGAGTTTTTCTTGGAGAGTAGAATGGAGAAAAGATCGCAATTTACATCAAAAAGAGCATGCTCTTGTAAGAAATTATGTTAAATTTTAAACTCGTTAAACATTTTTAAAGAGGTAAAGATTCTTATTGTAGCCGTTAATACTAGTTGTGACTACTATTTCTAACTACTTCAAGTTAATTGTTGTTAAATTTTATATAAATTAATTTTTAGTTAAATATTAAAAAATAATTGATGAATGAGTGAAGATAATTCACTAGTTTCTTTATATGGTGTGCCTAATCAAACTAAACGGAGTCATTGAACGGAACATGTGAAATCAGTGTATAAGGATGTTGTACTTAAACTATCTCTAATGAGAGCAACTTCCTCCTATGTGGAGGAAAGAGAAAATAAAAAAGAAGGGTGGGGGCTGAGGTGGCGAGTAGCTTCTCCATGTAGTTGTTTTATGAAGAAACTCTTTGGAGTAACCGACCAAGGGGAAAAAGGAGGGGAGAGAAAAAAAAAGGAGGAGAGAGAAGGAAAAAAGGGAGAGAGAGGAAAAGGGTCGCGTGAGACACAACTCCTTGGAGCTGCGAGGGTGGGGAGGTTGCCGCGCGGGCCCCACTGATAATGCAAGTGGCATTAATAATGATTTATTTTTCAATAGCTTTTTCCTTTTTTTAAAATTTATGGAGCGAAATTTTATGAGTTCTTACTGATTGATGATAGATAATAAAATGGAAGCAACTCACTTACCTGCATGGCATTTGGAGCAGCTCAAGGGAGTTGCAACTCCAATTGGAGATAGCCTTAGCGTGAAATACAATCATAAATTTAAGAGTACCATAAGTAAGATCTTCAAATTTAGCAATATAGAAATTGTATGAATACAAATTGAGTTTATTTGGATCAACATCTCATCACCCCTTACATTAATCAAAAAAATCGAGCAAAGTCTTGCTTTTTGCTTAAGCTTAGAGGGGTTTTTTTCTTCTTAAATTCATATAAGATACAAAAGTTAATATAACCAAAATTCAAATCAAACTGGAAAATAAAATCTTTATCTTTGAAGATATGTCTGATTGTAGAGTACAGTAATTATTGAAAAGAACGTGCAAAGCTAGTAAGGTTACAGAGCCTTTATTTGTCCAAGAATTGAATGATAGGTCATTGTCCAGCGTTCTGCGAAGTGAATTTTTGACAGAAACTTATTCATTGCACAAAAAGCTTTCAAGGTATGCTTCAAGAACGTTGATTTATGTATGCTTGAAGAACGTTGATGGGTTTTTTCTTTTTTTCTTTTGTCGCATGTTTTCTTTTTGTCACGTGATCGATAGTATTATTTGACGGATTATTATTTTATGTTCCGCACTTTTTATTTCTACTTAACAAATCTGAGTTTGATTGGCATGTTAGTGTTGGGTGATGGAGCCTAATCGCCGGGTTGGGCTCGGTTTCTATAAGTAATGAAGATGGTATGAGTGGCATGAGCATGACGTTGCTTGGCACAGTCAAGACAAACGCAAAGAGAGCTGTAGGGAGCTGCAGGAAATGAGGGCCGAAAGGTGGCACGGTTGAAACCGTGCCACCAAGCACGCCCGTGCCAAGTTCATGGCATGACCGTGCCATGTGGTGTTGCATCGGATGCTGTTTTTCTTTGCCTTTTTCGTCAGTTTCTTGTAGTTAATGTCTCGGTTAATGCTTGTAAATGCTATATTGATTGATTAAGCTATCTAATCAGTGCTAGAAACCTCCATTGTTATGTGTGTGAGTAGTGAATTACAAGTGTATAAGTTAGGAAGAGCTTGAGAGAAATTTTTGTAAACTACTCAAGTCTAATGCATCGGTTTCATGGTTTTTTCCCATGTTTGGGTTTTCCACGTTAAAATTTTGTGTCTCAAATTCTTCTTTATTTTCTTTTGTTCTAAATCTCATTGTTGTGAACTACGATTCATAACGGTTAGAATATGTGTATAACATATATCTTAAGAACCTTTAATCAATAAATTTGATTGAAGAATAAAATTTTAAAATGTGATTTGTGTCTCTTCGATAATTGTTTGAGATTTAGAGGTTTGAGGAATTATAACTAGATTTTTTAATTCAATATATATTTGTGACGGCAATAAGGGAAATAATTCGGTTGTACAAGAACAAGGTTACTTAATGGAAGACTTACATAAAAGATGTAAAAGATGTACATTTTTATGTCTTCCATTAATTAACCTTCTACATCTTTTATGTTTGGCTTCTTATGATGTTTTTCTTTTTCTTTTTTTAAAATAGAGATATAGATGAATTAGACGATAAAAAAAAATTACAGGTGAGTTGAAGTATGAAGGCCTACTTATATTTCACGAATGTCAAGCAATTAGTCATGTTGTATATCAACGTCATACTAAGTGTTGCCATGGATTTTCACTCGTCTTCATATTTTAGGCCATGTTTCGTTTAATTTTAGAGTATAATTTTACAATTTTTTACGGTTTTTTATTATTAACTTTATAATTATCTTACAACTTCTTATAAAATTAAATGATTGTAGTTGGGTTTGATTCTTTACATACCTTTCTTTTATATCTCTACAAAAAAAATATAAGAAGGTATTTCGAAAGGTAAGTATTTTTATCTAACAATAGATATTCATCTATTAGTAATTGAAAAATGGTTGCAATTGAGTTAAAATTCACTATCCCGAAGATTCGCCAATGTAAAAGAAGAAATTGAAAACAAAATGAACTATGAGGATGTATTTGAAAGCATTTGCAATATTACAGTTTTGCATATAGTTTTTTTTGAAAAATCGAAATATAAACTAATCGATCAATTCTGAACAGGTTTCAGAATATCTGAGAACCCCACTCATCCTACAACCCATTGCATATCAAAAGATAAAGATTTATTATTTTTCTGGTGCAATGATAAAGATTTAATATGATAAAAGGATATTTACCTCCTTTTTAAGATTAAGGTAATTCCACCATCAGTAAAAAAATAAAAAAAACTTCAAGGATATTATGTTGAATTTATATTGTAATTCAGGGATATTGAATTTGAATATTAATGCATGTACTATCAGCCTATTTAAAAGTGTGAATGGAATTACAAGTTAGAAAAATAATCCATATATTTGATATATGAGAGTTCTAAGTATAGCAGGATTAGATTGTGAGTAATATGAATAACTCTTTTACATATATAGATGTGTGATAAAAAAAAATAGCAGAAAATATAAAGTTGAACATAAAGTAGAAAAAAAAAGTCAATTGGTTATTAAACTACAAATATATTTGTTTATTTTTAAGATATATTTGTATTTTGTGACATCTATATAATTTGACTCCAATGGCAGGCAAAGAATTAATAGTTGACCTTTTGCTAATCCTAACTTTCAAAATAACTTTTCATTACAATGTCCAAACCCCCCAAAATCCCCGTATGAGCCCTAGTTTTATATAACTTTATCTTATAAGACTTACGGATCCTTACGAGTTCTTACAACTTTTTATAACTAAAGTTATGTTCGAAAATACATAAAACCATCATCTATTTCTGTTTTCGATTATTATTATTATTATTATTATTATTATTATTATTATTATTATTATTATTATTATTATTCTACTAGTCTAGACCCGTACTATGCATGGAGCACTTGTTGTTCAATGTATATCTTAAGAAATTATTTAATCACGTAGCGATGTTGTACTTGAAAGTTTCTTTTCTCGATAATTTGATTTTATTGAATGGTTTCACCTTCAACAATATCCTTATACATGTTATCCCCTTTAACAACTTCTATTATTATTATTATTATTATTTCTGTTTGTTTACTGCTTTTTCTATTAATCGTTTTTGTTCGTTTTTGCTTGTTTCCGTTCTTTTCTGTTTGTTTTTATTTTTGTTTCGTTTGTTTTTTATTTAATTTCGAACGAGCCGTTATTTTTACAATTATATTACAACCGATCGAGTTCTTTACCATTGTTGACAACTCCTTATAACTTTATTTACATCTCTTTAAAAAGAACAAAATCAAGTGTATATCCACCAAAAAGAACAAGAAAGTGAAGGACAAATACTGTAAAAGTAAATAAGCTTTCTTGGGGGGTGCCTTTGATGGATTCTTACACAAGACCTCGTGCTACTCGTGCATGTAATTTATACGGGGTGTAAATGTAATTAGATTTTTAAGTTGATATAAATTTCTATATGGCTTGTTTGGCTATTGGGTAAGGTTTCATTCAAAATACACTATCATTTTTAAAAGATTATCCTTTATTTTATTTTAAGACGTCAAAAAAAAAAATCCATTTTTTCAAAATAAAAACATTAAATGCATAGGTTTTTAAAATTACCCCTATTTTGGATTTAGAAACATAATTTTGAAAAGAATTATTTAATTTAAATATGAGGATATTATTGGTATTTTATATTTGCAATAGTTTAGCTGGCTAATACTTTGTTAAATGCTTGAAAAGTTAAAGTGAACGGTCTTTTTGGAACAGATTAAGTAAATTTGATCATAGAATCAAGAGTGTCAACATTATATTCGCAAATAAGCTGCTATATTATATCAAAAATCATAAGAATTGATCACAAAATTAGGTTGATTTTTTTAATCTGATAATTTTTTTTTTTCAGATTTAAGACTTGTTCTTTTTCCTTGTTGGCAACATTTGTAAAGCTGTAAAAAGTTGTGAACAGTTATAATATTGTCATAAGCTATATGTAAGACAGTGAGACTACAAGGAGTAAACCTGGAAAAACTAACCTAAAATCCGACTCGACCTTACTAGACCGTACCCCTAGCTCAACACCAAAAATAACTGACGCGAAGTACACCCAAAGTCGAAATTAACCTAACCCAAACTGAACTTTTCTTCTTTTACAAAACAACCTTATGCGACTGAAAAATCATCCGATTAGAAGTTGACTCGAATTGAAAATCGGACGTAAAACCGAATATCGGTTATCCAAACATCATTCAACCCAAAGGTAACAAAAATGTGACCCAAATTCAAATGACCCATTTGCCCAGTCTAAAAAGTTATAAACTACTTCAAATAATTATAAATAATAAACTTAAAAGTGAAAAAGAACGTGCCCTTAATTAATTACAGGCATTAAGAGTGAAGGAAATAGACAAAAAAACAAAAGAAAAAAATGGTACACTCGTGGTGAGTGGAGTCTTTTCCATTTTCAAACAAAAGTGAGGAGAGGCATCATTCAATGTTTATTTTTCCCGGTTTGCTCTTCTTCCTGAAAAGTGTTTCTGCCGTGAAATAGACATCTCCATAAATGTGTGTTGGCTGTATCTGTCAATTATTGAACAATGTCCTGTCCCCGCTCTCTACTTCAAATATGACAGCTCAATAAGCTTCATTTTAGCACACTCCACACTATATATATATATATATGCATCCACAGTTGTATACACATAAACAGGGATACATCACATGAAACAAACTCTTATTTGTGGAATGTTTAGGTTCATCCAACTATTGATTTATGAGTGCATATAAAAATATGACTAAAATGTCCTTTATTATATAATGTCTACATTGTATTGTGGAATGAATTTTTATTTAATAACTTTTTTAATAATTAATTTTAAATTTTATGATTATTTTCTAAATATTTTATTTAAAAATAACAACAATATTATTGGACATAAAACATATTATCCAAAGTTTTTAAAAAATATTTATTTTTTCTAATTTTCTTGTTCCTCTGCAAAAATTCTTTCACATTGGATGATGATTCTCAATTAGGGAGGGTGAGATAAGAAATAAGTAAATTAAGAAGTTGAAAAATAAATATTCTCGAGCTCTATAAGATTCTCAAGAAATAACTTATCACCTCCCCTTCCCCTAAAAAATCCCATCTTTGTATTTTATGTACATCAATTGAGTGTATGTTTTGAATGATTTTAATATAAACCTAATAAGATTATAATATATATGCAACAAAAAATGAACAATGATACATAATTTAAAATCCAATATATTAAAAATATTGACTTTCATAAAATAAAATGGTGTAGGAAAGATATCAAAAATATAAAGATAAGAAAAATATTAAATTATATGCATAAATACGTATACATACCATGTCATTAATACCTTGTATGACATGAAAGGTATGAATCTTTTTTTTTCTTTTTTGATAGAATTTGGGAATCTTTATATTTTAATCTTGTCTTGTTTGGTTTTATCTCAACCAATCCTTGTGGGAATCTTCATCCAGTGTGAAAAAAAGAGGGAAAGAAAATTTTTTAGATGAAAAATGAGAAAATTAGGAAGATGTGGATTTTTTTATAAAAAAATTAGATAACATATTTTTGTATCAAATGGTGGTATTGTTGTTTGAAAAACCTAGTACCAACAAAAAATAATCATAAAATAAATATTTTTAATTTATTATTAAAAATTCATTTATAATTATATTAAATCAAAAATCCTATTTATATTATAATATACATACTAAATAAAGGAATGATATCTTGATCATGTTCCTCCATTTGTTCATATATCAATAGTTCAATAGATTCAAAATTTTATTTTTATACTTATGGGTTCCAAAAATTCATACACTACAAATGGATGGTTCCAAAAATAAATAATTCGTGTGATGTTGAAGTGTCAGAGGAGGAGGAAGAAGAAGAAGAAGAAGAATCTGAGGAGGAGGATGAACAAGAGAAACAAAAGAAAACCCAAAAGCATAATCAAATTGTTCCACAGATCTGCCCCAATCCAAAGAAAAACCCACAACCCGAATCTAACTCCGTATCGGATTCCCAGAAATCAAAACCCGGATGCATAATCAAATTGCTTGATTTTGCATAGTTTCTCTGGTGTGGAAAATCTGTACACCTACCACATGTTCGATTTATTGCTTGATTGGCTAAATCTAAGAGTTTCAAGGACACATTAAGTTTTGGTTTTGGTACAGGAAATTTGGAATCTTTAATTTGAGGGATTCCTTCATTTCTTTTTGCTTTGGATTGATGGTTTTTAGTCCTGGTTTTGCTTATTATTTGGAATTCTTGATGTTGTTGCATCTTTTTCCCTCTCCCCCATTTGGCCCTTTAAAATTTTTCTCAAGCCACTTTGGATGGGATGAGCTCGCATGGCATCCATCTTCTTGGGCTCCATCATCTTAAATCTTGTTTCTTAGTGGTAGCCTAAGAGGAAGTGGGCGGGAGAGCTTAGGTTAAAACCTTCTTCCACTTGCTTTCTTCTTTCTTCTTCATACTTCTTTCTCTACATTGCCCTCTCCAAAATTTGCATTTTTCCAGGAATTGGTTAAACAACAGTGTAATTTTGACAACTGGGTATTTGGGGGATTCTAGTTTGGATGAGTTTCTTACAGGTTCTTGGTTTTGCTTTGAAAGCGGGGCTGTGCTTTGATGTTATGTTTCTGGCTTATCTCAGTCCTTCTCAATCAATTCTTTTCTTTTTTTACTAATTTTTCTAAAAATAAAAAGAAACAGACCAGATGAGAGGAAAAGAGAGGGTGATTAATTATATTTAAACATCATTAATTTAAGGGCAAATAAGCCTTTTGATTCAATTTGGTTTTTTTAACAAAAATTATCTTCCATAGCTGGCATTTATAGCTCATAAATCTAGTCAAAAAATTGACTCTACCGTCCACATGTCCAAAAATATTGCCACGTCACGTTCAGAGGAATCGCCGCCCATACAACTCGGTGGCGTTCGATATTGGAAAATAACCCCAAAGTTGGTTACGTTGCATGACCATGAAAATTGTTCGTATTAAATTTGGACAACATCTCCAAAGTTTGTATTATTCTCATCCAATATTCCTAAAAAATTTATAAATCATTAAAAAAAGTGATAAAACGATATAATAAGTAGCTATATTGAAATCCTTCCTTCTTTAAATTAAGGGAAAAAAATCTCTACATAAATTTGGACCACTGACACAAACTTAATAAAATTAGATGATCCACCTTAACTTACATAGAGCACGTGACCTGAAAGAACACAACAATTCCACATCATCGTCGGGTATGTTCTGTTGGGTCTGTTGATTATATGATGGTTGTATGCTTGAATAAATTGTGTCATTGATTTTGATTTTGACCGATCAATTGAGGATGTTTGTGTATTGCTTATACTTGTTTGTTTATATTTTAGTCTTATATTCAAAACATTGAACAGTTTGCTATTTTGTATATTACTAAATTCATATACTGAACTGAAAAATCTAAGTTAAGTATATTCAAGGACATTGAATATATTTCACTGCTACTATACCATACATTCCTTATGTATTATATTGCTCCTATATTATTTCTTAACTTGTTTAAACTATATTCGAGTGGTTCAAACTTTGCTCATTGAAAAAATTGATATATGTATTTATGTGCGACAATAACTTATAATTACATGACATCAACAACGATGGAGATTACAATCTACAAAAGAGGGTAAAGGAAAAGTGCAAAATTCGAGATCATTGAAAATGAGAAACTCTTTGTGAAGAAAAATTTCAAAGTCCTAAATATCTTACTTTGTGGGCTTGCACTATTGTAAAAATCACTTTTAACAACGGTAATAGGACAAACCGTCATGAAAAATGGACTATTGGCATTTTTGTAAATAAGTGGCGTTGTTTACCACCTATGACGACGGTTGTTTCGAGTGCACTCTCGTCATATGTTAGGTTATGAACATATTACTACGTTTCATTGAAAAAATTGTAGTCATAGAGGACTTTTTACCACGATTCTTTTATTGAACCGTAGTCAAAAGTCCTTAGATCTTATTTCAACCCCCTCTCCCCCTCTCTCTCTCATCCCACCCCTTATTTTTTCAGATCCGAGTTTCTCTCTCTCTCCTTCCTCTTCCCCAAATTCCGAGAGCAAAGGCATTGTAGAGGCAAAAAAAGATGAAGTTATTTGTGAAATTTCAAGAAGAATCCGATCATCAAAACCCTCTAGTTCGAGCCAAAATTCCACTCACAATCCTCGGCCTCCCTTTCCTCTTCGGTATCACTGCCGGCGACTCCTCCGACATCTCTTTCTCTTTCCGCTCCAACTTCTCCTCTAGCCCTTCCCTTTATTTCTCCTATCACCCCACTGTCCCCAACGCCACCCATAATTACCCGTTTTCCGTTTGTTTGAAGTTCGACATTGGCGTTTTGGGTCCCTTCAAAACTCCCCCTCATTTTTCACCATGAATTTCAATCTTTTCTCCTCGTCGAATCCTAACCCTAACCCGTTGGTTCCGACGTTTTCTTTACAAGTCAAGCTGCAATTTGGGGATTTCTCCCTCTTTAAATCCATATTGTCGTGTGATTCTAACGCAATTCGAGTAATAGGGGAAGAGGTAGATGTTAAAGTGTTATCTCTGAAGCTCTCTATTACTCTCCATTGCTCTTGAAAGGTACCCTTTTTTCCCTCTCCATTGCTCTTCTTTTTATATTTCCTCTTGTTTTTCCCATCCCAGTCTCCGATTTTTCGTTTTGTCCCAGCCTTGGAGGGAAGGTTCCTCCTTTATCCTATGGCAAATCGGTAATGACTAGTAACAAAATTAGGCGAGTTTAAATTTTTAGGGTTCTTGTGCTTTTATTCGATGCTTTGGTGGGTTCATGGCGTTAGAATACCACCGGGTTTTATTTTGTATTCTGATTCATCAACTGTTGTATCAATGCCCACGTCGTTATAGCTGCGTTACAATATTGTAGAATCTTATCTTAGGTGAGGATTAATCCGAAATTTTGTATCAACTTTGTAAATGACAAAGCTAATAATTTTAGATCCGATTTGTTTTCTTTTCATTCATTTTTTTTACTCTCTTCTTCAATTTTTACTTTTAGATCTGAAAATTTCAGATATGGAGGTGCTATGTTTATTTTTTAAAAATGATGGTACCTATAACTACAGTTCATATGAAGAAACCATAGTCATAGGTATACCTATGATGACGATTCTTTTGAAGAATCGTCATCATAGATTGACCTATGACTACGGTTTTCTATAAAACCCTCGTCATAGACCTTCTTTTATTGCGATTTTGAACCGTAGTAAAAGATGCCCACCTACAACGACAACCACATAGACGACGTGTTGAAAGTAGTTCCTGTAGTAGTGTTGACTCCAATGAGTTCAACCGAGTTTCAACATGTGACATTGTCAAGGAAGTATGAGACACAATGGTTACTTCATACAAAGGAACAAGACAAGGCAATCTAAGATTAGCCAATATCTACATCAATATGAACTTTTTAAGATGAACCTTGAAGAATCAATCAAGGGCATGTATGTGAGATTCACTGAAATTATCAACCTAAAATCCTTAGGAAAATTGTATATATACAAAAATGGGTTCCAAAAGTCAAGATTATTGAGAAGTGCAAAATCTGAGCACCTTGAAATTAGAAGCATGTTGTTGAGAAGCTCTTAACTTATGAAGCTCATCTTTAAAAGGAGTCTGAATTCAATCTGCCAAGAAAAGGTGTTACCCTAAAAAGTGTTGATGATGGAGAAGATATAAAAGTGAAGTCTTCTAAGAAGATGTGATTGCTTATATTCTTACTTTCTCTAAAGAATATTTGTCTAACCCTTTTCTAAAAATTGAAGACCATTATATATGTGACATTAGGTCCCTTAAAAAAGATTAAAGTTTTTAAAAAGAAAAACAATGTTTGAAAAACACTTATGAAACTTCATACTAAAGTTAATGATTTTGGATCTTCTTCTAAGGACCTTAAAAAATCTGGTGTTGAAAACCAAGTATGAAGATTCTCATAAATCTCTTTTAAAGCTAACTAAGCGGTAAGAAAATCTTGATATGATACTTGGATATCAGTGTATGTCATTCAACAAAGAAGGCATTGGTTGTGATCCAAAAAATCAGAAAAAGGCTTAACTTCTTTGTTAAAAGACAGCACAACAAGAACAACCAAGTCACTCTAACTTTGAAAAAAAGAAAAAGCTCCTATAATTGTTCCAAATTTCGACGTACTTTTGATCATAGAAAAAATCATGGTTATTTTACTTGTTCTAAAATTCATAATAAGATCCTCCTATCTTAGAATTATACGAATCTAGGTACCAAAAGGAACAAGACTATCTAACACGGTCACTAACATTCAAGGCCCAAATTCAATGTCAAAAATGCTTTGAAAAAGGGTTGAGTTTGGTTTTTGTAGGAACCTTGACATCCAACCAAAAGGATATAAGAGATTGCAAGATTGGATGAGTAACAAAGTGCACATGAGAATTAAGTTTCTCACAGGCACACTTATTATATTTCAATGCCAGATTTCAAGATCACACTAAAATCTGAAATGATCCAGCTCCGAACCCTGAATTTAGTGACATTGGACGATGATCATTAACTAAAAGACCTTCAAACAAAAATATGCTTAAGTTTACGACAAGATCTAAGGTTACATATTGTTCGAAAGGAATAAATACTTTATATATTTGTTGGATGAATATGAATCTTTATGTTGCTTCGTAAATGTCTTATTCTATTATGATTTGATTATTCATTTGTCTTTGTACTTGAAAGTTTCTATCTCATTTTATTTCAGTCATTTTATTCCTTTGATTTATCATGATGCATTCTTGAGTTAGATTATTTGTTCCATAATGTATATGTTATTTCTGTGGTTTTCTTATATGCATATATCATACGTTTTAATTATATTATTAGGGGAAATTCTTTATCTTATGTGTTTCAATTCTCTTCATGTCTTTGCTTTTACCATGAGAATTGAGTCATTATGTTTCTTTAACGTATATGCTTGTGTGACTGTATGACATGGAAATGCCTATCTCTTTGATGTCATTGATATGAATTTCTTGATATTCTGCCTCAACTCATAAATTGAGGAAAAATTCATCTCTTGGAATTAATGATTTTCTTGAGTAACTGCCAAAAGTTAAAGATCTTATAATTCAGGAACATTGAATTAAGTTTCAATGTTGAGGTCAGTAATTCATGCATGAAATTACTTCATTCCAAAGACCTTGAGACAAAGGCCAGATCTTGATAACAATTCGCAATGAGGAATCAAGTATGAGAATACAAGACTACTTCAAAGTCCACTTGAAGAAAATCAAAGACACTGAAAAATTTCAGGGAAAGTCGAAGACATGTAAAAACCTCAGTGTCGGTTAAACAGAACACTGAAAATGGACTTTAAACAACAAAGAAAATTCTCGAATATATATCAAGCTAAAATATAAGAATTTTAGAAGAGGATTCAAGTATCAAGCCTCATATGCTCTTGATGTCTTGCACTTAGGGTTCAAAATGCGGTGTCAAGTTCAAACTCAAATTATGGATAGCAGGACTCAGATAAACATGTCAAAAAGTATACATGTAATTTTCTATCATATATTATGGTTATGTATTTTTCCTTCTCTTAAATTCAAACTCAAATCACGGCTTGTCTAGATGAGCCACTAGGAGAGCTCCGTGTTTACCTTGACTACCTTCCTCTTCCCATCACTCAACTTCATTCCCATGACGAAGGACATCTGATCAACCCCTAGCCCCAGCAGCTTGAGCGAAATTTGCACCGTCTTTAGTCCTCTTGGGAGCTACACCAGACCCATGAAAATGCACCTCTCGTTTATATATGCCAGCATGCTATGATGCTCGGAACACCTGGCTGTGCATTATTTAAGCATCCAGTTGAAAGCTCACGACCAACATCTGGGAAACTCATTGGTAAATAGGCATGCAGCACATTATCATTTTCAGACATTCGTTTAGGTGAAGTAATCGACGCTATAGCTGGTTGTTTCCTCACATGCCAAACAACCCCTTTATTGGTTATGTCAGTCACAGAAGTCATAGATTTTTTTTCCAGCCTCCTCAACTCGCCAGCCTTCTCTTCAAAAGCCATGAATATGGGGCTCATTGCCTTAGTTTCCGCTTTCATCCACAGACCAAACAGGTTGTCAAGCTTGAGTTTCGCCTCACAACCTCACGCCTCGTGACTCAATTTCCCACAATCCATGCAAAAAGAAGGTAGGCGTTCGTATTTAATACAAGTTGATTTCGAGTTGAATCTAATAAATTTTAATCCCCACTGAAAGCCATTGACCCTATTTCGCAATAAACCCCTTGAATAACTTGTTCAGTTGAGCGGGCCAAATTTGATCTAGTTTATTCAGTTTTCTTTCTTCATACATGATTAACTAATTTGACCTAGTTCATTCAGCGTTGCATTTATTTTCAGTCACTTGCCTAATTTTTCTTTCATCTAATGAAAAACTTTTGACCAAAAAAGGCATAGAAAGGAATAAGATTCATAACATAACATCTAGCAGCTTGAAGAGCTAGACGCAAATCTCGTACTGAAAGGTGCGTGTGTAAATCCTGGGTCCCGAGCTGTAATTCGATTGATGATGAAGAAAGAGAATTCTTGGTTTAATTCTCCACTTTAATGACAAAAAGGGTCGATCAAATTCTATTGAGTCTGGCGCATAGTGATCATTTATTAAAGAATGACTTTGATTATCAAGCGATTGAACAACAGGAAGCAATTTAATTGCGATACTTAGTTGACATTCATAAAAAGTATCTGATAAATTATGAGTTCAATACATCTTGTTTAGCAGAAAGATGGGTATTCCTAGCTCATTATCAGACAATCACTTATTCACAAATTTCAGTGTGAGGCTAATAGTTTTCATTTCTCATCTTGTGATAGACTATACCAAACTAGATCATATTAGATTAAATCTTTTTGTTTTAATTTTATTATTAAGACTCCATATTTTCATAGTGATATTTTTCATCTAATTGCGTTATACCATGTCAGTAAAATTTGATATTCTTTTTGTTCGTATGCTAATATGCCCAAAAATAAAGACGTAGTTTCGGCATTGGCTTTGAACCCTTTATTAACCATAATATCACAATAACAAAATGCATTTTGCAAGTTGTTATTTAGAATAGATACTTGTATAATCATATTGTAGGTGCAAGAATTAGGAACACAACCATTGTCAGCCATTTTCTTCATCAATTCGGTGACTTCACTCATAATTAGCATCTTCTTATAAAGACCTTAATCATTATTGTGAACATTTTACAATTTGGTTGCAACTCTTTTGGACAAGTTCTCTCATTTCCTTCCGTATATGTTTCTTAAATTTATTTGTGATGTCCGATATCACACTTTAAAGGTTTAAACTCGTTTTCCGACACAAAAGTATAAGGATCACAAGAATCATGGGACCTATATCAAGAGAACTGAGCACGGTGATCAACCCAGTCATTAAACGGGTCAATAATTCAACAAGTCGAAGCTGTTTAATTCGGATTAAATCGATTAGCGCTGTTGATATATATATATATATATATATATATATATATATATATATATATATATATATATATATATATATATATATATATATATATATATATATATATATATATACACACGTAAAAAATAAAGCTAATTCAACCCATATTTTTATAACCCATATTTATACAAAAATATAGATCTTATCTAAAAAGCTTATCCAAACTTCAACTCAAAAAATATAAAATTTGACTCTTGAACAAACTCTTATTTTTTGGACTTTTTGTCTCTTGGAAAATAAAAAAATAGAAAATTCTAGTTACTTTTTAAACAACCCCCTCTTCACTTGTGCAGCCATTGGAGAGCGAGAGTGTGTGTGTGAGAGAGAAGCTTGCTTTGTTACTCACCGTCATCATCCTTCAGCTTGCTTTGTTACTCACGTCAACCCCTTTCCCCTTCCTTTCCTTTTCTCTCCTTTTTTTAAAATTAAATTTCTCTCTCTCCCCTCCAGAAGTTTTGTTTCATGCATGGTGTTGCCTCCATATTTTAGCCACATTAAACCTCCATCATAGCGGGGAAGAAGAGCCACGCTTGCTGCCGCCGCTCAGCCGCTGCCACCACAGATCTGATAGCCGGAGAGATGGGGTCGCAGATCTGAGCAGCTGGAATTTTTTTATTTTTTCTTAACATAAATGGAAAAACTTGTTCGAACCATGGCTCGTCTGGTTCAAACGATGATAGGGTTGGCCGGTTTTCACTGGGTTTTTCGATCTGATTTTTCAACAGTTTTGATGCCTCAAATGAATCGCTTAACTCACTGGGTCCTGATCGGACCGGTTCAACCGGCCGGTCCGATTTTTGTAACATATCCTGGGACAAGTTCCATAGGTCATGGGGGTTCAAGATTGCTTTGGAGGCCACCACGAACTCCCCACAGCCAGTGGGAGTTAGTGGTTGGTTCTAGAGGTCATCACGGGCCTCCCCACAGCCAGTGGAGGCTTCTGGTGACCACAACGGGCCACTCCACGGCCTGTGGGAGCAGACGTGGTGGGTATTTTTAATCATTTTAGCCACTGCTATTCACCACTGCCTGTCTCACAAGCTGTGGGGGCAGTGGCGGAACTAGGGGTCGTGCTCCCCATGATTTTTAGGAATTTTTTATTTTTGATGAGTTTTTATATTTTTTTATCAAAATCTAACTTTAAAAAATAAATATTAAAAAAATAATAAAAATTAAAAAATATAAAAATTAAGTTTTGAAAAATTTTAGTGATATCTATCTTAAAAAATTAAATATTTAACATATTTGGAAGATAAAAGATATAGTATAAGTTATTGTGTAATATATATAAGCGTAAGATTATTAATTTTTTTATGTCGCTCTTTCTCTCTCTCATCCTTAATATTACTCTCTCTCTCTACCCTTTAATTTAAAATAGTGTAAATTTTATTCCCAATATAGCAATTTCCAAAAGAAAATAATTTTTTGGCTTTCGTAGGCTTCCAATTGAATACGTTTAGCATAAATATTATATTTCTTTTAGTGAATTGATCGTTATTGAATTTTTATATTATTATATTAATTAATATAACTTATTTGTAATCAATAATGTGTTGGATGAAATCAGCCGTTGGTTTAACTTATGAACATAAAATCACAAAAAGAATATGAGTATCATTTATTTATTTAATTGAATTAGTTAATTATTATATTGAATAACTAGTTTAATACAAAAAAAGATTTCGAATAACTAGTTAACTAACAAAAACAATATGATGATTTAATATTATTATTGTTATATTTTAATGGCGATTTTATAGTTTATTATCATTATCGTTATTGTTTATTTATTTCAAAGTCGATATGTGTAAGACCCGAAATTTCGAGTGCTTGCGCTGGTAGTGAATTATTAATTTTTCCGAGTCGGAATTAGAACCCGAGGATTGAAACCCGAGCATGGGCTAGCTTATTGGGCCTATTGAAATTGAAGTTGGGCCCAATTAGAATAAAAAGAAAAAGAAAATGAGAAATGGGAAGGAGATGGTCTGGATTTGCTGGCGAGATGAATTAAAGAGAGGAGAATTAAGTGTTAGGTTTGGAAGTGGATTAGTGTAAAGTGAGAAGATAGGGTGGCCTTCTTTGAGGGAGCCACGAAGAGAGAGAGAGTACCGGGAGAGGGAGGGGACCGAGACATTAGAAGGAAAGAAGGAGGAGAAACAGAGCAAGGAAAACAAGAGAGGCGACAAAGGAAGGATGCGGAAGGAGAGCAAAGGGGAAAGAGAGCAGAGGGAGACCGAGAGGTGAAGGGAAACGAAAGAAGGAGAAGCAGGGGAAAGCGAGAGAAGGGAGATCGGGCGAGGGCGAGCAGAGCGAAGCGAAAGAGAGGAAAAGCGGCCGGAGGCCGGTGAACTGAATGGCGAACGAAGGAAAGGCCGCCGGCGAGCGCAGGCAAAGCAAGCGAGAGGAAGAGGAAAGGGGAGCGAGAGAGAAGAAGTGGGAGGCGGAGAGACACGGGAACACCAAGAGGGAGACGAGGCCAGCGAGCAAACTAAGGGTGGCCGGCCAGCAAGGGAGCAACGTCGACCGGCGATCAAAGGGAGAGACGGTGGACGAACGAGACCGAACCGGGCAAAAACAGAGCAGGGTGAGAGGCGGAGCGCGAAAGGTTAGGAACCCGGGAACAAGAAGCAAAGTACGAATGTCAAACACCCAATTCAAACCCTCCAAAATTGAAATTCTTAGAACCACTAAGAATCTAAGGTGAGTAATTCGAATTCATCCTCAAGAATTAAGATGAATTAGGTGGATTGAACTTGAATTTGAGGTATGAAATTGGAAACCCTAAGTTAATTGAAGAAGGTAGAGGCCTAAATTCACGAATTAGCAACTCACGAATTGAAAAGCATGTTGTGAATTTGATGTTTGATTCATGAATTTAGTGATTATTAACCATTCTTAGCGTGATTATTGAACTGTATATTGAGAGTTTGATGAAAATAGCTTGAATAGGTATAGTGAGAAAAATCAGAAAATTGAATTCATGATTTAGTGCAGATTTTTCAGTGAATAAAGCCTGCTGTCTGCATTATTGTGCTGTCATGTGTAGCCCGAAATTCCTGAAATTTTTACTGCAGCTTCCTGATAATTTATGAGAATTTCCTGTAAATTTTGGTATGCATTGGATGAGTAGATTGGGAGATATGCAATTTTAAGTAAAAATGTGCTGTTTTGGGCTAAAATCGGAACTAAGTGAGTAACTAAATTAAGAACTGGAATTTAAGAAATTATGTGGCTAGATTAAAAGATATATATCGATTAAGGAAAGTTATAGAACCATAAACCACTTATACGCGATAATAAGCGATCATGAAAACGATGAGTTCGTTAATTAGGAATCCTAGTTGGCATGTTTATGTGATTATGTGTTTATCCTGAATTACATCGATTGTAAATGACATAAGCATGCGTATGTAAAATGAATTGATTGTGCTTGAGTTGGAACATGCTTATGTGAATTGCTTGTTTTGAAGAAGTTACGCATGAACGTGTTGAGCATGAATTATATGAATTAAGTATATCTTATGTATAAGTAATAAGAAGATAAGGAAACATAAAAAACTAAAGAAGGGAAAAAGGATTCTGTTATTGATCTAGGACCCCAATAATTAAAGAACCCTCTGAAGCTATAGCCATAGAAGTATCTGTCAACGCGAAGCCACGAATTGAATTGCTTCCAAGAATTATTGACGATATGCGTCCTTCGGGGATGCGAGGCTGCCTTGAGGCCACGAATTGTTTTGCCTCGAGGCCATGAATTGTATGCCTTCGTGAACTGAGCTCACGAATTGTTTTGGCTCCAAGAACTGGGTTTTTAGAGTAGTGCATAAATCTTCTTTCCATTCGAAACTAAAAGACTTAAAAGAATTATGATATGAAGAAGCGAATGATCATGCATGACGAACAAGAAAGAACCAATGATTTATGAAATGCATGATTGAACTCAAGAAGAAGAATGAGAAGAAGAACGAATCCTGATTTCATAAGAAATGAATACGATAAGAACTAAGATATGATTTATGTGATGAATGATTTGCATGATGAATGATTCCGTGACTTGCTTGCGTAGAAAGATGAATGAAGTATGTTTGATTGAATTCAAGAGTAATTGGTGTCATTATGTTTCTCGGCAAGTTGGTAAATTTAGAATCTCGCATGTCTTAAGCATGTATGATTTGAATCGCATGTTATTAATGAATTGTGAACTTACGTGTGTTTGTTAATGAATTAATGTGCGAAGTGAAACCGGGGTTGGGTTTGGGTTATTCACTGGGCTCGTGGAGCTCATGACCTCACCAAAATTTCAGGTACGAAGTTAAGACTCCCTGAAGTTGCTTTTGGCTGTTAGAAGAAGCGGACCACTTGGATAGGAGATGCCGGACTTACTGCATGTTTTTCTGTCTTTTGTTTGTAAGGATGTTGTAAAGACTGTTGTATGTGAACTTAAGTTTTGATTATGAATGTAAAAGCTTTATTTGAATACTCCGAGCGTGTGGCTCGTTGAGTTGTGTTGTGATACTCCGAGCGTGTGGCTCGTTGAGTTTACGAATGTGTTTCGTGCGGGGTTAGGCCTTTAAGCCTATGGGATTAGCCGTATTACGGAGGAAACTCGCCGAAATTTTCAAGAAAACCTTTGAAAACCCAGAATTACGCTTCCGCCAATCCAAGAAAGGGTTATTAACCCCAAGTTGAGATCTTAAGCAGCCTTAGGGGTTCCTCTCGGGGAACCCCGGCATGTAATACTCCTAGGGTGGGTCTAAGGGTGTTACAATATGATAAGTGATGATTTTGACAAAATTAAAGAGAGAAGAGTACAATTTAAATGATTTCTTATCTATTTATTACACAAATTTTTTCATAGTACTCTCTATAAATTAATTGTAACTAATGTTTGATATATGATAGTAGTTTAGTTTATAACTTATATAAGTAATATTCTCTACCTCACCCCCGATCTCTCTAATAAAATTTTTCAATTCCGCCCCTATGTGGGGGAACCCGTGGTGGATAACAGTGGCTCCCAAACTCCCATTTTTTTTTTTCTTCCACATATTTTTTTCTTTGTGGGACATCTATGAGAGGTTTGTCTTAAAAAATTTCCATCCTTAGCAATACATTTTAGCTCAAAGGAAAAATCATTAAATACTCATGAAAGGGTAACCGATTAAGCAATCATAAACCAAGCAATTTGAGTTAAAATTTCCATTCACCATTTACTAAAATTACCAACCATGGATATAACTTGCTAGCCTAGTTTGAAAAATCAAGAAAACAATGATTCCACAAAGATCTAAACATGATTATTACACAATTAAGTCCATGCATGAAAATCACAACAATAAAGGGAAGCTTAACTAAGTGGTTAGTGATGTTTATATTTTCATTTTCCTCTTTTCTAACTTTTTCCTAACATAAAAATATGTCAATAAACCTCTCCCAAACACATGCATGTAACAATTTGTTGAAATTTTATGCATCAAAGTAGGTCCATAAGCACACATACGAAATTCATTTTGGTTGAAAAATAATATACACTAGGGAAGAGAAGGAAACCCACCTTGATAAAGATTATTATAGTTGATGTCTTGTTGTCCGAGGTATTCGTACACTATTTCTTTTACTTTCTTACCTTTGTTCTTGACTATGCCCTTAGTGAAGATGCTCAAAAATGAAAGTTGAAACTTGAAATGAATGAGATTGGAGAAGATAAAGTCTCCTTAGTTTTATCCCTCCCCCTCCTCTCTCTCTCCCCTCTCTTATTTGGTGCTGTTGGATTTTGCATGAGAAAATGAGCAAGAAATCAACATCACATTTGACTTGTGTATCAGATTTGGAGGGTTTGTAATGATTATTGGGAGTATAGAGTACCTGGATTAAGTGTATCAGATTTGAAAGAAGAGTGCTCTTACAATAACTCATAATAATTTTCCAATAATCGGTAAAACAAGTAAACTTCCTAAAGTAAGCGATAAAATTGAAGAAAATTAAAGGCATTGCACAGTAAACTTATTATTTTTATGCCAAGTCCCCTTCCAAAGTTGGCTATTTTATAGCCGTTGTACAGCAGAAATCAATTTTGTGGTTAATAATTTTAAACCATGGTGGAATTTCCAACAATAATTAATTATTTATCAACTCATTTTTATGTTAATTAATTACGAGTGCATTAACCAATCACAGTGCTGCCATATCATCTGCGAGATTTCTCTCTCTAGGCTCCTCTCGCTTGGGCTTCCGCGCGCCTGCTGTGGGACGCCGCGCCTCGGGCGGCGTGCCACGTCGGCGCGCTTCTGGACGCGCCTTGGGCTGCGGTAGCTCTAACAAATCAATATTGAAAATGAAATGCAAGTGATGATTATTATCGGATATGATTCATATGAAATTAAGATTAGAAAGGAGGAGGGTAATTAATAAAACATAAATTAGGAGGATTTTTTTAAAAAATAATTGGCAAAAGATAAAAGAGTAACCACATAACTAAAACGATAATTGCATGTATTGAGGAAACTAACAACTAAGAAAAAATTAAAACAAACTCCAAATAAACTAAATACTATGTTAAACGATAGTCCAATTAGGAGGATATGCCTTAATGGAAAACATGGCAATAACCATCCAATTGTACTGACTTACAAGGACTCAATAACAAATGAATAATTACCTAAATAAGAAATTGTAATGTTTGTGATATATCATCCTTAGGTGAATTTTTTTTGATTTGTGACAATTACCATTTGAATATTATTGTATTATATCTTTTTATTTTATTTAAGCAAAGAATTTACAATGAAATTTTATATGGTTATATTATAATGCTCTTCTTCCCAGAGTGCGATCTATCTTATTTAATAGACACCTACTCTGCATTATTAAGTTATAATGCAATTCATTGATATTCGAAAAAGACATATTAAAGTCTAAAAATACAATTAGTGATAAGAATAATATATAAGTTTAGAGTCAGACCGATAATATATCTATTGTCAACTTTTTGAACATAAATAATGTATTTAGGTTTATATTTGTTATGAGATTTTTATTATAGATGGCACGAGGAGGAGGGACGACTTTTCAACCCTGCCACATTTATTTAATAAATAGAAAAAGGGGAAAAGAGCGAAAGAAAAAGCGGGAAACACATGAGTGGGAAGAGCAGAGGGAGAAAATGAGGATTCATACATTGGAGTCTCAGTTATAGCGAAGCCACTATTCTCTCCTCTTTGCTGCTTCTCTGTAATTCCGCAATGGAGACTATGGAGTCTCTTCTTAAGGTAAAGTTAACGCCTACTCTCTCGCTCTCTCACTTCTTACTGTTACTTCTCCACGGTATGCCACAAGGGATTAATTGATTGATTCTCTCTCCTCCCTTTACCTTACATGCCTTAGGTTTTCGTTCCTGTTGTTCAACCTTTGTGTTTAAATTTAGAGCGGGTGTTTTTTGTGAATGTTGGGCAACGAACATTTAGGGTTTTCACTCTAATTTCGAAAGACATGTGAGTTTTGTTTTGTTGGATTTTGCAGAAATATTTTGGGTACTCGGCTTATAGGCCTTATCAGAAGGATGTTATTGAAAAAATTATGGAGGGAAGAGATTGCTTGGTTGTTATGGCCACTGGCAGCGGCAAATCTCTATGGTAAGTAGGCCCGTATTTGTGTTGTTTCTTTACTCCATGTGAAGGAAAGTTTCTTTTTGTTGTTTGGGATTCTCAATTCCTTGTTAAATGTTGTTATTCTTTTGGTTCATGACTCATCTCACTTGCCAAAAATTGACATTTGTTTGGGAGTTAGGACTTAAGGTTATGAATTCTTTGCTGCATTACTGCTAATTTGCATAATTTTGTCTGCTTCAATCCCAACCATATGTGATGGTGTAGTCTAGTTCATATTTGTTTTTCTTATGATGTAACATAAATTCATTAGGGTGTGAAAATCATGTGTGTTTAGTTCAATGCTAGGAGATTTAAAGATTTAAAGCTTTTGTCTTAGGTGGCTTGCTTGCTTGCTTGTAATCTTACATGTCAATTTGTACCTCATTGTTTCCCAATGCATTTTGT
The DNA here is from genome assembly GCA_021018815.1 of Talinum fruticosum. Classification (NCBI taxonomy): domain Eukaryota; kingdom Viridiplantae; phylum Streptophyta; class Magnoliopsida; order Caryophyllales; family Talinaceae; genus Talinum; species Talinum fruticosum. Next base: position 4,714,919 of record JAITYX010000047.1, on the reverse strand, counting down.
TTAAACAACAATAATGAAAAAGAAAAACAGTCTGAAATCTTCAACTTAGCCCGTAACTTATCCTTGCTTTAATGCAAAGGGAAACGCCTGATTCTTGGTTAGTGCCAGTAACTCATAGACTTGATGCTACTTTTTTGATGTGTGACACTTCTATTCATATGCCTATGCTTGTTTAGGGTTTTAAAACTTCCCTTACTTAAAAAGGGGTGTCTTCATCATGTGATTAGGTTCCAATATTGGTAATTTTGTGAGTTTTTGGGAGCTTAAGCTCACAATGCTCTTGTTGTCACTCTCCATGTTGCAACAACCCCCTGAACTTGCTGGAGTGTCAAGGAGACTACACCCAAAAATGTAGATCCCCATGTGCCCTACACTTTGCAGAAGGGAGTCAACCTTGATATTAAATGTATGACTTTCCCAATAACCTGACATCTCTTGTGAAGGCAGATAGTATATAATTGAGTTCATGCTTGACCTTGCTTCAGTCAGAGAAGAAAGGTATTAATGTTTTCAAGTTCGATGGGAACGTCTCTGCCTTGATATCAGTCTAAACTGTTTTATCACAACACACCTTTTCTAGGCTTTGCTAATTGATTCGACTATAGTTGCTCTAAACCTCTAATAACTTTTGGTGCTATGAGGGTTGTAACAGGGAATTTAGTTGGAGGGTTGGAAATCTTTTACAGAAGCTGAATGTTGCGTTTGATTGCTGAAAATCAATGTCGTTGACTGCATTAGTTGGATTTGCTTGTTTGTCCATCATTCTGACATGGACTGTGGTTCGACTCTTTTTTGAATTGTGTGGACAGCTATCAGGTTCCTCCATTGATTACAGGAAAAACAGGCATTGTGGTCAGTCCTCTGATATCTTTGATGCAAGATCAGGTGATCATCTTGATTAACACTTATCTTGCTCCTTTGTTTAGTTGACATATAGACCTAGTAAGAGACGGGCTCATGTTGAGCTGTTCTTGTTGCTGCTTTATTGAACGGATAGTTGGCACAGAATTGACTTCTGACTGATTAGGTGATGGCTCTGAAACAACGTGGCATCAAAGCTGATTACTTGGGGAGTAGTCAGACAGATGGAACCGTCCAGGGCAGAGCTGAGTCTGGTGGTTATGATTTGTTGTTTATGACACCAGAGAAAGCATGCAGCGTTCCTATCAGGTATTGCCCTTTGTTTCTTCCCCCATAAGATGTTTTTTCACTTTGTTTGTCTGGAGTTTATGCTCTGGCAATGAAGTTTTCTGCGATGTTGATATGGGTACCATATGGTTCTGATATAAGAATGCTGTGCTGGAATCTTCTGTTCTTAGTTACCCTTTCCTCTGTTGACATAACATGGTTCTCTGATGTGCTGCTTCGGATCATTATTCACTTGTTAATTTTTGCTGACAATGTACTTAGTTTATATTCTTAGAAAATCAAGTGCTACCTTAAAGATGTGTAGAGAGTGATTATTTATGAAATTATTTTGATAGTATGCACGACAAGGTCAACTGCTAAATTTGTAATCATATATGTTATTCAATTGAGAAGGTCATATTAGATTTTTTATTATCTGTTTTATATATGAAAAACCCAGTCTCTGAGATGGTGTTTGGGTCGTGCTTAGTGAAGTGGTTTAATAATCCTAGGGATCAACCTCTTATGCCATCTCTTGCAGTGAGTTTTTTTGTTTTTTTTGTTTTTGGCATTGCGCCCTAGATCCTGTTGATTTTAGTTTTCCTGTTTTCCATTTATATCCTTTCCTGAATATGTTGGTTATTTCTTTTTACATTTTTTCTTTTAATCATAGAGGTTATAGTGTCTATGCATATAAACTATCATCTTTGAATTGAATCAACCGATACATCTGCATTGGAAATTGAGAATTCTTTTCCAGTTTTCCTTATTATTAGCATGATATGCCTGTTGAGAAGGACGAATCATATAGTCCTGATTTGTGTTAATTTATGTCTGCACTGTTTCGTATTTGCAGCTTCTGGACAAATTTGCTTAAGAGTGGAGTTAGTCTGTTTGCTGTTGATGAAGCACATTGCATTTCAGAATGGGGCCATGATTTCAGGTTTTCATATCTAAAGCATCTTTTGTGCTTGAAGCTCCTCTGTCTTTTGATCTACTTTTTCTTGTATTGTCTTTGTACTATGTTATGGTGTGCTTGTAGGTCATATGGAATGTGTTTGCTCAGAACTTGTTTGAGCTCTAGAGAATTTATTGTCCAACTATAAGAAAGTCTTAAAAACCTACAAGTTAGCAGGTAACTTGGTGAATTGTTGCTGGTTTGCAAATTGAAATGATTCCTTTTTCTTTTTCCAGAAAAAAATAAATGGCAAGCTTTTTTTTATTATTTAATAACTGTTCCAGATAAGAGGCCTAAAACCCCCTCTTTTCATAACATAAAAACTTTTTAATATGGTCGGCAACCTGCTGCGATGTTCTCTGCCTTACATTTTCACCAGGGTCAAAACAGAAATTTTAGAAATAGAGAAGCTTGGCTTTCTTCACTCCCTCCCTGAAGCCTTGACTCCATTACTTTCATAGCTCATAAACTGCAACAACCAACATTTATATCCTCTACTTACTATATGATAATTTCCTCTGCATTATTGAGAATATTGAACACCATCTATGTTTATGCTGAGGAAACCATAATCTAATATTCTGCTTTGATCAGATGAATATCCTATACCAAATGCTATGAGACAGAGGATATTCAATGGACAGGTTTGCACAAGGCTCTTCACTATCATTGCGGAACACACTTCTTAATCCTACTTGCAACACCTATTCTCTTTCGTAAAACCCTAGTAGGCTACATAATATGTGCTACTAACTTCTGTATAAGCATATGTCTTGGCCAAGCCAGGTTTTCCGAACTGTTCACAAAAAAACCCTTGGTTTTTGTTGGCATCTTTTGAGCAACTCTTTAGCCACAACCTAGCAGAACCAGCATCTTCAACTGTAGACAGAACTTTATCTCGAACCTCCAATATCATCCTTGCCACTAAGCATCAAAAACTATTCTTCTGTGTTGTCAGTATGTTCTGTGTTTTCAGCAAACATATTTTTGTCTGTATAGACAAGGTGGACCTGCCATTGTTTAATTTCCAAAGCCATTTAACAGAGCGAGATCTATCCCAAGCTAATGGCTGCTTTATTAACGAGAATGGGATACAATAGCAAGGTTTAATTAGATGTCAACTATGTTTATGCCCCAAAATTACTGATGATCGGTAAATAACGATCCCAGAAATTAATGAAGTCGGTAATTTTCTGCTTAATTTTTGTGAATTATAGGAAGAAATATCTAATGGCACAGTCCAGAGGTAGATAGAGGCAAGCCCGGATGCTTAAATGACTATGTAAAACAACTGCACTAGAAAGTACAGCACTTTTATCATCCTCAAGGACATGAGCAAAATATGCATCAGACTTTTCATTTATTTATTTTTTGTTAAGGAAAAACTTTAATGACAATCAAGAATGTGAGATTCAAATTTCAATGAGCATTCTGCTAAAGAGCTATTTACATTTGTAATGAAGACTATCCATAAAATCAACCTTATCAAGAGTAAAAGAGCAAAAGTTCCCATTTCTTAAAAATAAAGTGTCTTTATATAATAATGTTTAATGTGCCAAAGAGATATTTCCACATACTTGGAGGATCTTATATTTCTTTATCTCCAATAATCCCTAAAATGGCATGAGGAAAAACCATGGCTGCTTTCTTATTAACCTTTTGCTTTGAAACACCCCCCAGCCAATGGGTAAGAGAAAGTTGGAAGAAGCTTAAAGTTAAATAACAAGAGCTCTTGCAAAATGCTGAAGGAGCAACTAGTGATCAGGGAAAACCAACTCCCCTTTGCACCAAGCTTTTATTGACCGCTATCTCCCCTCTTCTGTAAATTGTCACAACTCAAAATTTTATTTGTGTGTTGACTTCTATACTAAAAAGAAACGTTTTGAGGAGCCGTAAAATTCTAGATAAGATCCCAAGGGAAGCATTCAACCGAATGAGAAGGAAAAGGAGGAGAGACAAGGGACAGGAGCTTCAAATTGTAGGATAAAATCCTTTTTTGATGAGGAAAAGGTAAACAAATGAACAAAAGAAATGGATGCAAAGCAAGGATAGAATCCTTAGTTTTGAGATTCCATCTAACTATGTTACTTGAAGAACATCTGAAAGTAATCCATTAAGTTCATTGCAATCATCATCGACAAAAGCATCCCAGATGAAGATAGGAGATTGAACAGATTAACAGTGATCAATATTTAGAAATGGAGGCATCTCTATTCGCCGTAGGGAGAGAAGGGAAAATTTCAGTAGAACCAAAATATAAATATTACTTTCCAGCACTAATCTTGGGACCCTTAAAAAGTCACGAGGACACTCCACCGGAACCTGGACAGAGGGTAGACCCTAGCAAATAACAGTTTATGGGAAAATTCAAGGTGGGTAAATCTGATTTTTAAACATTAAGGATGGAAATGGGGCTGATGCTTTTGACTATTGTTATTGGGGCCCCTTGACAAAATTCCATATGAGTTACAAAAACTCTGATGACAATGAGTAACCTTGTCCCAAACCCCTCTTGTCTATAAAATAGTCAAAAAGCTTGCAATTTACATTCGTAGAGAACATTGGTGTTTCCACACATTATCAATTTACACTAACAGAGAATATTGGTGTTTATGCCAACTGAAGATCCCCTCCCCCAACACCCTAAGAGGGGTCTGCGACAAGATAAAATAGACCCATGGGGAAGGGGATGTGAACTCGTGTACAGTACTGAAGGAAAACATTTGAATTTCAAAGGAGCAGTACGACTTCTTTCGTACAATAATTCTAGGACTCTTGAAACATGCCGTTGTGCTTGGGAAAGTATACTGAACTACTTATGTTGGTATAAATTGGGTTTTACCTAGCAAATTCCTATCAGGCTTTCTGACTTTCTGCAATCTTTTCAGGGTGGAGTACAAACAACTAGACAAGTTGCGCCGTGTTCTTTCAGTTGTTCCGTTTGTTGGCTTGACTGCAACTGCTACAGAAAAGTAAGTGCTTATTCAGTTACTTGATGTCCACTATCGAACTGATGCCTCCTTATTTATCGATTTGTCCCTCAAAATTAAGAGGTGCCATCTGATTGGATCTTGTTACTTTTCGGCTGCAAAAAAGTTATTGAGGGCCCTTCATGATAACTTTTTGAAGTAATTTGAAATTTGACGTTGGAGATACCAAAATAGAACTTGGTTTTTTCTTTTTAATTTTGGAGTTTATTTCTTCTTTTGGGAAGTATTTCTATTTTACTTGTCAAGAGCAAGTTAACAAGTTTGTATGTCTGGTTCTATACCTCCATGGGTGGGTTTTACATGTGGTGGTGGTTTTACTTTATGTTACTCGGACTCTTCCTTTTACCTCAAGTACTTGTATCCGACACTCGGCTCTTGGACATAGGTATGGGCATTTGACACTTCATTTAAGACCAAATGCACAACATTTTCCTATAAATTGCCAAGTACGACATGACACCTGTGTCGGACACTTTATACTTCAACATGGTTATGGCTGAGTCCAAGAAATGGGGAGTAATTTTTATCTTCTTGCTGTCTCTTTCTATTGCAAAAGGCAATTGCTAGTAATGCATGAAGAATGAAAGCGGCTTTATGGAGAGTGTGCTGCTCCAACCTTTGAAATTTGTACTCATTTAATCCAGTTTTTGGCCTGTGCCTTTTCCCCTATGCTTTAGTCTAAACCTTCTTTAACTCCTTTTCATCTTTTAGCAGACTTTGCACTTGTTCCTCTGTCCTCGTCTCTTCAAGTTTGATAATTTTGCTTGGCACTTCAAGTACCCCCTCCTTTTCTTGCTGAAAAGCAGACAAAGTCTCAAGAACAAAAAAGAACATGATGAGGGAACATGATTTGGTGGTGCCACGTCTGTGAAATCATACTTAAGCTTCAATAAAGCATCAGGAGGCCTGACATAGAATTGGAATTTCAGTATGCTGATTAGTGCCCTTGTTTCCTAGCCAGAACACAGTGTAGTTGGCTTATCTGTAGCAATGGCAAGGTTGGAAAATCCAACCCTCTTCACAAAGCAGTCTTGCATTGGTCAATGAGATGATGTCAGGAACTAGAGCTAGTGGTCTGTTTCTTCCTCATATTCAATCTACACAATCAATGGTTCCAAAGATTTTGAAATATTCTGTCTTTACACCATGTGAATGCTATCAAGCAGAGCTAGATTTCCAGCTCTTCTGATGGTGTACTCCCTTTTCTTTTACTGGAAATTTGGACAAGTCACCTCCAGGGTTTCTTATAATCCCCCACCCACTTCAGGATAACCTTTGAAGGTATCACACATGTTAAAGTTAGAGCCAACAACATAGTGGTTGCTGACTTGCCGTCAGGTGCAGCACTCCATCCTCCCAGTATGCATTTGGTCATACACAGTGCCTATCTCCCATCACGCTCCTGATGTCATTAAATCTGCTGTAAAGGCTGGAAATTGCATTGCAAGGGATTCATTTCCCTGGTGAGGTAATTATAACTTTGCTTGAAGTTGTCTTGTTGCAGCAAGTTTGAGTGTTGTGACCTGTAATTTGTGAAGGTCTAAAATTGAAAATTTGAAATTGTGTCTCCGCATGTATCAAATTTGTATTTGCTTAGCTAGCTACAAGCTCTTTTTGAAGGAATTTTCTTAAATCTTGGATCTAAGTTATTTAGTAAATTGTTGGGAAATAATTGTTAGCAAGTGTACTCTTTTTAATGGCTCCAACTTGTGATTCTAGGGTTCGAGTTGACATACTAAACTCCTTGAAGATGAAAGATCCTTACATTGCTGTTGGCTCGTTCGATCGTAAAAATCTCTTCTATGGTGTCAAATCTTTTAATCGTGGTTATGCATTTCTGGATGAACTTGTACGAGAAGTTTCAAAATGTGTGTCCGCTGGGTCGACTATCATTTACTGCACTACAGTTAAAGATGTTGAGCAGGTATGTCATAGACAATCTTAGAAGGTAGAGAAGCTGGTCCTTGCACTTACATTATCCTGTGCAGCACGTGGGTACCAACTGTCCTTTAGTTTGAGAAATTGGTGGAAGATTTCTTTGTTTACTCCAAACAAGGAAATTGATGGACGTAGACCTGGTCAAGCTCTTGGCCATGGATATTGGGAGTCAACTAAGCTATTCTAGAATATTTGCTTCCTTCTTTGCCTTTACCATAACCATTACCACATATATTGGGCAAGGCTTGTGTGTGTTGGTGTCTGATTACCTATTTTCAGCTCTATTTTCAGGTTTATCATTGGAAACCATAGCATGGGCTACAACATATATGCTGTTGTTTTGATCTTAAACTAGTGAATCAACTTGATCTTATTTGAACCCAAGTGTCACCATATATAGATATCAAGAATTGATGTTACCTGGGAAATTTCTTGATGTTCCCTTGGACCATTTGTGTGATGCTGCAATTCATTCATCTCAATCATCATTATCTGTCTAGTGCACATTCAGGGTGCACTTGTGCTAGTCGTATTTCCAATAGATAAACCTGTACTTAACTCTGAGCTAGTTGGTGAAATATCTCTTCCCAAAGGGGTAATATGAAAGAGATGTTGTGTGGATTTCCTAGCTGATGAGGACTTGCAATAGATGAGTCCAGTTAAAATGAAACTTGTCTAAACTCTGAGCTAGTTGTCCAAATATCTCTTCCCAAAAGGGTAATTCAAAAAGATATTGTATTGTGTTTCCTAGCAGATGAGGACTTGCAATAGACAATTCCAGTTAAAACAAAAACATCAAAGACAAATTTACACCAAAAAAAGCATCGAAGACAAAATGACCTTGATCCTGTTTGTCACAAAGAAAACGACTGGAAACTAATATGAGCAATAGATGAGAAAATATGTTGTCTTTTCATTGGTTTGAGCGGTGTTTCAGCTGAATTGCATGTTTACCTTTATTTCCTCAGATACACCAGACTCTCCAAGCTGCTGAGATTAAGGCAGGAATCTATCATGGTCAAATGAATAATAGAGCTCGGGAGGAGTCACATAGGTGCTTTTCTAGACTTTTATGGTTGATACATTTTTTATTTGGTTTAAGTTGCCACCTGCACACTCAAGCATGCGAAAGAAAGAAAAGGAATGAAGCTTTCAAAAATTATCGCAGTTATTTTAAATGGAATCATTATTTACTTACATGTCCATTGTTTTGCACTCCTTTAAGTAAATTGTTTGATTTCCATATTTTGAAGGGGAAAAAGGAAATTTTGTCGAACATTGTGTAATCTTGGAAATATTCATGAGAGGGCAATCATCTTGTATCAGACTAAACACTTTTATTGATAACTTCAGATTGTTCATTAGAGATGAGTTGAATGTCATGGTTGCTACCGTTGCTTTTGGAATGGGCATTGATAAACCAGATATTCGACATGTGATACATTATGGCTGTCCAAAGAGTTTGGAATCATATTACCAGGAGAGCGGACGATGTGGGAGAGATGGCATAGCTTCTGTTTGCTGGCTGTATTATTCAAGGAGTGACTTTGCAAAAGCAGATTTTTATTGTGGTGATATTCAAGGAGTATGTACTATTCTCTTGTCTGCTAGTTTTCTGAAGTTCTTAATCTCTTGATGTGCCCTTATGGGAAGAAGTCTGTAGGGAAATCAAAGGAAAGCTATTGTTGATTCTCTGATGGCTGCGCAACGGTATTGCCTGCTGACAACTTGCAGACGGAAATTCTTGCTGGAACACTTTGGTGAAAAGTTTCCAGCAGACACTTGTGGTATGTATGTCATTGATTTCTTTTTAATTTGATTATTATCATATTCTTGGTTTTCTTTAGGATTGTCTAAGGAACACGTTATATTACTAAGGTGAATGTAGAAGGTAGGACTTGTACATGAACAGTTACATGGAAAATATTCTTCTTTTTCACTTATAATTATTTATTATTCGTTTTGGTTGGGAAAATGGGTAACGTTGGAAGTAAACAGCTTTTGCACTACTACTCCAAGTGGTGATATATGTTGGCTGCACTCTGCTGAGAAAGATAACCTGAAAAAGAAGCAAAAAATATTCTAATATTCTCAACAGATGTAGCGTGACCTGAGATTTCTTTCCGGATGACAGTGATAGATCACAGAGGACAGTGATAGGTCATAGATGACATCATGCAGCATTGCATAAAACATATTGATATGTGGTTGCAGTACAGCTATTCTACAAAGAGCACTGCTTTGCCATTCCTTTAGTTTGCATTTCCACTGTGCACTATAAATATTACTGCTAACTGCCCTGAGCATATGCTGAGTGACATCTGTGCTCATGTTGATCAGAAGCCCTGCAGCTTCTTCCTCTTCTTGTTTTCCCAGTTGGTTTAATCTAGCATTCTTGCATAAATAGCCAATAATGAAAGGAATATATGCCTTGCAATGCTGTACTTGCGACAATGGATGTCCTCTCGCCATCTATAACCACTGTTTACAGGTTGTGGTATATTATATATGCCATTACACTTTCGACTGTGACTTCTCCTCCTGCTGAAACCATCTCTTGTTTTTGGCCTTATCAGTCTCCGCCGTATGCTTGCATCTGATTTTTTATTTTTGAGTGTCCCAAATGTTCAGCATTCTTTTGGGTAATATTGATCGGTTCATGTCACCCTCAGCAGCACAGTAATAGAAGTTTATTGAGGGCCATGTTCTTGATAAAAAATGGACCCCAACAGAGTTTCTTGCCATTTTTTTGATAATAAACCATTTCACCTTTCAATTTGGTGAAAGATATGAAATTATTTTACTCTTTTTCTGAATTGACTGTAACCATTTCACCTTTGTATTTCAGCATGTCCCAATTGATTATAGTAAGTTGACATATGTATCTTTTACTTTCGCAACTATATTGATAAAATAATACTTTATTAAATTATCTTGTCTTCTGACTTGCTTAGTAACAGTAACATTAACATGCATGATTACAATGACAATTACTATGGGACAAAATCACATGGTAAGTAATATTTTGCAACAGATTCAAGATTGTTATGTTTTAGAAGACTCATTTTGCCTTTCTGAGTACCTGTGGATGACAATAGTTTTTAGTCTCGATTTACTGTAACCTAATATGTTAACATTCAAATGTGAGGCTGCTAAGTCTTGGAATGCCTGCAGGTAATTGTGATAACTGTACCACTGATCGGAAGGAGCATGACATGTCGAAAGAAGCTTATCTTTTGATGGCTTGTATTCAATCATGCAGGGGTAGCTGGGGCCTCAATATGCCTATAGATGTTCTGCGGGGATCTCGGGTAAGTTTTGTCAAAAACTTAAGTTGTCTTCTTATCTATGTTGCTTGGACTTTGCCATGCCCATGTTAAAGTGTCAAGAGTGTCCGCCACGTGTATCATGTCGGACTTGGCAATGTTTTGAAAAATTTGTATATTTTCGATCTAAGTCAAGGGTTAAGTGTCAAATGTCAAATGTCGGACATGGGTACTTGAAGTTGAAGCCAAAAGGAAGAGTTCATGTACATAGGTTGCTATGTTGTTTTAAGATTAAAAAGAACTTATGATTGGGAAAGAATGACGATGCTAATTTTCTTGTTCATTAGTCCAAGAGACCTTTCCGGCTTTCCTTAGTCATTTAAAAATCATTATGTAATAGCCTTTTCTTTAAAACGTGGAAGGCTCCTGAAAACCTTCTAAAATGAAGCTCCTCAATCAAATCAGATCCCTTGTGTAATTGTATTCATATTCCTTGGATGTTGACATTTCTACGGTTTCTGTGGAATAGTTGTTATTTTCTAAGGTTATTGCCTATTAGTAACTGAAGCCAAGTGTGGTCTTTTCATTTCTTACCTTGATGGCCAAAAATCAAGCATTGTCTTGTTGAATTGGTCCGGGTGTGTTTCCATCAAGTGATACTCTTTTTAGTATAATTTAAGACGGGATTTAATTTGATGCCTGAATTCTGGGCCATTAGTTTGACATTTGAATATTTGATTCAGATTCAATATGGCTTTATTTGGTGAACCCCGCCCCCATGTTGAGTGTTCATTTTGGGAGTGCATTGTTGGATTTTATCAACTAGTTCTTGTTTTACAAACTTAATCAACAACTTAAAACTCGAGTACACTAAAGTAGTCAAATTGCCGTATATTTTGTTTTGAAGTTTGTTATGCATTATCTGCAGAGGCATTAACTAAAATTCATAACTTGTTTTTGTCAAACCACACACATAAAACAGGGGATATGATGTATAAAGTATAAACTATACAAATTTTACTTGGTGCCTAATTTGGTATTGAATCTATACATATTTATAGAGAGAGTTATGGCCATAATATCAAGGTACATTTTTTCTAATTTTTTTTTTTCAGACTATCTAGTTTTACCTCTTGGTAACTGTTGCTATATGTTGTACTACAATGAATAAAAAAAAACAATCATAATCATAAATAATCTGAAACTATATGGTTCGTGGCCTTAAGAAACTTGGACCTTCTCATCAACTTGTTTGGACACTCCTGGAAATTGTCGATCTCTCAGAAGCATGCCAAATCGTGTCTTGCTGTTTTACATCTCATAGGACATACACAATAAGAGCAGTTTATAATTTTTCACGTCCAATGTGCCCCTCTGCAACAAATTACATTGGACATCTTATAAATTAAAAAATAATCAAATTAATATCTTTTTATTCAATATGCGTCCCCAAATTGTGTCTTCTTTTTTCCCCCTGAAAAATTACATTCATATGTGACTGTTTTGTATCAATATCGGTGCCATTTTCCTAGTATTTACAAACAAGGCTATATTTTGGAGCACAATGAAAAATCAGGGACCTGCTATTAATTTGAATTCAATAAAGGTTTTCAAGTGTTAATTAGTCTTAATTTTGCTTGCATATCCTGATGCTCATGTTTGTCAGTTTGGAACTTGACATCCGTTCCATCCATACTAAATCCTTTCAGGCAAAGAAAATTGTTGAAGCTCATTTTGACACACTTCCACTTCACGGCCTTGGAAAGCATTACTCTTCAAATTGGTGGAAGGCACTTGCTGGCCAATTAATTTCTCGTGGTAAGTTGAGAAAATCTTGATCTTCTGTCATGGTTTATTGATACAAAATGCTAGGGTTCACATTATAGTCTCTTATCATTTCTGCTTAAAAAGTTCCTTTCCGCAATCAACTTATGTAAGACCTTTTTGATTAAGTACCTTTTGTCAATCAAGATCTCTGCGGTTGTGCTGCAATTGAATTGATGCCCCCTCCCCTCCGTGCAGCCTAGCTTTATCCTAAAATAGTAAACACAATGATTGTTACAAATCATGGAATGAAACCAGAGTGAAGAGACACCGAAGTTGAAATATTTCTGAGGGTAAGCATGAGTACTAGTGTCAGTGCTAAGAGGAAGGGGGACTCAAATCTGGATTACTGTTCCTGACCTGAGTACCTGGATTACTGTTCCGATTTTGGGCATCCTGACCTGAGTACCTGACCACAATCTGTACCCAAACCCAAACGTTTGATGTTTCAACCTGATTGGCCAAATGTTCAAATTTGTGATTCGAACTTTTGGATATTCTGAAAGAAATTATGTTTGACTGAACCCGGACTCGAATTTTCAATGCCCGGTTGAATTTTCTTATCTAAATTTCTGGAGATTTTGAGCCAAAATTATACCTACACCCAATGGTCCAATGTATGAACCCAATTGTCTAATTGTCTGAACCTTGAATTGGTCACAACTGACAAGATTCAGACCAGTACTTGCATGCCAGACCTAAACTCGACCAGATTTTCAATTCAGGCATGACTAATTGTCCGTACCTTCGACAGAAATTTTGTGACCACACCCAGTATTTTCAGGTTGGACAAATTTTGGTAATCGGTTCGGAAGACTTTTGGTAGGGCTAGCTAAAGATATGGAAGATATCTTGTGCGCACTTAAGTCTCTTGACGTTATCGAAAAGATATGATAAACTTTTTAATTGCACTGTGCAAATTGAAAAGGAAAAAGGTGGGTCCCTTCTCTTTCGACCTTTGGCCCTTCAGTCTCTAAGTTTTGTATGCATATTTTTTTGGAATCATAGAAAATTCAATACCTAGAAGAATAATTGAGAATTAGTCAGCATTTTTTTGTTTTCTTTTGTTTTGTGCACTTATTGATTTTCCTAATTGCTTGTATGCATTTTTATTTGAAACTCAAGTGTTATTTTAGACTCTTTTGAGTGACTTTTGCTATAAAAAAACAGGTTATTTGATGGAGACAATGAGTGATATTTACAGACTTGTAAGGTGAGTTGTTTTACATGTGCGAACATACAAATGAGCTAGTTCGACATACGATTTCTTTACTTCTTTATTAAGCTGTCACATTTCCTCTTCCAGCAGTACCTTTTCTGCTGACTGATATGCTCATTTGTCATTGATTTTCAATGCATCAGTGTCAGTGCGAAGGGAGCAGCATACCTCAAGTCTGCAGGGCCTGATCATCAGCCACCATTATTCTTGCCATTGGTGGATGAGATGGATGAGGAGCATGGATGCAGACAGGGTGAAGGTGAAGGCTTCAACAGTTTGACTAGCTCTAAATGTGAGGGATTATCAGAGGTTGGTTTTTATCTTCCATGTTAGTATGTAGAACCCCCCTGCGGGTATTATAAAAAAAGAGGAATGATGATTTGGAAACCCTTAAGAGTTTAACTCAACCAATGTTTACCAATTAGATTAGCTGCCTAAAGTAGGACTCTTGTAATTTTTAGCCCTTTCAAGAGACTGTATCACTCTTTGTTAAAGCAAGTTATGAGGTTGCTTACATATCAAACTTTCTTAAAGCAAGCGACGATGATAATTAAACAACGCTGGAGTGGGGTCTAGGAGGTGCAGCTTTGCCTTGAAAAGCTGAGAGCCAATCACTCAATTGAGAAAACTCTCAGAAAAATAGCCATTTTAGGCCTGGAAAGAGGAATAACTCCACTCAGCATGCTGGTTGGCTTCGCCTTCCATCACCACAGAATTTTTAGAGGGGATCACTCCTATATCTGAGCAATTTGAGACTTCTTAAACCTCCTTTGCCAAGCAGAGTTTTAATTTCTTACCAGAATGTAGTTAGCTGCTTTAAATACCATGCAGAAGCAGTTTTGGCCCTTCAAAATGAATAACCAACGATACAAAAATGACAAGATAGCTTCAGTCCTCTGCAGAAGAAGGGTATGTGGAAGTCTATGTAATCATCTTTAATCCTAACAAGCAAAGTGGCTATTTTTGAGAGAGGAACAATATAAAAGTACCAAAAGAGGAAACAAGTTTTAGAAAATCCTTGAGAATTAAAAAAGGTAGACATTTTCTCATTGCATACCTCACAAACAACATGCAGCTACTATCATATGTTAAGATGTCTCATGTAAACATATCGTATTATCATCAGCAGGAATCTCAGTAATAATTATGTCTTACTATATTGTTACTATTCCAGCTTCCAAGATATTGTCCTCGAACGGAGGCATGCCCTTTTTCTTTTAGGAGGTCAAAGAATCACTGTGCTCTTGGTTTCGATCTCTTTTACTGGCACAAAAATCATGTATACTATACTATAGTTCACCATGATAGTTTCATGATGGATAGGATACAACGACAATAACAACTCTCAATGTGGATCCAAGATCTCGCTTTCGCGGGTATGGGGAGATCCAAAGGTAGGTAACCTTACGCCCTTAACCTTGCAAGCATTACTACCCTGCAGCATTATTACCCTGCAAGGAGATGGTGGATAGGATACAGACCAGCAATTCTAGTCATGCTTACATTTATGAAAAACATTAATAAATTCAACATTACTCAAGCATTACTATTCCGTAATATTTGTAATAATTCCTTATGATGTTGGTTATTTATTTTCTTTATTTCATGTACCTTTGTTAACTTTTTCTGTCATCCTAACTTTTCAGAATTCATACATGCGTGCCAATTTTTGCTTGGAGTTGTGATTGATTTGAATTGTAGTCCAATGAGAAACGATTTAGTTCCTTCAGATAGATTTTGTGCTATGTTGTTTTTTCACTTAGTTAATGCCTGTTGATTCTTCCTTCATGTTTCCTAATTAAGGGTGAAGTTCAACTCTATAACGTGCTTCTAGAAGAGAGGATGAAGCTTGCCAGAGCCGCTGGAATTGCTCCGTATGTTTTATCCCATCAACCCCCTACCAACACATTGGTCTATCATGAACATATCATTATAGAAATACCATGGGAAACACCTTGGAGATTGAAGCTACATAGGATACTGAAATAAAAAGTTAAGCTGCATAGTTTCTCGGATTAGTATGATCCCTCTGATAACTAGTTTTTGGTCTGCAGATATGCTGTATGTGGTGATGATACAATTAAAAAGATTACCTTGCTTAGACCATCCACAAAAGCAAGATTGGCAAATATTGATGGGGTCAATCAGGTATGTCTAAAGATTGGAAAACTAAGTAATGGCTTTTTATAAGCTAGCAATTATTTCATGCTGAATAGGATTTTCATGCCTTCAGAGTCCAGAATCGTTCATTGTGTGACTTGGGTTTCCTATGTGAGCCTAAATATCTTTGTTGCTAAACAGTTCAGGAAAAATCGTGAAACTCACAACTCTATCCTTCAAGTCGTGAAACAGGCAGATTCTTGAGGCAACTGAACCTCAGATTGATGCCTATCTGACGTTGTATGGGAGCTGATACTCGTCATCCTTATCAATCTCCAGAACTTGAATTTTAAGATATCATTTTCTGATTGTTACATATTACTGTTGATAATCAGTGATCAGGGCTCTTGCAAATCTTGTCAATGTGCTACCTAAGATATATTGTCAGATACCATAATCTTATTTTAACCAGCTTGAAGATTGAAAAAATGCTTCCAACTATTGACCTCAGCTGTAAAATGACACCTTACTGGTTCAGGCGCTGTGTAAATGGCAAGTGAATCCAAACCATTGAGATGACAAGTTGACATAAAATGAGCTTTGTGGTCCATAGTACTATGCTTTTATGAATTGATTTTATGATGAATTAATATGTCAAACAAAATGCTTGAATATAAGCTTTGTTGTAGAATTTTTACACCTGCTGTACTGGGAGTGTCAGTTTCCACGTATATAGCTAGGATAGCTGCCCGACATATCCAACGAATTTATCCTTGATATATTTTTTATGGTCAGTGACTTTCTTTGTCATATCTAGCTCTACTCCAAATAGAGGTTTATCCAGAAGTCTTTATTTTGCAGCACTTCCTCACAAGATATGGGGATCATTTTCTTCAAACTATACATCATCTGTCGCAAGAACTTAAAGTAGGTTTGGACGCAGAAGTGAGCATTCAAACTATTGTGCCAAGAAAAGTGACTCCAGTATCAACCATTCCGAAGAAATTAACCCCGGCAAAATTTGAAGCATGGCAAATGTGGTATGAAAATGGACTTTCCATTCAGAAGATAGCTGTATGCCCTCTCTCTCTCTCTCTCTCTAACCTCCTGTTCAATTGTTTTCTAAAAGTTTATATTTGATCCTATCTTACTCTCCCTTTTATTGCAATAATAGAACTACCCGGGTAGATCTGCTGCCATCAAAGAACAAACAGTTCTCAGCTATCTTCTTGAGGCGATTCAAGAAGGCTTACCAACTGATTGGCCAAGACTCTGTCAGGAGGTTGATCTAACTCCTGAAATGTTCACAAATATACAGGATGCAGTTACAAAGGTTGGGTCAACTGACAGGTTGAAACCAATCAAGGATGAATTACCTGAAAATGTGAGCTTTCTCCCTAGATTCATGTCCTTGTTTTGCCAGAGCAATTACAGTTACTGATATATAAACTCACGAGGCTTACTGATGATAGGTAAGTTATGTGCACATAAAGATCTTCCTTGCAATGCTAAGCTCAGGAATCTCTTCTCCTTCTGATCTCAAGCATTCAAAAGAAGATGAATTGCCAGAGGCATCTGAATCACCACCAAACTCCTCAAGATGCGTAGAAAAATCTTCTAACTCTGATCAGACATTGGGAGATAATGGCAAGCATGCTCGTAGTATCCTAGAAGAGAGTGGAGAAGCGGATAGCTCGAAGCGTCCTAAAATTGACAAGCAAGAAAGTGGTGGGTCTGGCGCAATAGAGGCGACACAGAATTCTATAGTAGACTTTCTTAAAGGCTATGACAATGGGGTAAGTAGGCTTTTATTTATTTATTTATCCCCCTGTCATCTTTTCCTTTGAGAGGTAACATCAACAAGGGGAAGGTAGAGGTAGCATGTTCTTTGTTTTCTTTCTGTTTTCATATTGGGCGCTTTTGCTTTTCGTGGGGGTGGGGAGCGGGGGCAGGACTGTGGAGGCTTGAGCCCCTATCCTTCCCTGCTGGAGACAGGAGAGACTTTAACTAATGTTTTTTCTTATGAGGACAGTGTAAGTGAACTAAAACAAGCAACTTGATGAGATCCCCCGCCCCCAAAAAAAGAGAAAGAGTGACGACTGCGTCCTATGGGTGCCACTACTATATTATGTGGGGTTGGCATTAGAAACTTGACTTTCTCAGTTTCTTAACCCTCCCACTCCCCCAAAACAAAAAAATGGGGCATATGTGATCATATTCCCTCTTTTAACTGTTTTTCAGGTTGCTGTGCACGATATTGTGCAACATTTTAAAGGCTCAAGTGAAGAATCTGTAGTTGATTTGCTTGCTGCCCTCGAAGGTGACTTTGTGATATTCAAAAAGAATGGCATGTACAGGCCTTTGTAGTCTTTTTTGTGCTTTTATTTTTTCATGAAAAGGCTTTTCTAATCATGGATGCTATGATTTTGCATCGGGATAGGGGGTTATGCATGCTTATTGTACCCTCTAATTTTGTAACAGGTTAGGATAGTAGAGTTTGTAAGTCTTTACCAGGTTGTAAAATACGTTAAGGCCTGAGCTCTATGTTCAAGGAGTTACTGAAAATTAAGCAGCATAATCTCGTTTGATCAAGAAATGCATGCCATGTGATTTCTAATTTTGGTTCCCTTGATCTTTATATCGGTTCACAAGAACTCAAGAAGCTGATGAATTGAACTCAGGAAGCTGATGAATTGTCTATGTTTTAGGACTCAGTTTAGGTGATTTTTGTTTAGACTACTATTTTGCTGCCAATTTGTCGAATAATTAGCAGGATCAATTGATCATGTACTTCTCTGCCACCAAAATTCATGGAGGGTGTGGTGTGCTGTAGGCCAAGTTTGAGATGTTCAACATGTCATTCCAGGTCTTTAAGAAAGATGTTCGAGATGTAAATTGATATTAAGATTAGTGGCAAGTTTATGAGGAAGGCTTAGGTCTCTATTTTCTTTGTTGGGTGTGATTTCTACGGAGGGCTTGGAACGATTTGATATTTGATGGTCAACTTTTTTGAATTATTAGAATCCTTTTCATGAGTAACTAGAATTTTTTTATTTGTGCTCTGTAATGAAAAGAAGTGGGAGTAACATTAGAATTATTTTCACATTTGTTTTTGTGTATATTAGAATCCTCTGTAGTGCAATATATTGTGATAGAGGTGGAATATATACACCCCTACGTTGATTTGAAAAAGCAGCCAATGTGTATATATTTTTGAAAATTTTTTGAATTATTAAAATCCTTTTCACAAGTAACTATCACTACAAAAAAAAGTGACTTGTTGTAGCAGAAATTTAGTGGCAAATTATATATTTTTTTGGTAAAAGATCATATTTGCAATAGATTTATCATTCGATTGGCATAAAAGTTTAAAGATTTTGGCACCTAAATCAATGCCAATAGTTGCAACATAAATAATGGATATGTTGGTATTGTTATTATTCCCTACAAATGAAAACTGATTTGTTGGTGTTGTTAATACATTACCAACAATCCAACATTACCAAAAATATTATATTGGTATTAGTTCAGCAGGATTTTAACGGCGGGAAAAATAAAATAACAATTAAAAAATAAAATTTAAAGTATTTAGACTATTTCCTAACACCCAATCTCAAAAGTAAAAGTAAAAAAGAACTTTAAAAAAAAGAAGAAAAAACATATATTGTTTTTTTTGTTGGTAAGAATAGGTGATTCTCATTACTAAAACAGTGAAGGATATAATACTCTTTACAGGTGCCTTAAGGGAGGGAAATCCCAAGCCTTAAGGTAGTAACAAACTTAAATATTGTATGTCTCTTCCTTTCTTACAGACCCTCCTCAAGTACACTAGTATACTTTTAATCACAAGCATGCATAGTTGTGTGATCTCCCCAGCTGATTTCTGTTTTTGTTTGAATATACTGTAATTCCTAACTTCCCATATGTAGTAAACAATTGTGGCTATGCATAACATGATCAACTTTCTCTCCACTGTTGTTTTTACTCGGTTTCTGATCATATCTGGCACCCTTTGAACTGAAATCAGATTCATATTATATCTCATAGCTATCATCACATTTTGCACTACAGTTTGACTTAGGGCACATTCAAAGAAGATATGAGAATGAGTTTCTGTGGCATTGAAACAGAGTGTGCATAGGCTAGGTACTGTGATGTTCATTGCCAGTAGCCTATCTTTTGTTGCTAGTCTATTTTGCAACATCATGCACAAGCAGAAGCAATGTTTAGGGACACTAAATTTATTCCAGATGTGATGAGCTTCAGGAAATTTGTTTGCATGCCCTTGTAGCCATTTATAGCCACTGGATATTGTGTATTTACCTGATTTGTGGTGTTTCCAAGTATCCTCATGGTATGCCTGCCAGAACAGTGGCCTCATTTTTAGTAGCTTTCTCCAATACCAGGCTAAATGTGCAGAGCTTTCCACTGACCAAACAGAACTGCCTTTGAGTTATAGTTCATTAATCCACTTGACCCACAAGCATTCCTTCCCATCAGTTATGTACCATAGGTGCTTAGCTACTGCAGCTTGATTCCAGGCAGTGCATGTAATTATTCCAAGCCCTCCCACCGTTCTGGGTTTGCAAACAAAATCCCATGCTACTGGAGGTACTTTTGTATACTCAGTTTTTTTGTCCCCATAAAAAATTCCTGCATACTTTCTCTACTTGATGACTCCCTTGGGTAATATGAATAGTGAAGCCCAATATGTGTGTAAAGAAAACAAAACTGAATTGATGAGCTGTAGCCGACCTGCATAGACAGGTGCCTAGTTTTCCAGCAATTAATTCTTGCTGTGACTTTCTCCACAATTGAATGGCAGTCTGCATTTGTCCATCTCTTGGTGGTTAAAGGTACTCCAAGATATTTCTCTGGAAATGACCCCTGTGCAAATTCAGTCAATTTCAGAATTTCCTCTGTGGTTCTATTTGAGATCCCTGCTACAAACACCTGAGACTTAGTAAAGTTTACTTGCAGTCCATATGCCTTAGAGAAGTGGTGAAAACCCTTCATGATAGCTGCACAGTTGCCACATGAGCCTTACAAAACAACATTAAATCATCGGCAAAGCATAAGTTTACTAGCTTCAGTTCCTTACATAAAGGATGAAATCTGAAAGAGTTGTGTAAGCTTGTAAAGGCTAAGGTTCTAGTGAGATACCCCATCACCAGTATAAAAACCAAAGGAGAGACTGGGTCTCCTTGCCTCAAACCCTTTCTACCTTCAAAATTACCATAATCACTACCATTGATATTAACTGTATATCTGCAAGTGCAGATCAAAGCTAGAAGCCATTTGATGAAAACTGGGGGAACTTTAGTTTATGCAGGAGGCAATCAAGGAACTCCCAAGACAATGAGTCATATGCTTTTTCCAGGTCTATTTTGAATAGACATCGTGGTGACTTTCTTTCTTTGATATAGTCTAACCAAGTCTTGGCAAATCATTATCTTATGAGCAATGAGTCTACCTTCAACAAAAGTTGATTGATTGTCTTGGATGACCTGTGGCAAGATCTCTTTCAGTCTAATGCAAACCAGTTTTGATATACACTTGTATAAAGTGTTACAACATGCTATTGGTCTATAGTCTGCAGTAGTTTCAGGGTTAAGGCTCTTTGGTATAAGAGTAATCCTTGTAGAGTTCCATTCTTTCGGCATTCTCCCTGTTTCGAAGAATTCCCACACAACATTGCATACATCCCCCCTCACTGTCTTCCAGCTTTTCTTAAGAAGCCATTGTTGAATCCATCTGCGCCTGGACTTTTATGATTGGGTATAGAAAACATTGCAGCTTTAATTTCCCCTGCAGAGAATGGCTTCACCAGTGAGAGTTGCTGCAGCATTGTTCGGCAGTTCCCCATCTGTATTATTTCCTCCCTTAGTGATTCTGTGCTGCTGGTAGTTACACCCAAGAAATTTGCAAAGTAATTGACAAAGTGTTGTTCCACCACTTGTTGCTGCCATACCCAAGTGCCATATGGAGATTTAAAGGAAGAAATTCGACCCTGTTGTTGTCTATGTTTCAGACTCTCATAGAAAAATTTCTCATTTGCATCCCCCAAGTTAAGCCAATCTTCCTTAGTTTTCTGGATGTAGAAACTCTCCAATCTACTCTTCCACAGATTTAACTCATGGCCAGCTTGTACTTATTTTCATACAATTGTTGGTTACAGGGGTCACCCTGAATATTGACATGAATTTGGGCAAGTTTCTCCTTAGCTGCAGCATGTTTCACATGTACATCTCCAAAGGGTCCTTCGTTCAGTTTCTTGAGCTCTTCTCTCAAGAGTCTGAGCTTTTGATAAATTTGTTTCATGAATGGTCCATTCAGTTTGCTACTCCAAACTCTCTTGACCAGTAGCTCATAGGTAGGATCTGTGCTTCACATGTCAAAAAATTTGAAAGCCTTAGGCCCTTGGGTTGCTGTTGAACTCAACTTGATTAAGCCTGGATAGTGATTAGATGTCTTATCTACCATAAAATAAGTCTCTGCTGTAGGAAAATTTTCATCCCAAGCTTCATTAATAAGAACTCTGTCTATACTTGAGAATATCCTAGAGCCACATTCTTTCTTATTGGACCAAGTGTACCTGCATCCTTTCCACACCATATCTCTCAGCCCTGCTGTAATTGTGCAATCCTGAAAATCTTTGATATCTCCTAGTCACTGGCTGCCCACCTAATCTGTCCTCCAAGGTGAGTAGGTGGTTGAAGTCCCCTATTAGCACCCATGGATCAGTTATTTTTGTGGCTTTGCGTAAGATGAACAGCCACAAATCTTTTCTCTCTTCTATATTATTGAAACCATATACTGCTGTAAGAAGAAAATCTTTATTGGAAAATATATGCTTAACCCTGCATTGTAGTGCCCAGAATCTGTACATTGAATTCTTAGCTTTTCCACATGATCCAAATACGACCTCTTTCATGATTTATATAATTCACATAGTGCTTCCATTCAGAGAATTTTTCAGCAATTTTTGTAAAGTTCCTGCTGTGAACCTTTGTTTCTACCAAGCATATCAGTCCCACTTTATTTTTCCAGCAAAAGTATGCACATCCCTGTGCTTATTGGGGCAATTAAATCCCTTATATTCCATGCAAGTAGATTATCCATGGGGTATGGGTAAACTCTCCATATGTGTCCCTATCTTCACCCGTCTGCTGTATAACAGGTTCTTCCATTATTACATCCAAACTTTGAAATGAATTCTGCACTGCAGTATTTGGTCTAGTGGCTTGTAGAGTTGGTGTGCTGTTGATCTCTCCACAACTGTCTACTCTGTTTGGTTATCCTTCTCCTTGCTGCTTGTACTGCAACTGTTGAAGTAGACTTAGGTCTCTATTGCCAAGTTTCTCCTTTTTTACACCCTGTGGTTATATGCCCATACTTCTTACATTTTGCACAGTGCACAGGTTTCCATTCAAACTCCACATCCTGCTGTACAAGTACCCCATGTTCATTTGCAAAGTAAATGTGTTTTGGCACTTGATCCTGTATATCCATCTCAATAAGCACCCTAGCATATCCCACCTTGACTTTATCCTGTGTATTCCTATCTGCCATAATAGATACTCCCAACAGACTTGCAAGCTTACTAAGAGAGGTTGAGCTCCAATATTTCAGGTCTAGGTCTGGTAGTTTAACCCAAACAGGGACACGATTAATCTCTTCTTTCTTGAAGTCTTTATGCCATGGTTTAACTATGAAAAGTTTACTGAAAGTGGTAGATACCATTCAGCAAAACCTTCTCTCTAGTTTCAATACTATCAAACCTCATCAGTACAACACCATTCTTCATCATAACTATTCTATCAATGGGGTAATCTTTCCAAATTCAAGTGATGAAACCAGTTAGGACAGCAAGTGGAGGGGAAGAACCCAAGACATAACATGCTACTGCAGATTCCCAGAAACACAATTCCGGTTCAATATCTTCCAAATTAATCTCGGTGTACCTGATATCATTCTCTTTTCGTGAAGCGACATAGGTCAACTTATGGCCAGCATTATTTAATTTGGGGATATCAAAATTATCCCATACTGAAGCAAAAGGGTTAGCTGGATTATTCTCGATCGTAGGGGAATTCATTGCCGATTGCAGATCTCTCTGTGTTGTGGATTGATTAGGGTTTGCGTCCGCTGACTGTGTCGGTGTCACTGTTCCATTAATCTGATTGCTTGCTGGATTCACCGTCTCTGTGGTTCCAGGTGTGGTAGTCCCCGCCGATTGCTGGGATTTGCCACGGTTTATTGAGAGCGAGAGAGAAGGAAGAAGCAAGAACACATTTTCAATTCGGCAACAAACGAAATTAGCTCAAAGAAAAAGGGAAGCAGTGATCATCAATTTCTCTCGTCTATCAATCAGCGATTGTGGCATTGTCTCTCTCAATTTCACAGAATTGGGGATATTAACTTCAATTCTCTCGTTTCTCTCAATCTCGTCTCTATCGTCCCTCGTCTCTCCCTTTGTAGAAGCAGCGATTTATATTAACTTCAAGAATCGTCAATTTCCATTGTTGTTGCTGTTGCCAGTCGCTCAAATTCGCAGGTATGTATGGAATTTTTGTGTTTTTTAATCCCTTCAATCCTATCTCACGATGGCTGTGGATTTTCGTTTAGTTTGATTCTACTTTAAGAAGTCATCTTCTCGCTCTCAGTCAACCCAAACCTTCTAATTTTTGAACAATTCTTTCTCCACAGTACCCTTTCCGGCGTCGTTGGCCGAAAAGCTAGGGTTTGGAGCCAAAATTGAAGCAGAATGGAAGAGGAAGAAGAACAGCGTTTGAATTTTTTCTGTTTTTTGCACTGCTTCTTCTTCCTCTGTTTCAATTGAGATCATAAAAAACCCTTCATTGCAACCATGACTTGGTTACTCCTGAGTCTCTTCTGGGTTTATTTTAGAATCAATATTTGATAATTTTTTCATTCATGCTCTCCCCCACTATAATGCCCCTAAATCCTATAATCATCAGTTTAGTGTTAACGATTAATTAATTAATAAGTGAAAAAAAAGAATTAGAAATGTTACCACTGCTCTAAACAAAGAGCAAGACAACTCTTTTAAAAATATAAGAAGAGCAGAAATCCACAATATCATTTGCGAAAATAAAGTTCAAAACATATAAGACGCCAAACTTATACAACATAAACAACAAATCAAGTTTAGCAATATTATCATGATTACAAATTATTTAATCAAAAAATAGATGACTCCCAAACATTACATTCCCGATTACCACAGGGAATCTCTAAGTCTCATTGACCAAAATAAATACGTCTACTTTTTACTTCTATCGGCATTGGCTTTACCTAAAATAAAATAGGGAAAAACATTTCGAAATGGTGAGTCGAAACTCAATATATTTATTTGTGTGTTATAAATGAATATTATGTAAAATTGGTGAAAGCGCGTATTTCAATTCATTTATAAATAAGATAGGAAGAGAAATAATACAATAATTTTTAATTATTATCCGAGTGGAACCCTTACAATCATCGCTTTCCCTACATATGCATATATCCGGACCAATCGGGAAGTTGGGTTGATATGACCAAATATAAATGATATGATCATAATATGATAATATTCATATAGTTCGGGTCTACGTTATTGTGTGGTGACAAATATTATTTGAAATAATTTATATTCGGAAAACCATTTTGATATTATTTAAATATGTGAGTTTTATGAGGAACAAGCAAAAAAAAAAGTGTGTTAGCTTTGATATCCCTTACTGATATTTAATGATATGCATTGGTTCGACAACCGTTGGAGGATCCTCTTCTCCTACTTAAATAAATAGTTATATGGCCAATAACTTGATTAGATTATTCCTTGTAAGTTTTAAATCTCTTTATGCGATGTTCAATATTTTATTTTTAAATTAATTGTTATAATTCGATTTCCTTAGAAAATATTTTGCTCTCTACTGAGGTTTGATGGGCAAAATAACAAAAAGGACTCTTACTTATAGTATCACCTATTTAATAGACCCATAGTTTTTATAAACAATTTAAAATCCCCTCTTTGGTGTACGCCTCTAAGTTTTTAAAATTTTTATTTGCTACCCTAACTTTTTATTTTTTTCATGTTTGACGCCGATATTAATTTAATTTTATTTGCATTATTATTGTTATATTATGTTTAAAATTGTTAAGAAAGTTGCTTTATTTGGTATCAAAACCTAGGTCTTCATATTAGCAATTATAATTAGTGATAAATAATTATCATAATTAGTATATTTAATGCTTGAATCATCATCTACTTGTGCTATTAGTTTCCTCATATTGTGCATATTCCTGAAGGAGCTACATCTATATCTCTTCAATTACACTATATTATTGATATAGTTTTAGAATTAAAAATTAAATTAGAGAATATTAAGATTGAGATTAAGGAAATTAAAAAACAATTATCTGTGATTTATCCGTCCTTAATTAACGAAGTTAGACATAACAATATAGTAAGGTTAATCTAAGTAAGAATGTACCTTTTAAACATAAATACCCATTTCAAACTCCTAAAAATAAAATCCCCTTATCTTTTGGTGTAAACTATAAAATTGACCCAAAATCATTATTTCTATTTATATCTTCTACCCCTGAATTTTTTAAAATTTTCATTCGCTGCCCCAATTTTTTTAGTTTTTTCATATTTGGCACCAATATTATGTTAATTATATATGTTATATTATATGCATCATTATTATTATATTATTAAGAGAGTTCTTTAGTAGCTGAATTTTTGTTTAATTTTTAGGGTTTTTAATTATTGTAGAGGGAGAGATTTTGAATCCAATTTGGTGAATAATGTAATTCTTAAACCTGAAGATTCGAGCTAGAAGGACAATAAATTTCACTTTTGAATTCATTCCTCAGAAAACAACTTTATTCCAACAAATTAGCTTCACTCCTACAAGCCAAACTAGTTATATATATTAAATATAGATGGAGTTCGTAATAGAGAAGAAACATTGGAAGCATGGAATGAATAGCATTTTAAACCTTAATGCAACGTGGAAAGCTGCAAATTTTCTTAATTATATCGAACATAAATTTTCTGGTACCGTTGGCAAATGGTATGATTCATTAAATGAAGAAGGTAAAGAAGAATTGAGAGTGGTGGATTCCCCTACAACTATGTTTAAAGCTTTATATAAGGAAATTAAAAGTGAATTTATAGTGCTAGAATTCATTCTAAAGAAAAGGCTAGAGAGTGGTAGAGAAAAATAAATAACATAAATATATGGGATAAGAGTTATTTGGAGAATTACATAACTTAATTTAGCATGTATTACTACAAAATCGGTCACAATGACACTAATTTATGAATGTTACGACAAACTTCCATACCTCTAATTCAATAATTAATGAGAAATATGTTGTGTGGTTTGAGATGGCGGATGTCGTAGATACTCTAGGAACAAGAATATCTTTCTTAAGAAAACGGGTTAGTGATAAATGCCTAGATATATCCAGAAACAAGAGAAGATGAAGAAACAATTTCTTACATGTTGGAATGCTCCACATCAATGGGAAAAAGAACCTGAAAGAAGAAGAAAGTGAAAATTCTATAAAAAAAAAAAAAAGAGCTTTAATAAACAAAGAGATGAAAAATACGAGAGAAAGTACTATAACAAAATTGTTGAAAATCTCAAACCAAGAAAGTTTTTTAGAAAAGCTATTTATTGTCCGGCAGCAAAGAATAATTATAAGTGTTGAGCACGTGGAAAAATAGGACATTATTCCAACGAATGTAAAAATAGAAAAAACAACAAGCTCATCGAAATCTTAGGAAGCTTAGACTATGTTGAGTTCAGCGAAAATGAAGCACTCAACCTTGCGTTAAGAGACCATAAAGGAATCATTAAAATTGTCATGGAAGATGAATATATAGACAATGAATATAAAGAAAATAGTTTCATGATAGAACGAAATGAAATCACCCTAAGAGATTTGCATGGTGAAAACTTTGTCATAAATAATGAAAATGAAAATGAAGAAGTTAAAGGGGACTATGTTGTCCCAATTATCTATAAAGATATGATATATAATAAGTCTTTATTTCAATTTAAGGGCAAATATGTTTGTGAAATGGTGGAAGAAGATATTAAAATTAAAGACTGTGAGTGTGATGTTGGCAAAGTTAATCTCATTAATTAGGATAAGATCTTTAAGCATAATAAGGAAAAAAGACATAAATATATCTATGTTGGGAGTGTTCATGTATATATCACACCATTATAATATTATGGTAAACATATTGACCTTTATGCTTTACTTTGTGACATTAGGCATACCAAGTTTAATAATCAAATAATCACAGGAATAAAACCCAATTTGTGTAATGGTTCCATTGGTTTTAGTTGTCGACCTGGATATTATATAAGCCTAAAGGATGAATTTGTTAAGGATTTCTCATCTCTCAAATTAAAGATAGTAGGAATGGACATGAAAAAATGTGGTTAACCGTTTAGAATATTATGAAAAATTATTTATAAATTGGATAATACTATAGATCCTAAAACTAAGATAACAACGATAGAAGTTGAGAAGTTTGAGTGTCATACCCTGAGCAGACAATTTAACGAATCAAATCAAATTTACAAGAAATAAAAATTGATAGATCGTGGATTAGTACTTCTTCCAATCCAACAAAAAATAATCATAAGAAAAAATATTACCAAAATTAATCAGAATGTTGATGGGATTTTGACCCCTAATAATTTGGTTGCTAGTTGTACATAGGTGAAATATGCTTGATTGATCACTTGTCCTATTTTGTAGTTTTCGGTTTTTGATAATAACCTCTCATCACATGATTGATTTTGTGCCTATCTTGTTCACTATACCATCACTTTGGGGATTGGGTTGCTAGGTTGGTCGGGAACTTTTGTTTACTAAGTGGTTTCATAATGCTCAAATGAAAAAAAGGGGTGAATAATTTGGCATCATTGTTTCATAGTCACTATCTATATCCATATCTTTAATTGACTGTGAATAAGTGGTTGCTTTTGCTTGATTCCACCACCTCTAATTAGGTTGTAAATAAGTGTTATGCATAAGTTACTAATAAAACCCCAAAAGGGAAGACGATCCAATTATGTGCTTGCTTTGTGTTCCCACTGGAGTACTTAAGGGCTTCAAAAACCCAAGAGGTACCCAGCCGGACAAAGGGGCACTTGGAGTTGAGTTGTGTGTGTGTGTTAATTTTGGAAAATCCAAAAGAAAGTTGAGCATGGAAGTCATTTAAGTAAGTAGAGGGAATCATGTTAGCTTTAGCAATTTGATTTTCGAGGTTTTATGACATTTTGCACTTGAGTACCAAGGTGTACATATCGTATCATTGTGTTGTGTGGGGTGAAAATAAGAAACCAAGGGTGCACTTGGGGTCAACGTGAGTCTTGATTGCATGTCTTGCTTGTTTATGGCTTTGTAACTAAGTTATAAGTGCGATAAATCCTGTTGATGCATACATACTTTCCCTTTGCTTCTCATGCTTTTTCGAAAAATTTTTAAAAATATTTCAAAGATTTTGTGGGTATATCTTCTACAAGCCCTCATGAGACCTCACTCGTCCACTTAGGCTACCAAGGGGTTTAAAAGGATTGTTGCATGTGCTAAATGCAATCGTTGCACCTACGAAAAGGTGATTTCCCTTGTTTACTCGAGGACGAGCAAAATCTAAGTGTGGGGGTATTTGTTCGGGCTTGTACCGAGGCATTTTAGCCACTCCTAACACTCGATTTTAGCTCGCAATAAATTCTATACTTTATTAGGTAATCAATCAAAGGAACGAAAACTCGGATACCATCAATGATTTAAGGAGCAAATGAAGGTTCGAGGTGTGGACCCGAGGAAGAGAAAAACAAGCCATGAAGAAATAGCCAAGAAGTTCATGGCACGGTCATGCCAAAACATGTCATGACCGTGCAAGTTGGCATGAGCATGCCGGAACGGGGCATGACCGTGCCATTATGTTCTTCTCTATAGCCTTCGGACCGCAAGGTGGCACGGTCATGATCGTGCCATGTGGCATGACCGTGCCATTATATTCTTCCCTACAGCCTTCGGACTGCAAGGTGGCATGGTCATGATCGTGCCATGTGGCACGACCGTACCAACTTAGTTTTCGTGGCCTATAAAAATGTTGTTTCGACTCTTGAGAAGGGGGCTCGTCATTTTTCTAATTTTTAGGGTTTTATTAGCAGCTTTCTGTGTAAACTCTATCTAAATTCTCTTAATGTTTTGTGTTTAAATTAATGTAAGTTTAAGCTTTTTCATTTCCATTTGATTCCTTTGCAAATTTCCTCTACTTTGATGCTAATTTCAAGTATTTTACTTCATGCTCTACTTTGATTCTTTCCAAAACCTACACCAAAATCCCCTATTTAGGTGAGAGAGTGGGTAAAAGTGATTAAAGACTCATCTTTAATTAGGTTAGAGGCTTTTCCTCACTTTTACAATCTTAATCGCCACTTTAGATGCACTAATGCTATTGATTTTTCTTTTTTCCCCTTTTCTTTAGTTTATCATTATTAGACCCACAAAATGAGTGGCTTTGATTGGAGAAT
The DNA here is from genome assembly GCA_021018815.1 of Talinum fruticosum. Lineage (NCBI taxonomy): Eukaryota > Viridiplantae > Streptophyta > Magnoliopsida > Caryophyllales > Talinaceae > Talinum > Talinum fruticosum. The sequence continues at coordinate 4,684,914 of JAITYX010000047.1, read as the reverse complement.
TGTGTTGGAAATTAGACATGGAATTAATGTTGTGCTTGCAATAGGTTTCTTTAATACCTCTTCTACATTTTTTTGTTTAGTGGTGGCTATTTAGGATTATTTTTATTTATTGCTCTAGTTGTGGATATCTAGGATTGCTTTTTATTTGTGAGTAATTATGATTTTTCTCGTGATCGGTTTGAGGAGAAATTTGGTTGTTGTGCCCCAAGTGGGTTTGATCACCATTAAGTAGCTTAGTTTAGCGTAATTGTTGGTTTTAGTCTTAAATGTTTGTTAATTTGACAAATTAATTGTTTGTTAGTAGTTTAGTCCGTTTAGTGAATCCCCTTTCAATCAAATATTAGTGGTAGTTTTCATCCATCCCCGAGGATAATAATCTAAACCCTTGATCTACAACGAACAAATTTTTGGGAAAAATACCATAAAGCCCCAACCATTGAGGAGTATGAGTAGTAGACCAAAATGGGAGGGAAAAAATCATTTAACAAGAAGTATGTGTACGTAACTCCATGGGAAGAAGGGACTTCATCCACCAAGGAAGATGAAATAATTAGTACGACTAATGAAATAAGTTGCATGAGTTTTAAAACTACAAGGCGAAGTCTAGATGGAAATGCCTGTTTAGGTAGAAAGGCGATGCATCGCGCTAAGCATAACACCATACAAAGGGGGATAGGACAGCGAGCAATGGGAGACAAGGAACAACATTGGACATTGGTGAGGAATGTTGGGCATGTGGGCACTAGCAAGCAAGATTGGTGCTAGCGTGTGGTTGCGGCTGGACAATGGACAAATGATACATAGCATTAACGAAGACAACAAGCACTAACGGATAGCTCTGGTTTCCGGATAATGGTGCTGGGCAAGACACGGATAAGCGCTGGACAAGCGCCAGGTGTGAGCAGCGGATACACACGGACAACAACGTTTGATTTGCAACAAGTTGTGACAACAATTACGTACGCTTGTTGATGGAATTGAAACACTTTGCTAGTGAGCGAGATACTCAAACATCAAACTAGAAATGGAAATAAAAATTGGTATGATTGAGCTAAAGGTACTCCACCACTCAACCTAAGCAAGGATAAAGGAATTTCACCGCCTAACCAAAGAAAACATAATCAATTTGCTTACTCATCCAACAAATTGACTAAAGTTCTCACTCCTAAAATGCTTGACCACAATTAGAAGATTTTGGGTTTGAAAAGCTTTCAGCTTCCATTCATATTCAATAATAGACTAAGCACAATAATGAAAGGGGCCCAAGCCCTAATTCATGATTAGAAATTAAAATAAAAGCTAAGAAAAATTACATCAAATAAAGAAATTAAGCAAGCAAGTAAGAGGCTCCCTAATGGGTCGAATAATGTGCAAGTTAGCCGAAAAGCTTCTAGCTAGGCAACAACTATCGGCAAAAATACAGGTGAAAAAATGGTGCTTGAATTGACTTGCATTATTTTCTCTCAAGTCTAAGGAAACCTTCCGGAAGGGGTAGGAAGGCACCCAAGCAGCTGACCCATCAACTGTGGCCCGGAAAGAACACCTGGAATAGGGGAAAAAAACCAAGCACGTAAATTATTGTCCAGAATATGCGGTTTTAGCCCCTTCTTACATCCCTCTTGCCTAGTAGCACAAACCTCCAAATGAATCATGCTAAGTATTGGAATTATTCCTTAAGATATTATTTGTTCATTAGAGTATGATCAACTACTGAATAGGAACATATGATTTATTCATTGGATCATCGTTATTTATTCATTGTGAATAGACGATTTTGTTCATATGATGATGTTAATTAGAATATGACCATTTGTTGGAGCATATGATTTATTTATTGGATCATTTCTTTTTGTTCATTGTGAATGAAGGATTGTTTATTTGTTCACTAAAATTTGACCATTTGTTATTCAGGATCATATAATTTGTTTATAAGAGTATCTTTATTTATTCACTGTGATTATAAGATTTGTTCATGAGATAAAGTGTATTTGTTCATTAAAATATGACCATTTTTTATTTGGGAGCATATGATTTGTTCATGGGGTATCTATATTTTTTTCACTGTGATTATAATATTTGTTAATAGGAGAAGGTTTATTTGCTTATTGGAATATGACCATTTGTTCACGAGGAGCATATGATTTGTTAATGGAAGTATCTTTATTTGTTCACTGTGGTTATAAGATTTGTTCATGCGATAACGTTTATTTGTTTTTTGGAACATGACCACTTGTTCATGCGGAGCATATGATTTATTCATGTGAATATATTTATTTGTTCATTGTGATTATAAGATTTGCTCACGGAATAAGGTTTATTTATCTATTGGAATAAATCCGACTAAATATTAATACAATAACCCAACATAATAAAGTAAACAATTACAAATGGATTAATAAACAATTTCACATTGACCGACGAACAATTAAGTTCAAACAATTAAACTATAATGAGTCATGGTTGCGAGCCTTCAATCTCTAACATTGTTTATAAGTAACAAATGGAAATACCCACAAATAATTAATGAACTTCAAACAATGTAATATCAATAATAATTAAGCACCAATCTCAATCCGTTTTGTAATATAATTTTAAAATTTGAGATAATGTAAGATAATGTTCTTTTTAAAAAATTACAAACTATATTTTATAATAATAAAATAAAATAATTTTTTTAAAAAATAGTGAAATCAATTCAATAACAAAAAAATTAAAAAATTATAATGCATAACCGAATATGTGATAAAGTGGAGAAATATTTTTCTAAAAAAAAAATGTAACCACTTGTGATAGGATCACGAGAATCATGACAATAGTAGGAGGCTTTATCTATTATTGTAATTGTTTTTAAGCTAATAAATATTGAATAAAATTTGACGTAGAAGTGATGTGTAGAATATGTTTCTAGGTGTATTTAAGAAATTGTCTCTATAATATACATGTTTTTATAAAATCTGTAATGTATATCAGAAATACGTTTAGTATATACTACATATATGTATTTTATCGACAATATTACTTTTGCGTACATTAATTTTATGCTTAAAATACATGTGTTCCATTTTAGAAGATTAAATCTTTGATTTAATTACATTTTATTTTTAATGTACAGTAGCCTATATTGTTCGTGCTAATATTACTTTCTTTTTTATTTTTTCCTTCTAGAAAATTGTACAAATACATCATTTTGAAAACTATTGTATAATATTTAGTAGAAAAATATTACGTTGAAGATTATTATACACCATACTTAAGACCATTATACATTATTTAGAAGACAAGATGTAGCAATGAAGATTACTGTACACCAGTCTTATGATTATTGTACATTGTTAAGTAGACAATTCTATATTATTCATTAGAACGTTGTGCAGCAAATTTTTCTTTATAGCAGCACAATATTCATTAGGCTATTGTACATTAATGCTGAGCCAAATGTTCACCAAAATAATACGTTTTTTTTTTACGCAAATTGTATTGTTCCGTAATCTGTATAATTTAAGGAAGTACTTTTAAAAAATAAAAACACTTAAAATGAGGACAGTACAGTAACAACTTTCGCATAATGTAAGGAAAAAACCTGGGTGTATCTGTATGTATGCTCTGTTGTATTCGTGCAATGATGCGGCAATGACCAAAAAGCAATGAACAAGTGATTCTGAAGATAAATCAGGGAGGATACCTGGCCAATTTTGGGGTTTTGCAAGATGGGTATTGCTTAATGTCTGTGCCTTGTTTGATGGGAAGAGCAAATATCATGAGACTGGAGGGGATTTCCTGGGAAATCATCGGCAAATAAAGTGCCCAGATTGAAGCAAAATCCGAGGAGCTTGAAGTTTGCATTCTAGATAAGGTCAAGCACTGTGTGAGCCTTATTTTTGTTAGAGTAAATTGTGAAAGTGAGAGGAGAATGAACAGAGAGACAATGGGGTGCAGAGAAAAGACCCTGATTTTTGTTTTCAAGGAGCTTGGAGAATTTTTCTGTCTGATAGAATTTATATATGAGCCTCTAGAATTTTCGTGTCTGATAGAGTTTTTCTGAAAGCATACAAAAGCATCTGCATTTAGAACTCCTCGTATAAAAATTTATTATTCAGCATGAAATTGTGGAAACAAGCAGTGAAAATAATAAACTTTAACTAATCCAAATAACCAATAAAATCATGACCTAGTATGCGAATAGGAGTTCCGAAACTATAATACCCTTAACTTTTTGTCAGGAAAGGAAAAATACCCTAAACCTTAGTATGGTGGTAAATACCCTTTGACGATATTGGATCTTTTAACTTTTTTGGAACTTTAATGACATGGTATTTTGTAAAAATGGATGTTATGGCTCAATTTCACGATACATCTAATTGACATGTTAAACTTTTTTAGAATAATATGATAAATGTATTTAAAGCCAATTTAAAAAACGTATACACATATATATAATTGTCCCACCTAAATGAACAAAAATTATATGCTAAAAATAATAATATGCCAATTTTGACTTGAGTTAAACTTATGCCATTTAAATTGTATGAAACTAACTCAATTTTATTGGATTACATTGATTATGTTTTTTTTCACTTATTAATTTGGAAAATAAATAATAGTAAATTTGAATAAGATTTCACCCAAACTAAGCACGAATTACCTTCAAAAAATTCAATTATTGGAATGAAATTTGTGAAAAAAATTAGATATATGATGATATTATTAAATTCAGAAAAATTTCATTTGATAAGGTCGGAAAAGATGACACACTTGTTATCTTCGGTTCAGTAGAATGCTTTCTTTAGAAAAAAATTCCCTGAACTGTGATAAATTTTAATTAATTTTAAATTTTTAAACTTTTTCACATGGTAACCTTTTATATATATATTAATATTAATTTTGACTTACTATGGTAGTGAAAATTAAAATAACATCTCGTATTCTTAAATTATATATATAATTTTTTTGATCCAAAATGAACCCTAATGTTTGAAAAACCTTAAAGTTCAAATATTTCAATCCCTCTCTCTCTCTGCTCCTCTTTTCCTTTCCCTCCTCCTTCCTACCCGTTGAACTGGAATTGAATCCTTACATCAATTTAAGAATTCCAAAAGTAAGAAATTTTAAATTGAGTCCCTGTTAATGATTGTAACTACCAAAGTGGAGATGAATACCTTCTTTTGAATGCCCAATTAATTCACGACATTTGATGAGAGGTGGGAGTGATGGTTTGGAGTTGGCATGGTAAGAAAATGAAGGATATGAGTTTTCGAGTTCTACAGACCCTGAAAGGTCGAAGATGGAGATAGAGAAATTAAAGATGGAGATAAAAAATATTTTGTTGTCATTAAGTTGTAGTATTTGGATCCATTACAATTTGTTTATATAATGAGATCAATATCCATCTATTTGATAAAATTATAATAAAAACAATTGACATGAGTTCATCTCATTACTCCTCCAACCTATAAATTAGATAATATATATATATATATATATATATATGCAGGAAGCTTTCCTCCCTTGACCGGCTAAGTCTCTTTCTAATAAGCTTATTTATTTTGCGATTATTTACAGTAAGAGATAATCTATACATTTGTCATGTTTCTTTGATCCCCATGCTAGGCTTTGAAACCTCATTCTAATCCCTTCCTTCATGTCTCTTACTATGGCTGAGTATTCTCTGGAGATATTGTTGAACACCTTTTGGTTTCTATTTGCCCATATATAGTAGATCCCAGCCGCCACCCCAGCCCAGATCAGTTCCTTCCACTTCTCTACCTTCGAGTTCAGCATTATCGTTAGCCATTGCCAGAGGTTATCCCCCTTAATATGTAGTCCATTCCATCTGCTCAACTCCTTCCACATGTATTTTGCTAGATCACATTCAAAGAATATATGCTCCAAGGTGTCCTCTGCCTTGCCAGAAGCTCCACATGTATTGTCCAACTGGGGAATGAACTTCCTTAACCTGTCCCTAACAGGCAGCTTTCTATGCATCAGAATCCAAACTAAGAATGTATGTCTAGGTATGTTTGCTCTTGACCATACCAATTGAGCCCAGCTGACTTTATTTTACAAATTCAGTCTCCATATATATCCTTGTTTAACAGTATAATGATTTAATTTCCTATGGTTCCATACCCATTTCTGATTTGTACGGCAGCCCCATTTGAATTGGTCTTTGATGATGCATAGCTTTTTTCAGTACCAACAAGTATCACCCTATGATTTATATGTCCACCAATCAGCTTCTCTAATATATCTCTCATACATCCATTTTACCTATAATGCATATTTCTTCTTAGCCACAACCCACACTAATTTTCTTCTAATATATATATATATATATATATATATATAAAATAAAAAATTACATATTTATTTTGTTATTAATTTTAAAAGCCATGTCATTTAATATTTTACACTCATGCCATGTCATCAAATCCTACAAAAAAATAAAATAATTTAACTAAGTTAGAATGGTATTTTCTTCATTTTTTAAATTCAGGGGTATTTTATACCTTTGACCAAAAGTTTAAGGGTATAGTATTTAAGAATGAATAAAACTTGTTCTTATAGGCAATAAATATCAAACAATATTAAAAGATCGGTTTAAATACTTCACTACTTATTTTCAATTAGATAAGGTTTTAAATTTGAATCTTATAAAAAGTCAAATTTTATATCGAGAGAGTTCCACTTATTGTAAATAAATAGTAGCTTGACTTGTTTCACTAAGGATTAGAGACCCACAAAAAAAAATGATGAAAATAATTTGCAAAGTTTGGACCAACATTTTGGAGCAAATTTCCCCTGCAAAAATATTTCACTCTAATTTATGTAAAAAGGAAAGACAAAAAAAGTGATAGGATCCTTATTTCACATCTACAAGTGCAAGGACAAATCAAGTTTCTTTTCTCTATCCATATGAAAATCACATCCATCGACATTCATCTTCTTCCCCATTGGCATTGGGCCAACATTTGGGCCACCACACCTCATTCCTCTTTGCCAATTCACCATCCTCCTCTCTTGATCTTCCTCACAAAATGGTGTATATGGGCCAACATTAATTGGGCCACTCCCACCAATGCTGTTGTTGTTATAGATCACCACGTTCTGAAACCGCGCCGGCCCACTGGGCCCAAATGGACCAACGGTGGGAAAATGGCCCATGTTGGCACCATGGGCAGCTATGTACATTGGTGGTTGTTGAGGGTGTGGCGGACTTAGTAGGCCGATATGGTGGCGGTGGTGGTTTCCGGGAAAAATGAGTTGCGGTGGCGGCGAGAAGGCGTTGAGGAGAGAGAATTCTGATGCTCTCTTGGCTTTCCTTGCTGCAATCCTCTCTTTTTGTGGGCATTTTGATGGCCTCCCAGTGCCTGTGAACTGTAGAACTTTCTTGAGCAGAACAAACAAGGGAATACTTTTGTTTTGTCTTCCAAATTGTTAATACTTCCACCCTCTTGCTTCTCCATCCTATCATAAAAAGAAAAAATAAATAAATTAAAGAAAAAAATCTAGAGAAATTAATTTGACTTCTATGCATTGTGACCTATATAAATATCTTGATGATATTTTCTCTACTTATATAAATATGACCTAGCACAGAAATAAAATTAGTTCAACTTATCCTGACTCGAATAATTTTTACACCATGTAAATTTATACCGAAATCACACATACTCGAATGCAGCCATATGCACACACATGCATCTGCATGCATACACATCTTGCTATGTATACTTCCCAAAAGGAGGAAAGAGAAAAACATGCATGGTAGAGAAAATCAATAAAACCCGAAAGAGAGAAAAAGGGATAGTAGAAGAAAGTAAGAACCTTGAATAAAAGCAGGGGAATTAGAACAGAACAGGCGAAATTGTAAGAGGGTTTGGTTTATTGGTGTTTGAAGTGAATTTTAGTTCTGATGAACAATGAATAGCAGAGAGAGAGAGAGAGAGAGAGAGAGAGATAGAGAGAGAGGGAGCTCAGAATTAAGCAGCTCTGGTGGGGTTTTTCTGGGGGAGGGGCAGAGGAGAGGGGGTTTATGAAGGGAATTTTTTAAGAAATATGTGCAGAGGGAAGGGGAGGGGATGTATGTATGGGCTTGGGAAACAGAAGAAGAGATAAGACAGAGTACAGAACTCAGAGAGAGACAGAGAGATAGTCCAAGTCCAATACATTTTTCTGCATGCTAATCTATGGGTCAAGAGTGGAGAGGGAGAAAGATGGAGAGGGGATTGGTGGGCAGAGAGAGAGAGAGATAGAGAGATATTTAGATAGAGTTATATTGAATTGGGAAGTGGGAATGGGATGCACCATCTCTCTCTCTCTCTCTCTCTCTCTCTCTGTCTCTCTCTCTCTCTGAGAGTTCTGACAAGTTATCTGTGTGTGTTTTCCTGGAGTCTTTTGCAGGTGGGCATTACTAACACTGCCATCACCTTCTTCATTCCCATGTCTTTTGCTTTCCTCCCAAGATTAAATTGGGTTTCCAACCAGCACTTTTACCATCTTCCATTTTTTTGCGTTGGGGTGATGGTAATGTAGTATTTATCTGGTTCAAAGATTATCACTTTTTTTTTCTTTTTTGGTTTTGATGGAATGCTTGCATAACTTTAATTATTAACTCATCAAATGGGCAAATAGTGACCCATAATTGCAAAGAAATAAAGTTATTAGCAAATAATGCAAATTAAATTGAAATATTCTAATGAATTTTATACCAAATGGTTAGCAATCGGTGACAATTATGAGTCTATCGTGAAAATTATGAGTTTATCTGTTTATTATTATACAACAGAACTGAATTATACCTTTGTTCTTTTTGAAAAAAATTAGATGCGAGGCAATATTATCCTTATAAGCATTCTCGAAAATAGAAAGATCGAACCCAAATTATTTATTTTTATTATATTATAGAAAAATATTTATCTTTAAAAACTTATAATTTTCAAAATAATAATATTTTATATCTAAACAAAAACATCAAAAATGTTACTCCAATCCTTATATGATTGCGAGGGACATGACCTAAGTTACAGGTTACAACTAATATTTGATAGAGTTCTTGTCAGAAATTTTCGAGAAACAAAAGAACACTAATAGCAAGTCACATGATACTTTAACATCAACAAGGGTTTACTTACAAAAAATATTTGAGTGCTTATTTAAATGCATGCATGATTCTAAGTTTAGTTTACATTCAAAAAAGTTTAACAAGAGATTTCTAATAACTACTCATTTAATAGTGACAACAAAGCATATTTTTTAACTTATTATAAGTATTTATCATTAACATTTAATACTAGTTAATACTAATGAGCATTAACAGCCACTTATCAATATCAATTAGTATTGATAATCACTTAGCCATATTTTGTTATAAGTATTTATCATCAATATTTAATACTAATAAGCATTAACAATAAGTTGTCAGAATCAATTAGCAATGATAATCACTTAGTCATATTTTCTAGTTAAAATGTTACAAGTATTTGGCACTCAACAGTGTTGAGTCCTATTTTTCAGTTATAATGTCCAAGTATTCAACACCGATTACATAATCATCGGCACCAATCAACAATCATCGAGTATGATCGATACTCATCAACACTTATCCGCACTCATTATTATTGATGTATACTCATTAATAATAATTTTTTTATAAAAATAATAATAAGTTACTTGTGATAATTAAGTTGAAAAGAATATACCTACATGTACTACACCCTTGTTATACTATATTGAGCACCAAAAGCAATTAAAGAAACAATAGACAAAAATCTTAATTACAAAGGTTCTTCTTTAGATGGAAAAAGATGACTCATTCGAAAAATCTAAATACTCAAAGATGATCTTGACAACCAAGGACTTGACCGGAAAATAAAAAATTGTAAACATAGTGATTAATTGATTAGTAACCAATTGAAGAGGAATAGAGACGTTACTCGGATTATGTTTTATATATGTTAGATGCTTGACACTCTAATATGTCAATAAAAAGTTGACTTTTCATTTTGTCCAAAGTCTATTGATCAGTTGTTCATGACATTGACATTTATAATAATTGGACTATTAAACCTAAATATGGGTATATGATCAAATCCTAACAACAATTGACGTTCATGTTGAATATGGGCATAATAAAGGCGGGTGACATTTATAGCAAGGAGAGTTGGTGAGGAATTAAATTTAAGCATAGAAAGAAAGAAGCATAAAGAAATACTCCGTATGGTGCTAAGTGAGAATGACCATAATGTTGGGACATGTATCATTCCCAATATACATTGATGACAAATCAGAAGAAGACAGAGGAAAACTGAAAGTGTCAGAACGAGGAGTCCTAGTAGCTGTTTTTAGAGAGAGAATGAAGCAGGTCAGGTCACCCCAATGTAGAAAGATTGGGTGTCTTAAAAGCATCACACAATCTAATACTCTCTCTCTCTCTCTCTCTCTCTCTGCATGCAACTGGCTCTGAGAAATATTTATAACTAGTTGAGGAAGAGGTTATGGGGAGAACCAGACGCAGCCAGCCACTTGTTTCTCTCTCTAAACATCTCTTCCCACCGCCAATCCCATGCATGCATTTTTGTCCCTTTTGTTCTCTCTCTCTCTCTAAAGGGACAAAATAAAATGGAAAATCCCATGTTTGGGCCATCTGTTGCAGTACACGCGGGACATGCTTATAGGTGAAAAACCAGCGGTGGTACTTGTACATTGCATATATTTGCATTACATAGTCAAATTTCTGGTGGTATCACCCTATTCAATTCCTGTCATTTTTGGCTTTGCTTAAGTTAAAGGCTAAGGTGGGGGCCAAGCCAGAGAGAGAGACAGAGAGAGAGAGAGAGAGAGAGAGAGAGAGGTTGGTTTCCCAGTTTGACAAGCTAAGGAATGAGCATTCAGAGAATCAGAGATGATTGATATGGTCTCTTTCTGCTGCAGGCAGTCCTTGTCCTGGGCAGTTTGATGACAATTAATTTTCAAGGAAATTACATTGGCCAGTTTGGCTTTAAATTCTGCCAAAATCACCTAATTACTATCCAATTTCAAGCTTTCCTCTATTAGGTTTTCAGTTTTGGAGCTCCTAAATGGACCATCTTAACCAAAAACCAAAAAAAGACAAAAAAACATACTTAACCAACCACGGTCACCATGACTCATACAACTAGTAGTAAACCTAGTAGTCTATTTTTACATCTTTCTTTCAGCTCCATACAAAATGTTTTTTACAAAATTTTCCGTGGTCTCATTCTTTTAGAATTAATCTATCTGTTAAAAAAATTTATAAAAGATAAAAGTGCATACTTTTAGATCTCCCTAAACTCGCAAAAACAAGACTCGCAGTAAGATTTAAATTGTTGTTTATTTCTATGTATGCCATTATTTTTTGTTATGTAACCTTACCTACATATAGACGTCCTTGCAGTTACTGTATTAAACCTAAGCTTGAAAGCAGATTCCCCTTTTACTCTACCAATCGCTCAAACCTTCACTCACTGTCACTGGGGAGTTCGCCCACATCACCAAGAAAAATGAACCACACCAATAGATTATACTTTATAGACATTAATTTCTAAATAGGAAAATTAAATTTAACCAAACATCAAAATACTGGCAGTAAAAAATAAATTCTGACTTCTATCAAAAGAAAATAAGATAAATTCTGACAGCTGCAAATATCCACAGAAGGATCTCTGCACAGCCATATTCATTAGTATCTATACAGACAAACTGTAATACATATTCAAAACTAATTCTTGTTCCATGCCCCGAGCACAAGGAATAAGATCAACAGGGGTTGAAGTCCAGCAATTTTCATGAAAAATGGACATTAACTACAAAGAATGGTTGTCTAATACAAGGCATAGAGCACAAAAAACCAGTATTCTTATCGGTGCATAATTTTACAATTAATAGACACAGCAGATAGAGAAAAGGGTGGAGGGGATGTCACCTCACATTCGTCATTCATGAACAACCAAAGCATCGGCCTATTGAGTACAGAATAGAGGGCTCCGGATCTGGGTCAGGGTCAGCCTTCCTGCTAGGAAGGTGCTTGAAGAAGGCCTTGACTGCTCCTGTCACCCCATCTTCATCCTGCATGGCTTTGGCAAGCTCAACTGCCCGCTGTTTTACCTGTAGAGATTGTTTGAGAAGGTTATCATTCTCTTAACACCTAATAAACACTTCTGCATCAATTCGAGCAAAATGTCTACAAACCTTTCTTCTTTTGTTGTGAAATGTGAAGCAGCAGGCAATGATAAACTCTTCTGGATCTAGGGTCCAACAAAAATCAATCTCTATGATTCTATTTGTATTACAAGGGTGATGGTTGCATACATCTTAAACCCCACATCAGACCTAGTCTGTGCATTGATTTCAGATATATATTACAACACTCCCTGCTTATTATGCAAATCAAATTTCTGTAGCTGCACCTATTAATTTAGGATTTTTCACATCCATACCCCTCGTAATATGCTGCAATCATTTTTTTGCCCATGTCGTATTGAAAATTATTTTCAACCCCCGACCGGTGGTGTTAATAATTAATCTATCATTTGCCGATATTTGTGCTTATATAACGGTGGTTGGTGAACATTAAATGACAACTTTGCCCAAATAAAAATAACCAGATTATTTTATTTATTTTATTTAACTTTAAAAAACTTTATCTCTTTCTTCACCACCGTATCTCGAGTTCATCTCCCTCTCTCTCTCTCTCCTCCTCTCGCTATCCCCCACCCTCTCTCTTTCTTCCTCTCTCTCTATCTATCTATGTCTCACCCATCACTCAGAGTTGATCTGCCAATTCAGAAGTCCAGGTTACTAAATCCAAGTCCTTCACCCGTCTAATTGTTCTTCTATGACTGAATTTCACAATTCCTTAATTGTGAATGTTTTATTCAGGGGAAAAATGAATGATCTTATGACAAAATCATTCCTAAGCTAAGTCGATTTGATGAAGGCAAAATATGTATGTGGAATAGGATCTGGAGATGGGGATCGCAGGAGAAAAGTGACCCGAAAATGGAGACTTTTCACTTTTCTAGAAGGAGGGAAGGTGAAGACAGAGATGGCCTCTATTTGAGACATCTTGACTACCCTTGAAACTGCAAATGAGGAAAGCAAATCCCTCCACAAACCCAACGCTCTGAAAGCCCTTCGAGCCCGAATCAATTCAGACATTGTCACCGTACTCAAGAGGGCTAAAGCCATCAAAGCTCGCCTCGAGTTTATGGACTCTGCCACCGCTGCTCTGTTTAGAAAGTGATGTTGGTAGTGTTTCTGCACTTGATAATGTTTCTACGCCTTGGGTTTTCATGACAAGGGTTTTCTAAAAATTAACAAATTAAGTGTGTCTGTGGTTTACATTGGGTCTTCAATTTCTGGGTTTGTGGGAGTAAAGGGGTTTTCATTTTTTGGGTTTGTAGGATTACATTACAAGGTTTTCTAACTGAGCATTAATCATAATTTTTATTTTTTCAATACTGAATTGAAAAGAATTTAATGCTGTCATAAATTGAAAAGAAGAGGATAGGGAGCTTGCAGAGGAGATAGAACTTGAAAGGAGAGAGGAAGGGAGTTGGTGCAGCCATGGAAGAGGGAGAAGTTGAAGGGATAAAGAACTTGAAGAGAGGGAACGTGGAGAGGAGAGAGAGAGGACCCATGACCACAGAGCTTCGAGGTTTTTTTTTTTCTAAAATCTCTTCAATTCAAATTAAAATATGACTGTGATGGGGTTAATTTAAGGAAGGGCATTTTAGTCTTTACGCATCTCCGGTTAACTTAAAATCCCAACTTTACCTACAGTTCTAATATGTCGGTTAAGTCAAAGGGGTTGAAAATAATTTTCAATATGACATGGACAGAAAAATGATTGCAGCATAATAGAAGGGATACGGATGTTAAAAATCCTATTAATTTATCTAGTAATGATCAACATATGAAGAATTTTGAAGTTACAGCCACATGATTAAAGAGATCTATGTGACTATGATCAAGTTTCACTTATTTAAGTAATACATGACTTGCCTTTACCAGGGCCTTAACCAAGTCATGAGTCTGTCAGTGTTCTAGTCTATCAAGAAAAATGATAGTAAACAAGGATACACTGTGAACAGCGGGGTTTTCTATATGACCTCTTTTTGGGTTCAAGTGATTAATCAGAACAGCATTCTACCTTGAGTGAACATGCAGGGACACTTAAAATCATGATGAAAACACACTTCAGAAATCATGGTAACAGCTATTGCCTCGGTCCATTATGCCACATATACTGAGCAATAGAAGAAAGAAGGCTAAAAACCAGGTGTAAGTGGTAGTACCTGTGGATCCAGCATGAAATTTATGGCATCCACCAACTTGGGGAGTGAAAACTCATCAACTGGAATGGGTGGAGGACCAACACCTCTAGCATGCACTTGTTCCCCCAAAAGGTTGGTCCCCAAAGAATGGTACTATAGTTGTCGGGCACTACATGAAGAATGAATGTATATATTAGCATTAACCAAGGGAGAATACTGAGTAAAAGATAAACAAGGAAAAAGAGAAATGTGCATCATTACTGCAGCTTTCAGACCAGCAGCTGTTGTCCCAGCACCACCATGGTGCACCTAAGGCATAAAGAAGACATAGGCATTAGACAAAACTAGGAAAAATAAGCACGCCATCAAGATCTCAATTAAGCAATGGCAGCTAATTGGAACTACACAATTTATAAGCACTTCAACCGAAGGAAAAGATTTGGCAATTGTAAATCAGTGGGGTATGAAACAGAAATAAAAAATTCAGTTAGCTCATAATCACATGAATACAGACTTCATTAGGTATCAGAGATTGTATTACTAACGAAGATGCAAATGTCTTCTAAGGGCATACACAATTCCAAGTTTCTCAAGTTACATCATGAATTCGAGAAAGGTACAAAAACCATTTAACCAGGAAATAGAATAGGGAGAGAGAGAGAGAGAAGATGTATTATATTTGAGGCTCACCACAGCTGCACAACAGGGGAACAACCAATCATGTGGACAGTTGTTCAAAAGGTATATAGATTCCTTAGGTTCAGCCACTGATGCAAGGAAAAATAACAAAATGCATATAAGCTTTCTCAGTACCCAGACAAAAGACTATATGCCATAACAAAACCTTATTTTTGCAATGCAATCCTATAATAAGATAGAAGAGGTAAAGTTAACTTACAATTGCCCAGACCACCCCATCCTTTGTTAATAATTCCCGTTGTCCAGTGATTTCCAGTGCTTTGACAATTATCCGAGTCATATCATCTGGCTTTTGAACCGGCTGACCCAGTAACCAAACAGTCAGTACCAAATGCAACTTATCAAGAACAAGACTGAAACCAAATTCCAACTAAGCTAGCAATTGCGCAGCTTTTTCCATGCACTAAGATAATAGGTTTGAGCTTAAGGAAAACATCACTCATGTTGCCCACCAGTGAACAACAAGCACAAAGAAACATTTTCCATAAGTTTGAATTAGCGGCTTAGCGCATACGACACCCAGTGCAACATCCAACACTTTCCCTCCCAACAGAAAAAAAAATACAATCCCCCCTCCCAACATAAATCATACAGAAAGGGGAGGAAAACAAAAGAAAACATATGTCGAAGAGGCAGTAGCTCAAGACAGTTACTGAGACCAGAAAGACCCTTACATAATTCACAGATTTTGTGTGGCATGCCAAATTCCTCCACAACTAGCATGCATACAGTGGATATAAGAAATATGGGGCAAAATTAGTCATCCTGGCTATCAAAGATTCCAGTTAATGTAGGTCATAGATATAAGAAACCCCACAGTAAATTATAATCTCAAGTTTACTATCAGCTTTGTGGTGAAATTTAATGATAGCAACTGGTGATATGATATCCAGGGATTCTAAAGGCAGTTGCTTATTGTCTCTTGCAATTAAACAACTAACAACCATTATCAAAACCGAGGCCAAGTTTCTTTACTTTATCCCCAAACTCCCCACCCAACCTTACAAGGAAATGAAAAGCAAAACATAGGAAAAGGGGGCAGCCACAGCAAATTCTACTTTGGTTGTTCGCTTATGTCTCACAACCATATGTTCTTTGTTTCCACAATCTCTAGCATCCTTCTGTTATCTCACACCTATTCATCATGGCACATGTTTCATTGATTCAGAAGCTTTCATTAGAAGATCTAATATGAAGTTGAACTTCCAACTTCCTTCTAGCTGAATTGCCATCATGGGCAAAAGCATTACCAGAGTGCTTTACCAAAATAAAAAGGAAATTGGCCTACGTAGCATTCTCTGTCTGTATAATATTGTTCCTAGTTGAGAAATCAATGACCAAATAACTGTAAATTCAGGCACCAGCATCACCCATCCCCAAACTGGGGGACAAAATTTAGCATTGAGCAACAAAATAGACATTTTATGTACTCAACCAGTTGGTGTATGTACTGGTCAGCTAAAATTTAGCACCTGCTAAAGTGGCCATTTCATAATTGACTAATCTGGATACTTAGCTCTGCCTTTCCTGCTATTTTTGTTCACCAATAGGAAGAATCTTCAAGAAACAAACTCAACATGGTCCATAATGAGTTTTGATTTTAGACCTTTACAATTTTCCATCAAGAACTATCCAGATTATTAACACGTCTTAAGATTAGTGGGATGGACTTACAAGACTTCCAAAACCAATATAAACAGGCTTTGGCCCAGCATTAAGCCATTCCATAAGGGACTCAGGAGGTTCATAATTTGATGCAAGGTCAAGGAAGCAAAATCCAACCACATCAACCTTGGGTCCCCAGTCTGCAAGAGTGAAGATCAGATCAGATCGCATCTTACATTAAGCAAACAAATCAGAAAGCAGGATCACTAGACGGTACTAAAAGTAAATTAACGAATGGATCTTCAGTCACAAATCATCAAAGCTAGAAGAGAGATCATCAAATAACGGATAAGACAACAAACAAAAAAAAAGTTGAAATGACCTGCAGAACTCAATTCAATAACATCATACAAGGAAATTCGCACCCCGACAATGAAAGGCTACCTGTTCTCTCTGCTTATCAATAAGAAACACCATCACCTGAGTTTCTCCATATAACTAGTCAGTTCATATGATTTTAAATGGTCACGTTTGAGATTGCTTTATGTGGTACTGGAAAAAAAATAAAAATGCACAGGCCATTTGAAGAACACATAAATAGCAACACATGATTCCCTTGACAAAATAGAAAATAAGACCCAGAAATAAGATTTCAAAACAACAAAGAAAAAGTGACCCTCACCTCCAATGATATCATGATTCTACTGGGAAGGGTATTCTAAACCAAGGTTGTAATACCCAACTGCTAAATGCCAACCTCACCCCATCCCACCCAGCACAAAGGGGAGGGGGAGGAAGGAGGAGAAAGAGCACCTCCCATGTATAATTTTTACACCTTAATACAATTATTAGACTTAGATATGTTTAATCTGAGTGTAATACTGGACTGCAGACCTTTACAAAGAAAACTCTACATGCTTGTTTATTGGATACCACAGCCACCACTCAATCACCTGGATAAGAAGATAACACATCTTGCTCCTAAACCCACCCTCACTGGTGACAACTGCAAGATAATAATGGTTAGTAAAGTAACTAAGCTACCAAATAAGGAGAGAGAGTGCACTATGCTGACATCAATGTAAAAACACACATTCTATCCTGAGCATCATATAGACAACTTGAACTGAAATTTATATAGCAAGACAAAATAACCTTTCGGTTTTGGAACAAGATGAGGACTCCATATATACCCATGTGGAATATTAGACTCTGACCCTTGTGATCCACTTAAGTACGTTACAGGACGCAACTTCAGCTTCTTTTTTCTTACATCATTTATCATGTCTCTTATCCCCAGCCAAATTAATGAGTCAACAATTTGGTAAGATAGCTGCAAAAGTTGACGAACTATTATACCAAAGAGGCATAAAATGAGATGAAAACTTTGAAGTAAATAAAATGGATGATAAGGACTATGTGGAACAAACTCTATATCCAGCAGGTTGCCTGACACGTGATAATGGATGCGGAAATTCACTCGTCGGCCTATAATTAGGAAAAAAATAAAAAATAAAAATATATATATATATATATATTAAAAAAAAAAAAGAAAAGTAATTGACTGATATTGAGACTATCAAAGAAATTTTTAAATAAAGCTGGAAAGATAGCAGAAAATGAACAAAAGAAACTTTGAAAGAACCCTAAGCAGCTGATCAAAGTTATGAATAACTAAGGTTACATTGCCCAACAGAACTTACGTCCAAGGCATAGTGAAAAATACATGCAACGGTATCTTTAACGCCTCTGCCACGTGCGTATGTCCTGTATATAATCTGAATTTATTAGACAAAATATTACATGTCCAACTACAATGAGAGGCTAAAAAATAATATAAAACAAAAACACAAAAGGCCAAGTTTCTTAGTTTCTCTCATACAGGTCAATAATCCCAAATAGGCCGAACAAGTATTCAGAAAAAGGGAGTCACAATATCATTTGAAATTTGAAGCATTGAATGGCAGGAAACAGATTGAACGGAAAGAGACATCTGCTTTTCCAAAAGCCTATCAGCTTCAAAATGTATAGATATGAACAAGGAGGAAACAAGTAGTTATCAAACCAATGCCTAAAACTCCAAGATCTAAATTGTCAAGAATAATGAATATGGAATCTCTTTCAGGAACGTGTGGAATATGAACACCCACAACTATCAGTTCATTTCTTGTATTCTCCATAGAAAGAAAGTGCAAATTGCATTCTTTTCAGCGCATTGATTATATATGACAAAATTCCCGCTCCATTTATGGTACTAGATTTAAGTAAAATA
This sequence comes from Talinum fruticosum, assembly GCA_021018815.1. NCBI lineage: Eukaryota > Viridiplantae > Streptophyta > Magnoliopsida > Caryophyllales > Talinaceae > Talinum > Talinum fruticosum. The sequence goes on along the minus strand of JAITYX010000047.1, from coordinate 4,666,044 downwards.
GAAAAACAAATCTCCATTGAAATGTACCCATAGGAATTGCAATTAACAACAATGAGAACTCCCTTTGTCGGTACCGCTTTTGTGGGGCTGGGGAGATTCAGATGCAAGTAGCCTTACCCTTGCGAGCATTTTTGCCCACAGAGAGACCGACTCTAAGAGACCCACGAAAAATTTTGTAGAAAGCATGTTTGTATGGAGTTGAAATTTAAACAAGTTATGAAATGGAAGCCATAGATACTAATAACAAATAGTTCATCAAAAAAATTGAAAATATTTTGCAGCTGTAAAAATTAGTTGAGGTAAAATAAGTAACAATATAACATAAAGTAGCATTGAGTTAGACTAGATGACAAGTAACTGCAGTATGTTCAATGAAATAGCAGCAAAAGCAATATGTGAAATAAAGTAAGATAAAATCAAAAAAACAAAACAAATCAAACACAATAGGAAATGCATATTACACAAAGAAAAAGCTTAAAAAATATTTTAAGTAGTGTTAACCATAAGCCGGAGGGTTGGCTATGATAGCATCTGCCTTGAAAGGCACACCAGAATCAATATCAGGGTCTTTGCAAGCTGCAAGTAATGAATATATAATCTCCTTAATTTGATTGCGTTGAACAGGTATCTCTGAAGGCTCAGAAGGCAAAAAACCTTTATTTTTGACCATATCTGCAAAGCAAACAAATAATAATGAACACCATGATGATTTAACAAAAAGGTCTGAGACCACAAACCATACATGCACATAAAGATGCGTTTATAATCCAAAAGAGGCAGAAGAAGAGTAGGCTCCTAGCAGAATGGCAGATGTTGGGGTGAAGAGAAATGGGGAAAAAGAAAAAGCACCTTCTCAAGCAATGAAATCAACTGTCAAAAAGAGGGGTAACGTATGCTGCTAAGACTTAAAAGCAGTGACATATCAATCTAGTGTAGAAACATCTGATCTATGAAAAATAAGTTCATAACTCAAAGAACTCCTTTTACAAATCAGATTGATGTTGGATAGATTAAGCAGATGACAAATAGGCTGGCACTAGCCATACCCCAACACACACAATTACCCAAGAACTACGAAAGAGAAGTGGAATACAGCAGGGTTGCAAAGTGTCCTGGTTGTCACTGTACAAAAGTATTCCAGCTAAATATCTTCCAAGTAGCATAGACATGGATAGCATATGATTCAACACAGATTCAGGTTTTTTTCCTCAAAAAACAAAGAAATAGGATATATGATACGATCCATGAACAGTCAGACACACATCTATGATTATTTATTAATTTAGTCAGATACTATATAATACAAATATTATATGACTACTCTTCTCTGTTTTACCTCCCAAGAAATGAGGAAGGAAATGCCAGCTTCTATTAGTGTGTTTTAGAAATGAGGAGTGGATCAACCAAATAACCCAAATGTTTTTTTAACTAAGGTCAAACAACTAGTTGCCTCAAAAAGAGCTTTTTCTACCAAAAAGCTCTTTGTCAATCACCCCTAAAGTTTTCTATATCTAGATCATCTTCTTGAGTACAATATTTTTTTTTTTTTTTGTGTATACTCTCACCACCTTCCTAACACAAAATGCCTCACAAAGAAAATTGTGACGCCCTCTTTTACATGCAGTAGCATACAATACAAAGGTTTTTTTACCAAAGTTCTAACCGAAAACAGCCTCTTTGTAAGCATTAGGATTTGGATATTTGCGTAGCATAGAAATATCCACAAAGGGAAAATCTATTTCGTTAAACAAGGGAAGAAAAAGTGCAGGCAAACAATTTCCTTTTTACAAATTTCAAGTCAAATTCTAAGTGAGAAACTAACCAACCAGTGGTATGGATTTTGAAGCAAAGCAACCAGTGGCTTCATCATTGCATCAAATCACCGTCATATTTTATTAGCCATATCTTGAACGGAAAATAACAAGATATTTCAAGGAAGCCTAAATATTTGACATTGTTTTCAGTTAAATTTAAGAAATTCCCTATAGGACTCTTTTTTTTTTTTTTTTGGGGGGTGTTAGGTTTTATGAAATTAATCCCCTGCCCACCAACACCTTCTCTGTCTACCAGTCAACCTGCCAATATTTTCTAGACTATCTTGAAAGAAGTATATATAAATTTCCATCAAAAGGAAGTAATGGCAACAACTCCTCTTCCCATTGTGGGTCTTGACTACATGGGGTTTGGCTGATTCAAATGTAGGCAACCTTACCTCTACATGCATCTCTGCCCACAAAGAAGCTGATTCCAAGGAAATAATAGAAACCCAAAAAAATCACTGTTAGGCATGACATGGACTTGTAACAATCACAATCAAGGACTGTACAGTGTATACAGATATCTATCACAAGGAACTAATAGCAATACAATTATCTATGTTTTTGAAAAAAGATAGTTGATAAAGAAGAAGAAGACTGGAAACAAAAGGGAGTTTCCTACAAAAAGATATGAACAAGAGAGTGAAAAAGACCGGGAGATGGAGATATCATGAATGAAAGAATTCAATACACTGAAGTCTCAGTTCGCCAACAACCACTCTCAAAGAGCATGGATTTCAAGGATGAAAACGGGGAACTGTAAAGGCATATAGGAGACAATTAATTCATAGGAAGCTATTCTCTCATGATGAGATTTTTCAAAAGAAAAACTATTAGAATAATGTAAAAAACACAAATTTGCAAACTCATGCACTCATAATAATTAATAAGCAAACAAACAAAAAAATAGATAGACACATTGTTGCTAAACAGAAGCGACATAAAGTACTGAAACATGTACAGATACATACACCCCGCAAGAACCTTCGGATCACCTCCCAAAGGAAAGAACTCCAAGCCAGCAGTTAAGACAAACTCCTTAAAGTTTGCATGAGTCGCAAGTCTAACACGATGGCCATAATCCTGCAAACAAACTCCTATGTAAGAGAACTCAAATCGAAAAGCTTGCTTGTATTGACGCCCAAAGTAACTTATAAGATCGCTACAACAGAGATGAAATATGTTATCCATACTCAGTTAATCAGAATCAACTAATATACACTAATGGGACATATTCTGACCTGCAACTTTTTCCCTATAGCAATGAAGGGTTGCACATCTCCTCGGGTGCCTACAATTAGCATTACTATTTGCAGCGGTGCAATGTATTGAAAGTCTGCATCATCAAGGGATTCTTCATCAGCATATTCTGTATATACATCAGTTTGTTCACCATCAAAAACATGAGGTTCAACATCTTCCGGCACTTCAAACTCCACAGTCCCATCATCTTTCACAGTAGCAATCCTGTTCAACAATTTAATCTGCAGAAGTTTCAAGGGTTACAATACATGAACAGTCTACTTTGAATAATTTTATCTTTTATATAGGAAATCCAATGATTTCAATAATAAAACATTCAATGGTACATAAAACGAAAATCACATGTGAATAATAACAGATCTAAAATGTAGAGACAAAATTCAACTTTCAGATAACCAATGCAAATCTTATTGCCATTCGGTTATGAGACCATAACAATTTAGCCATGAATTCTGCATGTTTACTACTCATGGAGATCTTTACTACTAATGGAGAACCTCACTATTCACGCTATAGTGATCTCAAAGTCGAAATTCATCCAATTTTTAGGACCATTGTAATTAGAAATCCCATAAGAGAGGACTAATATTCAAGTTGAAAGGTAAACAAATCTTACAAACAAAGCCACCACCATTATTAAAAGAAGAAATATCACTAAAGCAACCCAACCACAATCAATCACAGCGAGGTTTGCCAAAGACAAAATGAGCAATGTCAACCTCTTTAAACACAAAGAAGGTGGACGATATGGTTTTTGAGGAGAGAAGGGAGAAAGCAGACGAATTAATCTCTAGTGAAGGTTTATGCATACATATCTTAAGTTTGTCTATTTCTCGCCCATTTGAACTAATAAGCACCAAAAGAAATAAAACCAATGCCCCTGAGTCCTTATTAATAAGGTAAACGAGAGCAGATCTACATGGCCTTATCCCCACAACTTAATTGCAAAGAGGTGGTTTTAGTTGGAAACTAAATTTTGAAAGTTGTGATACCTACTAGTCCTCATGAATGGAGTAAAAGATATCAATGTACCTGCAGAGCAAAAAGAGGAGGGGGGAGAAATAGCATCTTAGCTTAGAATAGCACAGAAACTTGATAGGGGAGACATCTAACAAAGACACCCATTGTTTATAGCATGTACAACATGGAAAAGTTACAGGCAAGGAAAAAGCTCCCAGAGCAATGAATATAGTCAAGATCCCTTAGATTTGCTATGACAGCAGTCATTATCCAAAGATAAGCACTCGTAGGCTTAGTTTAAAAAAAGCACGCCCTCACAAAAGCCCGAAGCCTTGCAAAGGGTCAAGCCCAGCCCCTCCAAAAGCCCTCTGAGGCGCACGCCTCAGTCTGCACCTCAGCCAACTCACAGTTGTGCCTCATGCGCCTCGCATGACTCACAGGGCTTTTTTCTGTTTGTTTTTCTATTTTTGTCTCCCCCCTTTCTCTTGTCTTAGATTGTGAGTAAGTGGGTAAGTTGCCCCTTTTTGTCAATCTATGCTATTTTTTTTCCTTTTTCTGCTTGCTTTTTGGTGAAAATCGTACCAACTTCATTGTATTATCACAATCTATGACTCTTCGTGGTATTTTTCGTAATTACAATGATATCTAATTACTTATTCGATGTCATCATCTAGCATATTCAACCAAAAATATTGCTTGGTAATGATTTTCAAGCATTCCAAAAGCCCGCGCCTTCGCCTTGAAGCCCACGCCCGGGCCCCAAGACCCTTTGCGCTTTTGAGCGCCTTGAGCTTTTTAAACTAAGCTCGTAGATGCTAGATTTATATTCAACTGTGCAATTAGTTCAGTAACTTTATTTTAACAAGAGAGCTGATCTTTTGAAGCAGCTACTACGAAGCACAAGGTCAGATTAAAATAAAACGTAGTACAACAATAATGACATGCCACTTTGGATCCCTCAAAGCAAGGTCTGGGGAGATCCAACAACCTTCGCCATTGACAGTAGAAAATCTATTTCTGAAAAAACATCCTTTACTTACTAAGGCATCTGAACACAATTGATGAACGGTATCTCACTGTATAAACATATGCCATTTCTGGCTTAACAAATATGCTCCATTTCCAACATGGTTAAAAAAACAAAAAAGAAAAATGTATCCATCATCATTGACTAGGAATTGCATAACCAAGTATTTGTGTCCATTCAAAGAGTCAAACTGCTGTCTGACATAGGAGATCTGCCATATTGAGGTGTGATAACAGAGATAGCCTTACTGTTCATTTTTTTAATAAGAAATCGAAATATATATATATAAATGAAAAAGATGGATGCTAAGCAAGCATCCTACAAAAGGAGTATGTACAACCAAAATGTCAACTATCAACTAAATGTACAATATCAAAAGAAGATTGGCAAAAATTGCCACTATCCCAAAACTATAGTGTCTTGAGAATCTTATGAAAGCAATTATGAGAAGTTTCGACTCCTCGAAGACTCCTATTTCTCTCACACCAAAAATATGGCATATAGGATAAGCAAGGCTTTGTTCTCTTTAGCTTTTCTCCCGAAGTAGCATTCCCAAGCCACAAGAAGTTCTTTAGTAGAACTAGAAACAACCCAAGAGACACCCAAACAACTTAAGGCTAACTGCCACAAAGCTCTAGCAAAAGGGCAATGCAACAACAAATGATTAGTGGATAAACCATTAAGAAGCACTGCAAAGGAAGATGTAGAAATGCACCGAAAAATCCAAGTACACCACTTCTACCCAAAACCCATTCTTGTCATGACATAAATGAGAAACTCCCAATTGACATGACCATACGCCTTCTCTATATCCAATTTACAAACATCCCCTGGCTTCCTTGATTTCGTCCTAGAATCAATAAGTTCATTAGCAATAAGAACTACATCCAAATTTGGCGCCCTCCCACAAATGCATTCTGATTCTCAGAAACCAGCATCCCGATAATACCTTTCAATGTATTTGCTAGTACTTTTGAAATCAACCTGTAAATGCAACCCACCAAACTAATATGACTGAAGTCTTTTATATTCTCGGCATTATTTTTCTTAGGAATAAGACCAATGAAAGTCGCATTCAGAGAAGCCACAAATTTCCCTGTAGAAAAAAACTCTGAAAACATTACAAGAACATCAACTTCGAGAGTTTCCCAATTTGCCCGAATGAAAGCCATAATCATGCCATCGGGGCCTCGAGCTTTATCATGACAACAATCGTAAAGAGCTTTCATGACTTCCTCCCCGCAAACTCCAACTCAATATCTTGCCTAGCAAAATCAGAGAGTGATGGCAAATGAAGGTGATCAACTTTCGTTCTCCAAGATTCAAATTCAGCAAAAAGGAAACCGTAAAAGCCTTGGATAGAAAGCTTCATGTTATCAATCTTATCAAACTCAGAAGGCATAAAGTGACATTTCTGATGAAGATTAGCAGCCCTGTGGGAAAAACTCATACTATGATCACCGGCTCTGAGCCATAATGCCCTTGATTTCTGCCTCCAAAAAATCTCTTCCATGATAATGACCTTCACTAATAACTCATCTTTAGCAACTGAACAGAGATAGCCTTACTGTTTCAACTAGTTTTGTTTACATGGCAGGAGAGCCTAACCAAACCCTTGCTTCATTGCAATTTAAAATTAGCAAAGTTAAATAGGAGTTCTATTAGGGATTCAAAATGCGGGTTTGGTTGTGATTGCGGTTTCGATCGGGATAAGGCAAACTAACTCTAATGGACAATCCCGTTTCATATCGCGGTTGTCACGGGGTGAAAACACGGTTCGCTCATCTTGAAAACCTTTTTGATGCGGCCGTTGGGTCACGGATCGGCCACATTTTGAATCCATGAATTCTAAAGCTGAATTCAAATAAGAATTGCGATGCTGGTGATGTGGGAATTGATGTGATGATGACAAGTTCACATTTCAAAATGAAAGAAGAGCATTTTATCGCATCAGGTTGTACCACCAAGAATCCAGATGCAGATTGATTCCCGACTTTCTTCCTAAAATGGGTGACAAACAGAAACATATGGATTGTAAGGTTATCCTCAGTGAGGGGTTGACTACCCAACATAAGTTATCAATGCAGATAATAAAAGTTGAGGGATAAGAGGATAGTCGGCTCTTGTCCTATGATTAGATAATGCAATTTGGATACTTAAAATGCATCAAAATAGAACATATCCAAAGTTAAGCTCACGATGTTCTGGAGTCTCCCCAAGCAAGAGATGCACATTAGTGAACCCATGAGTTCCAAGAGAAAGTTACCTGCATTGACTTAGAAAATAGCAACTAGGGGGAGGGGGCACTAGAAGAGCATGTTATAAGAGTCCAAAGCAAGAAGCTGGGAGAAAAGTCACTGAAGCCTAGTCCAAAGCCTCTACAAGACTGCACCAAAGACAACGAAAACAAGGTGTGTAAGGGATTAGAGAACAGGGGATTAGAAGAAGTGAAGAGCAGTAAGTATGGATTATTAAAAATGTATGGTCCTTGTGGAAGAGAAGTCAACCGAGCAGAGATGGCAATGCTATTTTTACAAGCTTTTCCACAATGATATAAGTCATATCATCTTGCATGGTGATCTAGGACGTCCCAAAGGTCATCAAAGCTAAGGTTCTGTCATTGTATCAGTAGAGAAGATGTTAAAAGAGGTTCTGTAGAAAATGGTCCAAGTCATATCCCATGGAAATATGAAAATACAATAGAAAAGGAGGAATTACTGGATTAACTAGATCGTTTAATGTAATTCTCAAGACCTACATGCTAGACGAACAAAACCTAGAGTGTCCTATTGAACAAATCACTAGATGGACTCAGTAATCTCAAAGAACATGATCAATTCAAGCTATTTGTCTCATAAGAACGCCAAAAGGATATTACAATGACAAAAAGAACGATCTCCATGTGGCTTTTTATCAACATAGAGGAAGCCTACAATAAAGTACCCAAACTCATCTCCTGGAGATGCTTCGATGTATTTGAAGGAGGTGTGAGTGTGACCAGCATTATGACACTAGATACCATATGATAACATAAAAACATTCTATACATATAGGGGTTTCTTCTAGGATCTACTTTAAGCTCTTTCACCTTCAGAATAGTTATTGATAATATACTAAAATCACTAGATGGACTTAAGATAATGCACCACGGTGAATAATCATCACTGACAATCTACTCATAGTTTATCAGAGAATGGGAGAACTCCAAGTTGAAACTGTAAACGCTTAAGATTGAGTGAGCCAAAGATGAAATATTCAGAATGTAAGTTCAATAAGGAAGTGAGCAATATAGATGGGAAGTCACTATTGACCCATATGCACCATAACAACAGAAATAAGGTTTTTGAAGTCGACCATACGAGATAAAGGAAGATTGATGATGACATTATCCACAAAAAGCCAATAGAGTTATGTGAAATAGCAGTCAAACTGAAAAGAAAATCCTAACAAATTGGTGTAACTCGCCAGTTTTATGTCGTAGAGTGCTGGTTCATCAGTAGAGTACATGCTCAAAGCAAAAGGGTAAATACAAATGACGTAATCAGCCAGATGTGCAGCCATTCTAGACTAGATGGCATTGTGGATGAACTATTAAGTGACAAATAACAAGATAGGATTCCCTATTGAGCACTGGATACGTAAAGTGAGGCTTATGTGGATTGGACACACTGAAAAAGAGATATTGAGGTATATTGATGAGTATCTGCACAAAGATTAACCAACTAGATTCTAAGAGAGGAGGAAGAAGGCTGAAGATAATAAAGATTGAGTTGGGAGTTATCAAACAGGATCTGGCCTGTGGCAACTTACCAAGGACATGACCCCTCACAGAAGTCTGCATTTTTCTAGGATTGGAAGTTTAGAGCTTAGATGAGGATCTTTTTAGTTTTAACCCCTTTTTGTGTCACCCAGAACTTGATTATCTCTTTTGAACTTGTAGCACATACATGTTCATAGTATATGTTTGCATGCGCAGTTTCTTCTTTACCTTCCTCTATACTCGTAATGCTTCTCTCTGTATGCTTCTTCCCTAAATGCGTCCTTGCATATGTATTGAGTTTTTAATGTCTATGACTTGAGTTCTGTACTATTTCTTACATCTTTAATTCTTTTTAATATTTCTTTTGTTTGGATGACTAATCAAAATATATAAAGACAAAACACGTTCTTACTATTAATGCCTCTGTTTATCTATGTTTCAATTATTTTCCCTTCTTTTTCTAGCTCCGACACAATTTGATTGCAAAATATTTGAACTCTCAAAATATAAACAAATTTAGCTTGCAGAATCAACCACAGAAGCAACAGTCAATATACCAACCACCATATGGGTTTGGTTTGTGTGGGTCCCATCACCTCCGTGTCATCAAATGAGAGTAGACAATAGACCAAAGTTACAGCTAAACAAATAAAGGAAAATATAGATAAACATCATACATCTTAAGATGTACCTTGTGGTCAAGAGGAACTCTGTTGTCAAAAATTTGTGCAGCTTCAGATGCAAGTATGCTAGTACGTCTTTGGCCTTCAGTTTTTGATCTTTCCAGCTTAACCTTGGTCAACTCAGGATCTAGTTTAGCAGAATTCATCTTCTCCACTGGCAAAGTGTTCACTCTAGAGAAAATCCTGCCTGCTAACCAAACCAAAAAATTATATTCCACAATCAGAGAAAACATCTTTTGTCAATCAGAAGAAAAGGGATAAACACACATAGCAAATCTTTAAATAAAGGGGAAAAAAAAAGAATAACTATAGCAAGAAGACTGACAAGTAAAAACTCACATCTACCAGATTCCTGCCTCTCCATCCTTGGCCCTAAAACTTAAGACTCCATTTACCTTTGCTTGTAGGTGCTGTTACTCTAACAAACAGCATTGTGAATGTGTTTGATGTTGGCTTGCACACAAAAAAATAATTCTTTTACTTTTTTTGGGATCAAATTCTTTAGCTTTTTACAAAAGCTACAAATGCCAAGCTGTACCACGGCATGCTAGACACAAAAGCAACAGCAAAAGTAAACCCTTAGACACTCATCTCACACCACACCATGCAACAAGGACAAGTCCACTAATGCCGCTTAGCTTTGAGGATATCAGCTACCCAAGGTTAGATGACATCAGATAGTTCTGAAATAGGCATCTAAATCTCTCTTATATCAAACCCTGTTCTACAACATTGTGCTCAGCCAAAGCACTCCATCTCACCGTTGCACAAGTTGATCCATACAACAAGGTGCAGCCTTATGTCAAGCAACTTCGACTTTCCTTGATAGGAGTAGAGCTGGTCACCCATATTAGAAAGGATCTACCGTTAAGAGCCTCTTCTTTCAGAAGTCTAGAGAAAATTAAGTTTGGGTTTAGAGTTGTGTTGCAGGGATCAACATATGGTGTGATACTAAAAATTACCCTGGTTCAGATTTACATGCTTTGTCTGTCTAAGATTCAGTGGACGAGGTTTTTATGAGACTAGGTAATCATTAAGTTGAGTTTGTTGTTACAAGCCAATCGTTCCACATAGACAAATCACAAGAAGAGATGTTAGTTTGTAGTTCAAGTGGGCTACTCCACCCATTGCTAATTAGTTTTGGGTTGGAACCTCATTGGACTATAACAAGTGCTATCAAAGCCATTGACTCTGTGCAAACATGATATTAGTTTTGAATGGCTAGTGAAATATAGGTATGCACCAGTTGTCAACGAAAAGGGCTATCTACTGGTAGAGTAAAGCTATCTAGAGTAAAGCCTTTGAGGATGATGGTTGTGAAGCGGGGTGACTGTTACAAGCCAATTGTCCCACATAGACAAACCACAAGAAGAGATACTAGTTTATAGTTCAGGTGGGCTACTCCACCCATTGCCAATTGGTTTTAGGTTGGAACCTCAGTTGGTCTACAACACTTGTCTTATCTAGAAGCATGGATTTTTTCCAGCCAGACTTGCTTTTTATCATCTCCAGTTGCACCATCACTGAAATGAAAATGGGAAAATAGTTTAGCATGGCAGCTTGTGGGGATAGATGATGGATTAATCAGTCAACTGGCACACGGTGCATCTAAGAACATCTCTTAGTGGTTAGGTTTTTAGCTGGTATCACGAATTTCTTTATGAGTTATCTACCTATGGCATTGGATCGTTGAAAGTAAATACAGCAATTCAGTACCGCAATACGGTTAACAATGGCTCAGCTAAATGAAAACCATCTGACAGCCCCCTGCCTGCCAGGAACTACAACAACATAGTGACAATGCAACGCGATAGAAATGAGAAGGGCAAGATTTATACAGCCTTATCCTTTACACAACTACAAAGGTTGTTTTAAAGATCCTCAAAAAAAAAGTTAAATGCTGTAAAGGCTCATCCAATAAAATCCACTCCACACGTAATTTTCACTTACCCTTTCTTTTGTCACAATGTCAAATACCAAACTGACAATGGAACTCACAGCGGAGATTTTCCTTTCTATTCATTTATGACAATTTTCTCATTCTCCTCCAGATTATCTTGGCTATAGGATAAGAAATCAGAATTCTGTTTCTTGGAATGGAATTCTGACAGCAAGATAAATCCTCAAATTTGAAAGATCATAGGGAAGGTTCATATTATTCATTTATGTCCTAACTAAACAGCTTGGAAGGGAAACAGTGCAATAATTCTGTCACAAAACATTTGACAATATTTTGATAATTCTCCGCCCTGTTCTTCCATCTCTGAGTAGATATGTCTAACAATCAAAATTACCTACAGGTAAGAGCTGTTAGTTTACCATGAAGCATGAACAAAATCATTGCCTAGAGATGTTGAGATATAAACTGCTAGGCACTAGTTTCCGATGTTACAAGTGAAACGAAAGAGCATCTGATTTGTCATTGTGCAAGGACAGAAGAGAATTTGTCAAACATTATGCCCATTCCAACACTATCCTAAGGTAAACAAATTAGAGGTGGCAAAATGATAGTGTTAAAGAAATTATATCTCCCACTTTTCTAGAATTATCTAGAGAAATTTTGAACAGAGAATATTTTGCAAAATTCTAGATAAAAGATAATAATTAAGAATGTTCGAGACCAATGACATTCTAGGTGCATGTTAGGATTTTGACACTTGCCTAAATCCCCACCATACATTAATGAGGTGAAACTACTGTAAATAGGAGTATGCCCTACTTATGTATGCATGCACAACAAGTGACAACATCCACCATATCCAAAAGAGTGAGTAAAGGGTCCTAAGAGATCAAGTGAGGTATCCCACATACTCTTGAATGTCCATCTAAAGTCTTGTAAGTTTGCTCTCTCTTTGTACATCTCTTGAAGTTGGTAACAAAGTGTTGTTTCTAGCATAGCACTTAACCTCCTAATTCTCAACAAGTGGTATCAAAGCTAGGTTTTGGGAACCTCGTTTTGAGCTAGCATTGTTGTCCACACGGTCAAGGACTGGAGTATAGGGAGACTCTGCCAATTCAGTCAGAAGTTTGGCGGTCCGAGACCATGTCTTGTTGGTCTTGAGCGCTTACAAACTATTATGGCACATCTTTCAGCATTGCTAGCTTACTCAAGAAGCTCAATGAGGGCAACTATAGTACTTGATGCACACGTATCAAGTATTAAATACTACTTGAAGGGGCAAGATTTTTGGGGTATCATTGGCGGTGAGAAAACTGCCAAATGGACCCTAATCAAAAAAAGAGTGGGAGATCAAGGCAAGGAAGGCTATATTCGTTGTGGCAAACGAGTTCGTACTTCAGATCAAGCTGCAAAACATCAAAAGAAGCATGAGATACCTCAGCTACACTCTTTGCGAAGAAGAATGAAGCTAAGTTACAACAACTTGAGAACGAGCTCATGTCCATCAAACAAGGAGACATGATAGTAAGTCAATACTTCACAAAAGTTAAATCTATATGTGGTGAAATAGAGAAGGTAGACCCCGAAAGTGCAATCAACGAGTCTAAAATGACGTGAATCATAATCGGAGGCTTGGACCCCAAGTATAGTTCAAATCAACTTGAGAATGGGCCACTCAACCTAATCCGGTAGAATTAAAAAATATCTTGGTCAATCAAGAAGACGTAGACAAACAAATGACCGAGTTCTCAATAAAGGAGGAAGAGAAGACTCTCTTTACAAAAACAAGATCAACTAAAGGTCAAGATAAGAATAACACAAGATACAATGAAGACGAGGATTATTCGAGAGAGAGGCAATCAAAGTGATGACAAGGACAATGCGGACGGGGTCCATGTCGAGGGGGAGCACACCAAGCTCGGAGTGATTAGGAAGAAACAAAATATCGTCGATAAGAGGATCGATGCTACGAATATGGCAAGAAATGACACTATGCTCAAGACTCCAAATTTGTTCAAGAGGAAGGTAATGTAGTCAACTTCAAAAACAATGAAAGTGAAGAAGAATGGGACTTCCCGGCGTCCCTTGCAATGGAAGAAAGCAATATGGCACTCGATGTAGAAGTAGCCACATCATGTGTCGAGGAGCCGAAAGAGGAAATCGTTCTTAGCATGACGAGCAATGAATCCATCAACATCAACTATGGGGATGACTAAATAGCGTATTCGGGTTGCTCCAACCACGTGACAGGACACATGAACAAAGCTACAAGGTACGATTAAATACAAGGAAGATCATGTCGTAGTTGCGGCTAACAACTCCAAAATGCCAATAATCCATGTTGGCAACACACTGATTGCTCCTTGGTTTAGTCCACATCGAGTGCAACTACAAAATGTCTATCACGTACGTTGCATGAAGAAGAACCTTTTACTTGTATAAGGGGAACTACGTGGTCTTTTGTCCCAACAATGCCGAGTCTCAAGCCTACGTCTCCACCACTTATGAAAGGATGGCGCTTGGAGTCGATTTATGAGATGTTAGTCCAAGATGCATACATCGACAAAACAAGGAAGAATAAGCCGGCGGGTTTATGGCTCATAAGACTCGGCCACGTGAGTTATCACAAGTTAAAGGTAATGATATAGAATTGAATGATGAAGCTTCCAAGTGAGATTCGGGATAACATAATATGCGCCGGGTGTCAATACGGAAAGGCAAGTCAACTTCCTTACGGGAGTCCTCATATAGAGCCAAGGCGCCACAAGAGCTCATACGCTTTGATGTCTTTGGAAGAGTAAAGCAAACATCCATCACTAGATACACGTATATGATTACCTTTATTGATGATTTCTAAAGATATGTATGAGTAGATTTTAGGAAATAAAAATCAGAGGTGCTTGATAAATTTGAGTTCAAAAATAAGGCCGAAAGTGAATTAAGGCACAAACTAAAGTTCCTACGTACGGACAATAGGGAGATTATACATCGAATAACTTCTTGAAGTGCCTACAAGCACAAAAAATATGACACTTAATTTACATACCCTAGCACACCACAAGCCCTAGAGCACACCACAACAGAATGGTGTGCCAAAATGAAAGAACTACAATTTTCAAGACTTCCAAAAGCATGCTACAATGTACCACCAACGGTCTAAGTCACAAACAAACAGAATGCAAGGCTCAAGTTTATATCTCCATACAAGAATTTATGGAATGTCAAGCCCATGGTAAGCTACTTCTATATGTTTGGGTGTGTGTACCATGTCTTCGTACCTAGCAAATTTGACAAAAAGGCAATTCATTGTTTCTTTATGGGCTATGATTATGAAAGAAAGGAATGGAGGTCTTGTGGCCATAAAAGGACGTTGCTACACTTAGAGGAATGTGGTGTTCGATGAAACATCTTGCATGTTGGTCATCCCAAGCAATAACACTTCCTAACAAGGAGATTGAGGAAAAGTTGGAGCAAAGGCTTGAAGATGACGAGAAAGATTCAAGTCATGAGAAACCACAACAAGAAGTTATCGAAGAAGAATGACGTGAAGACGAGACGATTGAAGAAAAGTTGGAGCAAAGGCTTTAAGATGATGAGAAAGACTATTAAAGTCATGAGAAAACACCACAATAAGAAGTTATCGAAGAAGAATGAGGTGACGACGAAACACCAAGCAGAAAAGTCCATGGTGGATAAGTATACTTCATGATTCTCCGGAAGAAGAGAGACCAAGCCAACTTGAGAAGAAAAGTCCATGGTAGACATGGAGCAAACTAAGGGATTCGAGTGCAAAAATTATCCAAGCTATGTGTGCAAAATTGAAGAAAGTACGAGCTGAAGCAAGCTCCTTGAGCTTGTATGACAAGATAGTCGAGTTCTTGGTCCAAAGTGGATATAACATGACACCTCATACTCCAGTGAAGGCTCGAGAAGGAAAGATTGCTATAGTGCTTGTTTATGTCAATGACCTCATCATCATCGTCAACGGCGAAGCAAAAATTCAACAAATTAAGGTCAATCTTTCCTTATGCTTCCAAATGAAGGATATCATTGAGTTGAAACATTTCCTTGGTCTTGAAGTTGAAAGAACAAAGGATGGGTTATTCTTGTGCCAACATAAGTTTGCTCAACATCTTCTTGAAAAGTACGGCACACTTGAGTGCAAGCCAATCTCTACTCCGATGGAAGCAAACACTAAGCTTTTTTCATACGAGGGAAAAGACCTAGAAGAACCAACAATATATCGACAACTTGTTTGCAATCTAAACTACCTCACATTAACAAAACCGGACATTACTTGTGTTGTTAGTAAGTCGGAATATGCGGAAACCAACAAAGCTTAACTTGGAAGCAATACGAAGAATAGTGAGGTAAGTAAAAGGGAACACTTGATTATGGTTTATACTATAAGAAGGGTGACAAGTTCAAATTGATAGGCTATTGTGATGTTGATTATGCCGGTAATCGTGATATCCAACAGTTTAAACCAAGGGCTACGTACTAGGGTCAATGTATTTAACCTAGGTGGGATCAACTAGCATATCATGGTGTAATAAAAGACAACCGACAGTCCGATTATCAAGCCCAAAAGAAGAGCATTGTGCAGCGGCGATGTCAGCTCAATAATGTATACGTGATTGTCACTTAAGGATTTTCACCAACCTACCGATGATCCAGTGGAGCTAAGATGTGACAATCTCTTAGCTATACAGAAAATTTGGTCTTCTATCCAAGAACCAAGCAAGCAGAGGTGCGATATCATTTTCATAGTGGAGAAAATATTACGAGGAGAGATCAACATGACATGTGACGTACACGAGGACGGAAGATCAAGTAGCTAATATCTTCATGAAGCCATTTAATGCTATGAAGTTTGAAAATTTTCGAACCAGCCTTGAGATGGTTCCTAGGACGCCGATGAGAAAAAGTAGGCGCCGAGTGGGAGTGTTAAAGAAATTACATCTCCCACTTTTCCGTAATTATCTAGAGAAATTTTTAAGAGAGAAAATACTTTGAAAAATTCTATGATACAAGACACTAATTAAGAATGTTCTAGACCAATGACATTCTAGATATTTAGGATATTTAATTAGATTTCTCTAGATCCTATATATTATAGTATTCTCTAGAAATATCCTCACAAATATAATGAATATGTACTTAGGTGCATGTTAGAATTTTGACACTTGGCCAAATCCCACCATACATTAAGGAGTTGAAATACTATAAATAGGAGTATGTCCTACTTATGTATGCATGCACAAGTGACAAAATCCACCATATCCAAAAGAGTGGATGAGGAGTCCAAAGAGAACAAGTGAGGTATTTCACATACTCTTGAGTGTCTATCTAAAGTCTTGTAAGTTCGCTCTCTTTGTACATATCTTGAAGTTAGTAATTAAGTGATGTTTCTAGCATACCACTTGATCTTATAATTCTCAACATGTGGTATTAGAGCAAGCTTTTGGGAACCTTGTTTTGAGCTAGCACTGTTGCCTACGCGATCAAGGACCACAGTACAATCCCGCTACACACAGGAACTCTGATTTGTCGCTCTAAGACCACGTCTTTGTTGGTTGAGTGTTGGGTGCTTACCAAACTATTATGTAAGATCTTTCAAGGTCAGCTAGCTCACTCGAGAAGCTCAATGGGAGCAACTATAGTACTTGGTGCACACGTATCAAGTACTACTAGGAAAAATAAGTAGTAAATGCTCTGCATTCAAAGAAAATAATGCCCCCTTTGTCCACACACTATTGTTCTTCTGCTTTTGTGAAATATCACAAAATAAAGTCATTAGCCCTTCAAAAATCAATAGGAGAAATAGAGTACTAAATAACGTTGGTAAACAATTTTCATTATGTAGGCGACACTAAGTTCATATTTTTCATCATATGGTGGGAGTAGTAACTTCACAATTCATTCAACATAAGTTCTGATTTTTATGTCATTAACAAATTAAGCATGACCAGATACCAGAGGTCAAGCAATGTAGTCATTCGGAATAATTCCATGATCAGTATCACCAATTAATTCCAAATGTCGAAACCACCAATTCAAACTTCATGTATCCAATCAAATGTGAAAAATGCATATCTAAATTTCACGTTTCCATCTCTTACTATTTTCTCCTAAACAAAAAGTTTCAAAAACTCAACTACTTCCTACATTTTTTCCCTGCATATGCCTTCTTGGACTGTCAAACTACTACTACTACTATTTTCAATCCATCAGAACCGAACGGGAGCCGAATTTCTCTCACATCTTCCTCGATATTACCCAAAGTCAGCACTTTCAATGAAAGAAGAAAAGAAGGACAAGAAATTTGACCGTTACCAGAGGAGGCGCTGTAGCCATTGTTGCTTCCAGTGTGGTCCAACACGACGATCTCGCCATGAACACGACCTTGATCTTCAGTCAACGAACTTTCCTTCGGCGGTGCCGCCACCATTGCCGCCGATTCCCAACTTCAACCGACGAAGCAGCGCAGCTAAGCTCTCTCTCTCTCTCTCTCTCTCTCTCTCTCTGGAATGTTCGAGAGATCTCTCGGAGTCGCCCAAATGGCAGATTCCGAGAACGGAGAGAGAGAACGTTGCGAATATGACGAACCGTGGCTCTCGAAATCACATGCCATGGCCGTTGGTCGTTTTGCCATCCGCACGTCACGTTACCCATTACAGACAGTTGTCCACGAGATCCTCGAGTTGCAACCGTCAACAACTTATCAACTTGTAATTTTTTCAAGTTCTATTCTATTTGAAGCAAGTTTTTAAAGTTTATTACTTCCATAAAAAAAGTTTCTAAAGTTTATTACTTCCATAAAAAAAAAAAAAAAGTTTTTAAGTTTATTACAGTATATAATCCATCCAATAAAAAAAATGTTGAGTTTATGTATTTGGTAAAAACATAAATAATTTCTGATAAAAATCAAAACAAAACAAATTGCTCTGATGATTATGAATCTTTATGAAATTATTGGTGTTGATAAATGTTAAATACATAAATGAATTTTGATCTTGAATTTCATATTTGAACTTGTTTTATTTTTCTCCATTAGTCAGAGAAAAAAAAGATTTGCATCAAATTATCAAATTTCAATTGATAATCATAAATGTTTACGGAACTATTGTTATGGTAATAAATGTTGACCAAATAAAGAATTTTTGCCCTTAAGTTTTATATCTGAGCTTATTTTTATTGCTCATTCACTCGACGAAAACATAAAATTCCTACACTAGATGATAAGGTTTCAATAGGTAGTCATAGCCATAGTTGTGGTAGTGATAAAATATTGACCAAGTGAATAAACTTTGAGCTTAATTTTCATGTAAGTTTGTTCTAATTTTCTCCACCAGTTGGGTATAATTAAATTTTTATATGTAGTTATAAATGTTTATTAAATTGTTGTAGTGGTGATAACTGTTGACCAAATGAAGGAACTTTAACCTCAAACTTTATCTTTGAACTTGTTTTAATTAGTTATGTTAGTCAATTAAAAAAGTCCCCATCAAATGATCAAATTTCGTTTGTTATAAATGTCTACTGAATTTCATGGTGGAGATAGATATCGATCATATGAGAAACTTTTGGCACAGAATTTCGTATAGAGCTTTTTTAATCATCTATATCAAATGGACAAGTTATTAAAATTGCTGACATTGTGTATATTTGGAAAATTAACTTGCTTTATTGAAAATATTTTCTCCTATATAGGTTAAAAAGATTTTCCTTAGAAAATAATGTTCGGTTCTTTCATTTTTTAAGAAAAAAATTTCCCAAATCAACCATACAATGTAAACAAGTTTTGTAATTATGTTTTCATTACTTTATTTGGTTGTACGAGAGTATTGCAATCAAACACTTATCGCTTATAATTATCATAAAACTATACAATCATGATACATTTACAAGTTTGATTTTATGAAATTACATTCATTCAACCAAGTACTAAAATTTCATTAGTTTGGATTTTAAAGACAGGTCACATTTGATCCAATCCATCTTATTCAATTATATTATTTAAACAAAAAAATCTAGATTTTAATTTTTTAAAATTTAAAAAATGTGACAACCTAATAATCTTAAACCTCTCAATGTATTAGTCACACTCTTCCCCCCCATCCTCAATCTTTCTATTTATGGAGTTCTTGGCTCCGCTTACCCGTAATTTGTATATGGTCATACTTGGAGTACTATTCTTTTTATACTTCCAAGTATTACGTTAGCTTTTTAGTTATAAAAAAATTAGTTGGTTATGGTTAAAAAATTAGAAGAAGTAGACATTTTCTATTCATTTTCTTCCCTCCTTCTCTCTCTTTGTTTTCCCTATCGCAAAATTTTCAGCCTTCTCTCTTTTTCTTTCTCTAAAATTTCTTCTTCTCTTCACTAATTATATAATATATATATATATTAAAAGTTGAGTTTAATCAATGTATGAGTGACACGTAAGATGTCATTTAAGATGTCAAATGGGTATATTCAATACAATTTTAGTTTGATTAATATTGCGACTATTCACATGTCTCATAGAATATTAGTAACTATATTTAGTCTTAAAAATTATTAAATATGGACATTAACAATGAAAGGTATACTAAGCATGAAAGGTATATTATATAATCTAATAAATGTTATTTGATTTAAAATTCACTATTTTTTCATGTATAATTAATTTTTATCATTATAAATTAATTAAAAATAATAAAATTAGAAAATTAACTAATTATAAAAATAAAATTAATTAATGTCATTGTATAGCATGGAGTATAACCCTAGTTTACGTATGATCTGTCACCTAATTTATTATCGTTTCCGGAGAAATGCGAGTTGATGAGGTGGATGATGATTCGGAGAGAGGAAGGATTTACTGCTACGGTTCCGAGGACGTGGCACGAGCGATCCGAGCCGAGTGATGACTCGCCTGAACCCGCAAAAGGCGAAGCCCGGGTGGTGGATTCCGGGAACGCCCTCCGACGCTCAAGTTAGTACTCGATTTGATTGAAAGGATCGAGGAGATCTTCCTCGATATGCGTGAGGGGTTCCTTGGGAGACGAGAAGATTTCCAAAGATGGAAGTTCTCGGGGATGAATGTGTGCTGATGAACACCGATGAACGTTATCAATGAGAATCGGGAGCTTAGAAGCTTGAGTGATTATCTTCCAATGAGATGTCTTGTCAAATGAGCATAAAAGCATCACATGCCTTGGGATGTGTGAAAAGGTGAGTATTTATAGAAGATTTTAAAAGGGTAAAATGGTACTTTTACCGTGGTTTAGGGAAACCCTAGCCCTAGTGGGCTTTGGGGCTTTACTCGGCCCGTTAAGGATTGTCTTGGGCCGATTCCACCTTGGTCCAACCGATTAGGCCCGGTCGGCCGATAACGTGTCGGTTGAGCTGGAACCGCCCGGAAATACCCGAATCATTTAGCCCCTCACATTCTGCCCGCACGCCTCCCGAGGTAGGTAGGTGGAATGTGGAGCCCATTCTGAGATGCCTTTATGACCCCAAGTTCTTATAAATAGGGGTGAGCCTTGAGAAGGATTGCCCATCTTCACTTCCTCATTTCTCTCCTCTCTTGTAATTCGAAACAATGACTGCGCAGAGAGCTTCCTATTGGGTATGAGAAGTTGTGCCCGGCTTCAACCGAGCGGAGGCCGAGGAGGCAGCGATCGAGTACTCGTCGGCCGTCCTTTGTCTTGGAGATGTTCTACCGACTCCTCATCGATGACGCTCGTGAAGATGGATTTGATCGACGATCGTGCCGAGGGTCTCAAGTTACTTCAAGCTGCGCTCGCTCCGAGTGGGGTATACTTGAGGCTTGGGTGGAGTGCAACTACGATCGCATCATCGAGCGTCAACCGGCGAGCCTTTATTTTTGGCGAACTCGCCAACGGAGATGGAGCCGCTCTTGGCGTTGGCTCGTCATCCGATCCTCCCTTGGAGAGTGAAGAGTCGGTAGGTGGCCCTCTTACTTCTCTTCACCATGGCCGGCGGAACTTGCCTAAGGAGAAGGGGAGGGTCCTCCCGGTGGAGAAGAAGGGGGATCTTCCGGCGGAGAAGAGGAGGGAGCTTCCGGCAGAGAAGAAGAGGGACCTCCCAGCGGAGAAGAGGAGGAACCTTCCATCGGAGAAGAGGAGGAACCTCCCGGCGGAGAAGAAGATGAGCCTTCCGAAGGAGAAGTGAGATGGCGGTCGTTGCTTGTCCTTTCATCGGGGTGACGTAATCGTAGCGTAGTACTGTAATCGTGGTGTTGTAGCGTAGTATCTTTAACTTTAGACGCTTTCCTTTCCTTGTAATAGTGCGTTACGCGCTCTTGTTGTAATGAATGAATGAATGAATGAATGAAGTTCGCTTTGTTAACTATGCTCTTCTTCGCTTCTGTCTTGTCGTTGACGTTACGTTGTGAAGAATGGTTTTTACATAGCCCCTTGGACTTAGAGAGTAATTGTTGAGCAACCTTTCGGCTCTCGGAGGCTTGAAAGTGCTTGAATATGGATATCTCACTAGGAGACATCCCATGGGAACGTGACCCCTAACTTTCGGTTAGGAGTATAAGTGCCCATGACGGAATGGGTCTTTGCGCGACCTTTCGATTCCCGAAGGTTCGAAAGTGCGTGAGTGCCCATGACGGAATGGGTCTTTGCGCAACCTTTCGATTCCCGAAAGTTCGAAAGTGCGTGAGCCTCGCTAGGGCACATCCCACGGAGAACGCGACCCCCAACCTTCCGTTAGGAGTGCAAGTGCCCATGACGGAATGGGTCTTTGTGCGACCTTTCAGCCTCCGGAGGCTTGAAAGTGCTTGAGAGATAGCTTCTTGAAGGGTATCACCTTATGGGGCTAAGAGTGCGATTCTCGGCTCCCGGAGGCCAAGTTGTCGCCGAGAGCAAACTGACTTTGAACCCCAAAGGATAGCCCCCTGTGAAGACAGGGATGTGACTTGCTGGCCCTCAAGGGCTAAGTCGTTGCTTCGGACGAGCTTTCGGGACTTGCCCGTTTTGCTTTTGCAACTCTTGCAATTTTTGTGAGAGTGATAATAATAATAATTAATTTTTTTTTTTGAAAGACTCCTAAACCCGACCCCTAAAGACGACTTCTAAAATCGATCACTCGTCTTGCTCGCTGGCGCTCCTCCTCTCAGCCCATTTTCTCGCTAACTCGCTGGACCTACCTCTCACTCCCGCGGCCCACTCTCTCCCCCTCAGCCCCCTTCTCCCTCGCTGGGCCTGCCCTCCCCCTCACTTGGCCCACTCTCCATCCCCCTCGGCTCTCTCTCACTCCCGCCGCTATCTCTCCCCTCCCGGGCCCGCTCCCCCTCACTTGGCCCACTAGTTCGAACTCTCCCCCTCCCGCCTCTCTCTCTCTCTCCTTGCCCTAGCCCTCGCTGCGCCGCTACTATCGTCCCCCTCTCCTCTCGCTCTCTGCTGCTCGCTCCTGCTCTACTCTCCTCCCCAGCTGCTGCACTTCGCCACCAACCCCGGTACACCCCCTTCCTGGACCCTCCCCTCCCCTCGCTCTCGCTCACGGCCCCTCCCTCGGCCCCCTGTTTTGCGGCTACCCCCACCCCCACATTGCACTCGGCCGGGGCCCCTACCCCCAGGCCGACCGCCTAACCCGACTTCGGGACCGAGCGTTCGCCCGGCCCGGAACCGACCCCTCTCGACCCCCTCGCACGCTAGCTCTCTCTCGTTTTCCCGCTCTCTCTCGCTCGGGGTCGGTCTTGCCGAGACCGACCCTCGCCCCTCACCCCAAAACCGACCCCCTCCCCTACCCGGACTCGGTCCCGAAGAGACCGACCCCTCCCCTCCCTACTGGGACTCGGTCTCGAAGAGACCGACCCCACTTTACTCGAACTCGGTGCCGGTCGAGACCGACCCCTACCCTCACTCTTGCACTCTCGCACTCCGCCCCTCTCGCTCGGACTCGGTCTTGCTGAGACCGACCCCTCCCCTCCCCCTCACTCTCTCGGCACTCCGATCTCGGCTCTCGCGCTTGGACTCGGTCTCGAAGAGACCGACCCCTCCTCTAACTCTCACGCCGCGCGCCTGCACTCCTCGGCTCTCCCTCATGCTGACTTCCTCTCTCCTTACTTGGACTCGGTCCTCCCGAGACCGGCCCCTCACCCCGACCCCCAGCCCCGAGCCCTACCCGAACCCTCGGCCTAGCCAACAAACCCCAAAAACCCTAAAAACCCTAAAACCCTAGAAACCCTACCCTAACCCTAACCCTCGGAATTTAAGTTGTTTATTTTTATTTATTATCCGCTTGAGCGGGAAACCGGGAATTTGTTAACTCGAATTTTGAATTTCGAATTTTAAAATTCGGTCTTGTGCGAGGAGACGGTGCGATTGTGGCTCATTCCGACCGATCGGAAGGGAGCTCTATATAACCCGTCTCTTGGTGGTTCTTTTCATTATCCACAAACCAATTCTCAAAGTGAGGTAGAGAGCACTTGGGAAGAGCCTTCAAGCTCGACTCGGGCATTCATCACCTTCACTGAATTTTGAGGTATATCTTCGAATAACCCACTTGTAGTTTGAATATTCAAGTAGATGCATGCCTTAGGATAATGGGTAGCTCCAAGGATACCGTTGCGAGCCATTATGATAGTTTGTCGAGTAATTGTGCCTCGGATAGAGACTCGTTGTGCCCCATGGATAGATGTAGTTATGATGGTGTTGTAGGGGGAGTCTCTAGGAGCGGTTGCGTCTGCGCGACTTGGAGGTTTCCGTAAACCTTGATAGTCACCCCGATGTAGCCTCCCAAGAGTTAACCGTAGCTAGTCGCGTGCCGTGGCGGCAAGTCTTGGCGCCTAGCGCGATTGCGGAGGCCATCCCTTTGGCCACGCTACCCGCTACTTCGATTCCGTTTATGAAAGGTCCCCCACTCCCGAGTCTCAATAGCTGTTCCCGTGAGGTGGTTTATCGCTGGGAGGTTAAAAGGAGTCATGGTCTTCGAGGACAGGTGACATTTACGGGTTGTGCCTTGCGAGATTCCGATAGCAAGACTATGGCTAGGATTAAGACCACCTATACACCCAAGACCATGGATGAGCTCTGCGGGACGGGTATTCCAAAGGTAACTCCCCGTCCCGAGATACTTCATTAGATGATGAGGCCCTCTCGTCCTTTACACCACTTCATGGGGCGGAGGACTTAGTTGAGTCGTTGCTCGAGAGGTCGGACCCTAGTGATGGTCCGGGTTCTCACTTCATCGATCCCCGCTTGCGAATGACATGGTACGGACGTCAAGGCTCTTCGGCCAATATCGCATCCCCGATAGTTATAGGATCCTGGTTCCGTTAGAGCGGGACACAGTCAAGTCCCCCTCCCGGGTGTCGCGCCTTTTATAAAGCGACACTCGATCGTGGGGTGCGGTTTCCGCTCCATCCTTTAGTTGTATCAATATGCAATAAGTTCAACTCTGGCCCCAGCCCAGATTGTCCCCAACTCGTGGCGCTCGATTTGTTTGTTCATTGCCACATGTGAAATAAAAGACCTCCCCGTAGCTTAGAATTGTTCTCCCTCCTTCATGGCTTTCAAAAGAGCGTCTCGTTAGATGGTGAGCGAGGGTGGTACAGCTTTCCAAACAAGAGAGGATACATGACTCGCCTTGGGTAGGACTTCATCGATCCATAGGTGGAAGTATGAATTTCTCTTTGTAGAAAAGTTGGACGGGGAATGGGATGTCCCTGCTTGGAGTGATGAGGAGGAAATTGTCAAAATGCCCGGTTCTCTCCGCGCGGTTTATCGTTCCGAGGTGTATGCCGCAGCGGAGTACTTTCGCATCCGAGAGGTACCCCATCCAACGATTGAAGGAAGGAAAGAAAGGCTTCCTTCCCACTCGGCTTCCCAAGAGGGAGTATTTCAAGAAGAATTTGTTCCTTGTCGCCGCGGGATCGGCCCTCGATCCGAAACTTCCACGAGGTACTTGTCCTACCTCATGCTTGTTTTTGTTCATGTTTCGAATCGACTCGACTTTGATTTGTTTTTTGCGGACCAAGCAAGGGCTCTCTTATCCAAGGCCATGGCCGGGAACTCCTCACGTTCGCAGGATGATCGGGATACGAGCCCTTCTCCCTAAGGCAAAGACGCCATAGACAAAGGCAAGGGGAAAGCATCGGAGCCGCGTTCCTCAGTCGTCGCTGTCCCGAAGGTCGGCGTTTTCAAGGGGAGCGGCAGTAGACCTCCCACGGTGAGCCTTACACTCCTTGTCCAATCTTTTGTATTGAACCTTTGATTTCATGCTAACATTATATTGTTGTCATAGGCTTGTCCTTCCCAGTCGAGAAAAGTCAGCCGTCGCCTCGATTCAGCATTAAAGTGGGAGGCCAAGTGGTACGCGGGTCATCTAACTCGAATAAGCGTTCGAGGGACGCTTCGGACCTCTCCTCCCCAAGGGAGTGACTCCTAGCACAAGCGGCAAGGAGGTGTGCCCGGGCCTCCAATCTCGCCGTTTTACGCATGCTGACCCGGAGACCAAGGCCATCTTGGCGGGCAACTTTACGAGGACATACGGAGACGGTTCTCGTAAGAACGCTGCTTCTCCAGCTTCCGCCGCGTCGGTCGCTGCGGCTGAGGTAACGCATAACTTTCCCTATACTTGTATTTTCTTTGCCTTTTGGATTCTAACTCTTTTCTTCCACAGGCCCTCATCAAGGTTATGGAGGCTATAGAGTCTCGGTCCTCCTCATCAAGTCTTCGAGAGGAGGTATCTTCTCTTCGGGGCTCTTTGAGGAAGCTCTCGAAGGAGAAGAAGGATGAGGCTGATCGATTCCAAGGGGAAATGAGCAAGTTAAAGGCCCAGCTGGGGGCTTCCGGGAACGCGAGAGGGGTCGAAGGCGCAACTCGAGACCACGAAGGCTGAGTTGGAGGTCACTCAAGGAAAAGAGCGAGACCTCGAGGCTCGTGTTGGAGCTGCCCGCGAGAAGGCCGTAGTTGGAGGTCGCGCTTTGAGTCCGCACAAGAGATAGACGCCGCAGCTAGAGATGCGTCTCTTCGGAAGCTTCTTGTGTTGGTTTCCCGGCTTTGAGCGAGGAGGCGGAGGGGCTAGAGCAGTGGATAGCCTATGCCAACCTTCTTTACTCGGAGGCCTTTGCCTCACGATCGGACTCTCCGACCGAGGGCACTCCCGAGGACGGTGAGATTCCTCCCGCGGACGGAGCCGATGACCGGACCGGGGCGGCCCTAAGGAGTAGCCTCCATTCCTCTTTCCCTTTCCCAATCCTTAGGATTGCTTTTGATGGCTTGCATGCCATGTGTTTTTGGATGACCCGTGTAACAACCCGATCCTAAATCACAATTATTTATTTTAAATTACACTATTTATTTTATTAATTACACTATTTATATAATTGAGCGCGTGCACTTCAATTCGATATCTTATATTTAAACTATTTTTATCTCGTATGTTATGCAGCTAAGGCGACGAAGTGGCCCCAATAAAAATCTCATAATAAGATTTTAATTTGTGTACATCATTATTAAAAACAAACAAAATTAAAAGTAACAATAAAAGAAAACAAAATAAATAAAATAAACAAATAAAAATAAAACTTTCAGATTTTTTTGAAAGAAAAATCCGTAAATGGATTTTTCTGGAATTTTGGGGAAAAAAAAAAAAAGAAAGAAAGAGGCGGTTAAGATCAAATTAAATGGGCAATGCAATTTCAATTTCCCTGCTCCTTCCTCCTCTCGCTCTTCCCGTCTCTGCCCTTCCTTCCTCCCCTGCTTCCTCTTCCTCGCGGCAGCTTCTCCGGCCAGACACGGCGAGCGACGCCGGCGGAAACCGGCGCCGGTCGTCCCCGTCCCCTCTCGTCTCGCTTCCTCTCTCTCTCTCTCTCCGTCGCGGCTCGTGCTCTTCTCGCTCTCGCGGGGCCTTGCTCCCCGCTGCTCGGCTTCCCTTCGCTGCCGCTGCCGCTGTCTTCTCTCGGTCACCAACGCCACCAACGCCGGCCAGCGGCCGGCGCGGCATCGTTAGGAGACGCCTGGCGTCTCTCGTCTCGCTACCTCCCTCTCTCGCTGCCGTGTTCTGCTGCCTCGCACCGCGGTTCCTCTGCCGCGGCCACCTAGCAGCCAACCCCAGCAGCAGCAGCCGCCGGAGCAGTCGCCGGCGTTGCCCGAGAGCCGCCGATACAGCCACCGCGCCACCACCCTCGTTCGCCCTTCTTGAATCCTCCTCTCCGAATTTGAAGGTAAAATACTAAACCCTAAATTATCAAGTTCCTTATTTATTTAAGCGAGTTATAATTGTGAAATTGAGTTATTTGATTTATAAATATGTTTGTGGAGTAAAGTTAAAGATTAAGTTGGGAGAATTCGAATTGGTGTGGAGGATTTAGGATTCGTGTTTTGGTGAATTGATTGTACGAATGTGATTCCTTTGGGGAAATTATGAACTAGTGAATGAGATTGAGGATGCTTTGTTATCGAATTGAACAATTTGGTGGAATTGTTACATTTTGTAAATAGCTAGAATTGAACACAAAGGAAGAGAAAAATAGGCGGGGAGGATGAAGTCGGATAACGGATGGTGTAAGAGGCATGGGGGACATTTGAACATTTGGTATGCTTAATTGGGATGTGAATACGAGTTTTGTCGAGGAAATAACGCTTAGGCACTTAAATTGGTGTATATGTATGAGTTTTGGGCAATTCGGCAAAATTGTGAAACCTTCCGATGGAAGGGCATTTGATGAGTTAATTAATTATTTAACTATAGGTTCCGAGTGTAGAGAAGGGAGAAGTGAAGAAGGAATTAAGAATAAGTGTTGTGTATATATGTACACCATTTTTCAATCCAAGTCATCTAGCAAATCGAATAACCCCAACATCATTGGGTATTTAGTTAGCCTAATCAACTTCTCTAACTAATATGAATTGTATTCAATAAACGCAGTAAAGCTGAGTAATACAAACATTAATTTAATCGATTTTCATACGAATATAAGAAATGAAGTACATTGTTAAAGCTTATACAAATTCAAGCATTAAAACTCAAGAAAACATTATTAACTTTAGAAATCCATTTTAAACGGAGCTGAGGCCACTTCCGTTGCCGAATAGCCGATAACTCAAATTTCTGCAAAAAGGGAGAAACAAATACTCTCAATTCGAGTACGTTCATTGCCTCGTACCTTTTGAAAACTCACATGTTTCATCAAATCTCAACATTTCTCATATATCTAATTAATAATGAATCAATTGCAAATCAAGTTTTGCCACCTAATCAAGTGGTCCCCGCTCAATCATCAATTATCGGGGCTTATGCCCATCAATTATCAATAATCGTGGCTTATGCCCAACCCGCGCGGCTTCAACTCGGGTTCTCGGTCGGCCCGGGAGGTGTGCACCTTACTAAGATCGTATCAATTATCAAGGGGTTCCACTTTCGGATAATAACCGGCAAGCAAGTTTTACTCATATTCTCTCCCCCGATTTCAAACTAAAATGAATTGAAATGCGCGCGCTCAATCAAAATATTCTTCAAAGTTATTTTACAGTGCAGGAATGTTCGTATCGAGTCTCGACTCACTTTTCAAAATATTTTACTTGTTTTTGTTTTAGGAAGAAGCATTGGCGAACAATCAACCATTTATTAAGTCTCGACGAAGGCAAACCCTAGCCAGCCACGTGGCATTCGCAAATCGGAAGGCACATAGACGCTCACGGTGACTTTACCTTCAACCGGGGTTAGGTATGACCTTGGGAATTATTATACGTCGTATATTAGTTTGTGGAATAGACAAAAGTCTAGGTTGTATAAATATGGTGTTACTAAATAAGTAAAGCTGTATTGTGAGATGACTTGGAAATTTGGAGGGTAATTACTTCATCGTGGTCAAGCATAGATTGTAAGCCCTTTTATTCTAATTACATAGCCTTGTCCTATCTTTAGGACGGCGGTAACGCCTTCGATCGTTGACTTCCGCTGCGACCTTACCTAATATTCTCGAATTAGAGAATTATTAAGTATTAGTAGCCGGGGCGTTACAACCTCGCGTGCCGTATAGCTTGATACTTCGCTACTTTGGGTTTGTTTTGCCTTGAACTTTCTTTCTTGGGTATTCCTTGCTTGATGCCTGCTTGTATGCTTGCTTGATGTTTATTTGATGTTCGCTTGGATGCCTATTCAGTGCTTTGTTTGATGCTTGCTTCGTTGTCTCTTTTGGTTGTTGCCGATTTTCCTTGTCGTTTCTTGTATATGATCATCTTTTGACTTTAGAGAGGAATGTGTGCCCCCGTTGAGCGCTTTCGGAAAAGTCGCGTCAATCGTGGTCGATTCCTTTACAATCATTTTTGGGACTTGGGCTGGGTGGGTCTTTAAAGAAAGGCCCCCACGCCAACCGTAAGCTTATACCGCACACATAGGTTGCTTCCTAGTGCTTAGATGAAGTACTTCTTCAAGTTGCTTGCTATGCCATGCTCGGGAATGTCTCGCTCCTTCAAGGATGGCCAACCTGTAGGTCCTTGGGCGGACTTCCTCGTGAATGATGTACGGCCCTTCCCAATTAGCCGTGAGCTTGCCGTGTTCCGCCGCCTTCCCTATAGCTTCGGTTTTTCTCAAAACCAGGTCGCCGACTTCGAGATCTCTCCCTTTCACCCTTCGTTGTAGGCTCTTGCCATTTTCGGTTTGGTTATGGCCTCACGGAGAAAGCTATCTCCTCGAACCATCGGGAGCAAGTCAAGGGCCTCCGGAGGGCCCCGTTGTTAGACTCCTCCCGAAAGTTAGTGAGGCGGTGAGTGTGAAGGGCTACTTCGACGGGGAGGACGGCTTCCGATCCGTATACCGGAATGAAGGGCGTTTCTCCGGTGGTCGACTTCTCTGTGGTCCCGATAGACCATAAGACAGCTGGCAACTCCTCCGCCCGCTTTCCCTTAGCGTCGTCCAACCTCTTCTTAAGGCCGTTCAATATGACCTTGTTGGCCGACTCAGCCGACCGTTGGTCCAGGGATGGGCCACGGCCGTGAAGCGGGCTTCGCAACCATATTGGGCGAGGTAATCCCGCACCTTGTCGGTGTCGAACTCGCCGCCCATTGTCAAATATCATTGCCCGGGAACGCCAAACCGGGTGATTATGTTCTTCCAAATGAACTTGCGCACCTCTTTCTCGGTGATCGAGGCAACGGCTTCCGCTTCTATCCATTTAGTGAAACAATCCACCGCTACGAACAAATATTTGCAGCCGACCCGTGGCTTTTGGGAATGGTCCCAGGATGTCCATCCCCCATCTTGCAAACGGAAGGGGCGATTGGATGGGAGTCAACTCGGTAGGCGGGCGCTTTGGCACGGGAGCAAACTTTTGGCACTTATCGCATTTTCTCACCAAGTCCATCGAGTCTTCTCGCAAGGATGGCCAATAGTATCCGGTTCGTAGGGCCTTTGCTGCGAGCGCCCTTCCACCTATGTACGAGCTACACACCCCTTCATGGATTTCTTCGAGAACTTTCTGACCCATTTCCGGCGGAATGCAGTGGAGCAGGGGTTGGGAGTGTGCCTTCTTATAGAGTGTCCCTTCGTAGTAAACGAACCATTCAGCTCTCTTTTTGACATGTTCTCGCTTCTTTGGTGTCTTGCGGAAGTTCCCCTTTGATAGGTAGTTGATAAGGGGATCCATCCAAGTGTTGCTCCTATCCGACCACATGGTTTCTTTGACATCAATGCTTCTCTCTCCAAGTATCTCCCATTGGATCTTCTTTGGCTGCCCGTCAACCGAAGAGCCGGCGAGTTTGGAGAGGGCATCGGCTTGTCTATTCTCCGAGCGGGGCACATGAAGGATTTCGAAGTGCTAGAGCCGTCCCGCCGCTTCTTTGACCTTTCGACGATATGCTATCATGTCCTCGTCTCGTGCCTCGTATTCTCCATTCAGCTGGGAGACTACAAGTTGGGAGTCGGAGTAGGCCTTCACGGAGCTTGCTCCCGCCGCATAACAAAGGTCTATGCCTGCTAGGAGGGCCTCATATTCTCGCTTCATTGTTGGAGGCCCCGAACATGAACTTAAGTGCGTGTTCGAATTGTTCCCCCATTGGCGAAGTGATGACCAGCCCCACCCTACTCCCGTCTTTGGTTGCGGAACCGTCTACGTAGAGGGTCCAACATTCATCTTGGGACGGTAGGGGGTGGCTTGGGTGTGAGCATTCTGCTATAAAGTCCGCCAATGCTTGTGCTTTGATAGCTCTTCTGGGTTCGAACTCCGGGCCATATGGGGTTAGTTCAACGGCCCACTTCAAGCATTCTTCCGGAGCTTTCGAGCTTCAGTAACACGTTCTTCAATGGTTGGTCGGTAAGGACCGTCACTTTATGTGCCTCAAAGTAAGGGCGCAGCTTTCCGCTAGCCAAGAGGAGAGCAAATGCAAATTTTTCAATCACCGGGTAGCGAAGCTCGGTGCCGGTGAGTGCATGGCCGACGTAATACACCGGTATTTGCTCGTTCTTTCGCTCCACAAGGAGGACTCGCACTTATTGCTTGATCCGAGACGGCAAGGTAAATGAGTAGGGGCTCCCGGAGTGGGATCGGCGATTTTGGAAGTCGGGCCAAGTATGTCTTCAATTGGGAGAATGCCTCTTCCGCTTCAACGTCCCACTCGAACTTGCCTCTCTTCTTGAGCACCTTAAAAAGGGTTGGCATTTGTCTCGCGGACCTTGACATGAATCGTCCGAGGGCGGCCACGCACCCTGCTAACTTCGAACCTCCTTGATAGTCCTTGGGGACTTCATGTCGAGCACAGACTTGCACTTTGTCGGGGTTTGCTTCTATCCTCTC
Source organism: Talinum fruticosum (assembly GCA_021018815.1). Taxonomy (NCBI): domain Eukaryota; kingdom Viridiplantae; phylum Streptophyta; class Magnoliopsida; order Caryophyllales; family Talinaceae; genus Talinum; species Talinum fruticosum. The sequence goes on along the minus strand of JAITYX010000047.1, from coordinate 4,633,876 downwards.
GTGATTGATCATGAAGCCTAGGAACTTTCCAGCCTTGACTCCAAATGTGCATTTCTTGGGATTCAGCTTCATCCCATACTTTCGTAGGACTTCGAACGTCCTCCGGAGGTTGGAGATGTGATCAAAGTCCTGCTTGCTCTTGACGATCATGTCGTCCACATATACCTCCATGGTCTTCCCAATGAGGTGGGCAAAGACCATGTTGACCAGCCTTTGGTAGGTGGCTCCAGGCGTTTTCAGTCCGAAAGGCATCACGTTGTAGCAATACAGCCCTTGGTCGATGATGAAGGCAGCTTCTCTCCCGATCTTCCTTGCATAATGGTATCCGATGGTACCCGAAAAGCGTCCATGAAACCGAGGAGGGCGTGGCCGGCCGTAGCATCGACAAGTTTGTCGATTTTTGCGGAGGATAGCTGTCTTTTGGGCATGCTTTGTTGAGGTCGGTAAAATCGACGCACATTCTCCATGTACCATTCGATTTTTTCACCAAAACGACATTGGCGATCCACTTAGGGTAGTGACATTCTCGGATAAATCCTCGCCTCTAGTAACTTCTCGACCTCCTCGCCATCGCTTTGCTACGCTCCGCCCTCGCATGTCTTCGTTTTTGGATGACGGGCTTGTAGGAGGGGTCGACATTCAACTTGTGCTCGATGACCTTAGGGCTCAACCCGGACATTTCTTTGGGTCCAAAGGCGAAGACATCTTTGAATTCTCTCAAGCGTCGGATAAGGCCGTCCTTGATCCCTTTACGGAGGTTCCCGCCCACTTGTACGGAACGATCGGGGCGGGTTTCCTCCAGAGGGATGAGTTCGACATCTTCCGAGGGTGTAGGTCGGTCCCCGCCATGGTCCTCGGTAGTGGCAAAGCAAACCATCATCGTTTCGGGGATCTTGGCAGGGAGTTCCACTTTCGGTTTCTTGCCCTTGGGGTCATCCTTGGTCTTTTCTTCTTCGATCCGCTTCGCCATTAGGGGTCGAAGGCTTACGACATAACACTCCCTTGCTGTTTTTGATCTCCGTAGATCTCGCATACGGATCCGTCATCAAGCTCATACTTCATGAGAAGAAGATATGGAGCGATGATTGCTTTCCTTTGGTTGAGGGTGGGACGTCCGATGATGACGTTGTACGCGGAGGGCACGTCGACCACCAAAAAGTTTACTTCCATGTTCCGTCCTCGGGCCTTGTCTCCGATCCCGACCGGCAGGCGGATCATGCCAAGGGGATGCACTGTCTGCCCCCAAATCCAAGGATTGGATTTACAAGGGGGATGAGGTTCGGGGATTGTATTTCAACCGGTTCAAACATTCCGTGGTGATGATGTCCACCGAGCCGCCCGTATCTACTAGGACCCTCCGGACGATAGCGTCTCGAGATTTTTAGCGTGATGACCATGGGGTCGTCATGCGGGGTGGCCAGTCCTCTTAGGTCCTTCTCTCCAAAGGTCATCGCGGGTACCTTCAGGGGTGGAGGTTGCCCGTGATCGCACTTGTTGCGCACTCCTCAAGTGAGCTTTCCAAGAGGAGGGGTCACGCCCCGGCCAAGCCCCCAGCGATGGTGGCTACGATTATGGTAGTCTCATCATCTTCGTAGCTCTTTTCCCCTTGCCTTGAGGAGCCTCCCTTAATCCCGTGGACATCCTTTTTAAGGAAACGGTCTATCCGCCCATTGTCGACCAACTCCCCAAGTGCTTTCTTCAAGGCCCGACACTCAGCAGTGTTGTGCCCCGTTTGTTCATGGAACTCACAATATTTGTTCGAGGCTCGTGCCTTGGCGGGAGTGGACATGGGAGGTGGCTTCTTGAGCATAGGGTGCCCCTTGATCTCCATCAAAATGCTCCGGGGATCGGTGTTGAAGCGATGGTTCACCTCATTCTCGCGAGGCTTCTTTTCATTTCGGGGATTGAACTTTCCTTCCCCTCCTTTTCTTCTTGCCTCCTCCCCCTCCTCTGCGCAGATCTCCGTGGCCTGGATGAAGTCAGCCGCCTTCCGGAGAGCTTCGCGAAGGTGGTCACTTTTGCTCGGCGAGGGAAAATTTGAATCTTCCGCTCCCGAGTCCATTTAAGAAGGAGGTATAGGCAACTCCGTCTTGGAGGTCGGGGATGAGGACGGCTTCCCGTGGAACCGCCGCACGTAATCCTTAAGAGTTTCATTCCTCCCCTGCTTGATCTTGGAGAGGTGGATGCTAGTCCTTTTTGTTTGCAACCGGCGATGAATTGCGCCACAAACTTCTCACAAAGTTCTTCAAAGGAAGAAATGCTTCCTTGAGGGAGGCCGTTGAACCATTTCGCGTGACCCCTTTAGTGTGGCGGGAAGAATCGGCAGTAGGTTGCATCGTCTCCGTCCCGCACATACATGTGAGACTTGTAGCCGGCCAGGTGGTCCTCGGGATTAGTAGTGCTGTCGTACGGTTCGACACTTGGGACCTTTACTTTCTTCATCCTAGGGGCATTCATGATTTTCTTCGAGAAGGGAGTATTGAAAGTATGCTCGGGTCGGCCTCGAGTCGGAGCCGAAATGGGGACGGCGAGGGGTTGATGACGCGGAACCTCCACCGAGGAAGGACTCTTCCTTCTCTCGGATCGGGGTGGATTGCGCCTGGTCCTCTCCGACTTCTCGGGACCTCTCATAGCCGATTGCCCTGGGTGCCTCTCCCTCGAGCGCTCACGCTCTCGAACGACGGATCGTCCTTGGTCGTGTTTGTGAGCGTCATAGGCTCGTTGGGATTCACGACCATGAGTAGCCGATCGCCTGTGGCTGGCCGTCCTTCTACTCCCCGGGGTTTGGCCCCTGCTCTCGCTGTCGGAGCATGGCCTTCAAACCAGGCGGAACGCCCGTCGTGAGTGGCGTAGGGGTTGAAGCCGTATGGGATGTTGCGACATTTTCATTGGCTCTATGAAGAGCTCTCTTGGCTTCGATGATCCCCTAGCGTCTCCCTCCTCATAGTGCCTCGTGGGCGGGACGTTAGGCTATTCGAGAATAAATGTCGCTCGGGGCCTCGGTGGGCCGTGGCTGGAGCCACGTGGGAAGGCATCCCACCCGAGAAGTGGCCAATAGGCCGACCTCCCCGGGGGTTGCGCCATACCCATGAGTTGGGGTATAATGGAAGGGCATGATTGGCATGCGCTGCTCCATAGTGGCTCGTACTTGTTCTTGCACTTGTTGTGCAACGATCGCTTTAAGGGTCTCAATTAGGTTCCGGAGAGCCCCTAGGGTGACGTACCCCTCCGGCTGGGTGTGACGGTTGCCGGCAGTTCGGTGAGACGATTCTCGCGTCCTCGGCTTGAGGAGCGTCTCGGGATTGGCCCCGTAGGCATTGAGCGATTAGGGTGTGGGACCGGTGGGTTGTTCGTGTCGCGAGTCATCTTGGATCGAGATCGAGTGCCACTGGCAACCATATGCTACCTTCCTCCCCACGAGACGGCGCCAAACTATTTCCGGAGAAATCTGAGTTGATGAGGTGGATGATGATTCGGAGAGAGGAAGGATTTACCGCTACAGCTCCGAGGACGTGGCACGAGCGATCCGAGCCGAGTGATGACCGCTCGAACCTACAAAAGGCGAAGCCCGGGTGGTGGATTCCGGGAACGCCCTCCGACGCTCAAGTTAGTACCTGATTTGATCGAAAGGATCGAGGAGATCTTCCTCGATATGCGTGAGGGGTTCCTTGGGAGACGAGAAGATTTCCAAAGATGGAAGTTCTCGGGGATGAATGTGTGCCGATGAACACCGATGAACGTTATCAATGAGAATCGGGAGCTTAGAAGCTTGAGTGATTATCTTCCAATGAGATGTCTTGTCAAATGAGCATAAAAGCATCACATGCCTTGGGATGTGTGAAAAGGTGAGTATTTATAGAAGATTTTAAAAGGGTAAAATAGTACTTTTACCGTGGTTTAGGAAACCCTAGCCCTAGTGGGCTTTGGGGCTTTTACCTGCCCCGTTAAGGATTGTCTTGGGCCGATTCCACCTTGGTCCAACTGATTAGGCCCGATCGGCCGGTGACGTGTCTGGTTGAGCTAGAACCGCCTGGAAATACCCGAATCAATTACAATTACTTCAAATTTTATTTTTAGTTGTTCTAAATTTTGAGATTCTAAAGACCAGATAATTTATATAATTTTTCATTTTCCTCTCTCTGTAACTTTTCATTATTTTTGTTAATCTACAATTGCTCACTAATTTTATTATCCTCGGTGCAAATTTAGTGTGTAATTGTTCAAAATTATACAATTGTCAAGGTGAGTGTTGATTTCTTCATTTTTCATTTTCTCTTTCTACAATTCTTCATTTTCTTCATCGATATATAATTTCTCATTAATTTTATTGCAATTGATTTATCTTTTGGTGTAATTCATTTACATTATGATTTTTAGAGTTTTAATAAGATGGATTTTGAGAAGAATAATCAACTAGAAAAGTTGAATGATGCTTCGAAAATAGAAGTTTCTCAATTGGAATTGATTTGTCTTTGGTGTACATTGTTCGTGTTTAGTGTACATGTTTTTAGTAGAAATTCATGATAAGTTTTTAATTTGGATGTATTTTGTTTTTAGCATACATTAGAAATACGTTTGGTATAGATTAGACATGTATTTTATAAATAATTCTACTGTATCACCAAAAAAATATAGACAATCTTATTAGTGTTTATTAGGATGCATATATTACTGTGAATTTAATGGTAAATATATGTGTACTTAGATTTGTCTTAGGTGTACTTTAGTTTTGTATTTAATGTATATGTTTTCAATGACAGAAAATTCACAATTTAATCCAATTGTATTTTATTTTTAGTGAATATTAAAATTATGTTCATATTGTACACTAATGATTTAATTATTATTTACAAAAAGGTGTGCTATATTGTTACTTTTGCCTATAGTTATGTTTCTTTCTTTCTTTTTATTTGTAGACTATTGTATACTATATGGAAGACTATTGTATACTATTGAGTACAAACATCTAGCAACAAAAACTGATGTATACTATCCTCAAAATTAGCTGCAAATACTGTGCAGCATTTTTTAAGATTATTGTACACTACTTAGTAGCATGTTGTACGCTACGTATTAGAACAAAAACCGTGACAAATTTGTCTTTATTTCACATTATTTGTCTTAGGTGTACTTTAGTTTTGTATTTAGTGTATATGTTTTTAATGAAAGAAATTTCACTATTTAATCCAATTGTATTTCATTTTTAGTGAACATCATAAATATATTCATATTCTACACTAATATTTTAGTTATTGTTTACTAAAAGGTATTGTCACTTTTGCCCATAATCATGTTTCATTTTTTTTTATCTGTAGACTATTGTACACTATATCGAAGACTATTGTATACTATTGAGTATAAAAATGTAGTAGTAAAAACTAATGTATACTATTATGAAGATTATTATTATACTCTACATAGAATATCAAAATTTTATTGTGCACCATTTTTCAAAATTATTGTACACTACTTAGTAACCTATTGTACGCTACATGTATAGAACAAAAGTGCGACAAATTTGTCTTTATTAAACATTATTTATTAAACTATTATAAGGATGAGATTACTATTCATTAAAAAATGTGTTCACAAAAAGATCTTTTATATGAGCTATATTTTATTGTTCCAAATATGAAAAATTAAAATGACTTCAAATTAAGTATCAAAAATTACAAAAATAACACAAAAATAGTATTACTAGTGAAAAATATGCTATTTCTTTTACAAAAGATTGACCTATGATACACAAAAATAATGCAAAACAAGCAAAAAAGGAAAGGCTGAGAAGATGAAAATTAATTTTTAAAAAGTAAGTAAATTATAAAAATAAATAAAAATAAAGAAAAAGGTTTAAGATGGGCAATTTGTGCTTGATTACCCTTGACCTGTAAAGTTTATAATGTTGTTTCAACCAGTATGCCATTCTATTTCTTCTACTTTATAATTATTGAAAATGAATTGTAATTTTCATAAATATGGACCGAAACTATGTCAAGCATTAGTAGAAAAATGACGAACAGAAAAATGTCAAATAGCAAAAGAATTTTGACTTAGCGATGGAATTAGCAACGGAAAAATTCCATTGCTATTGACCGAAGTCGCTAAACCGCTAAACAACAACGGAACAACGACGAGGCAGTATTCCGTAGCTGCTCTAGTCAACAACGGAACATGGTATTTCGTTGCTGACATCACGTTCTGTCGCTGAAGTCAGCGACGGAATTCACATAAATTCCTTCGATGACTTCCGTCGCTGATGTCATGCGGTTCGTCGTTGTTCCGTCGCTATTGCGTCAGCTGTTCCATTATTATTCGATCACTATTCTGTCGCTATTTTACCAAAAATCTGCAATATTTTTCCTTTTTTTTGGCAACTTAGTACAAGAAAAAGTGAATGGATATATAAATCCAACATTCACATATGTTACAATAACATTTGACATTTACATATGCCACAACATACATTTCACACAACGTGTTCCTCCAAGTTGGATATATAAATCTAACATACATTTCACAACCATAAACAATCCACACACATTTACAGCCACTTCACAAGTTCACAAATAACCATAAAAGAGTTCACAAACAACCATAAACACATAATCCACAAAGTTCGCAAATTGTTCACCAATAAACACAAGTTCCGATCATAATGAATTAAGGGTCCTCACTCTTCCTCTTCATCTTCCTTTTCCTCTTCCTTTTGTCCTTATACTGCTCTAGGATGAGATCCGGATGTTTGCTGAGATTTTATAAACGCAGTAAAGTGTGCTATTAGCCCAGTGAAACTCTCAACCTTTTCTTTGAGATCCTTATTTTCCAATCCAAGTACACAAGCATGCTCAATCCATAGACTTAACTCGAAGTTAAGTTTTGCACCATTCCTCTCAAATCCGAGTCATCCGGAGTAGCAACTTTCATTGATTTGAAAGACATGGACATGGTCTTTTTCAAGGTTTTTTCCTTAGATCCAAGTTCATAAATGCAACCTTTCTTGTTTGCATTGGCTTTTTACCCACAACTCATGTTGTGAAAGGGTGGACACAAGATCCTTTTGTGAGTTAGGATCATCATTACAAAGTTGAGTGTTTTGCAACTCTTCCCACTCCTTTTCAAACTTTTCCTGCATAAAATATAAATTTTTGAGGCATGTAATTATCAAATGTTGTCAAAGAAGACCTTATATTGAAAAACTTGAAAATTACATATATAAGATAACTCACATAAATGACATTGGATTTCCGGTCAACCACTGGTCTTTTTTGGTCTTGGGGTTTGCGAAAAGAGTTGGGTCGGTAAAGGAAGAACTCCTTTAAGTTCCTTCATCTAAATACCCGGTTTTCGGGGGACAATCTCTTTCATAAGTTGTGTAATCTCATTAAAGCAATTTTGAGGCATGTTGTAATCGAACTTTATGCTCAACAGTCTAACGGTTGCAGACAACTCAGTGTGAGTTTCACTTCCTTTCCACGAAGGTCGTTGTGCAGTCTCAACCATATTAAAGAAAGATCGGGCATTCGTATTTGGAGGCTCACTTGTAGAACCTTGATTTGACATCGGGCATATGTCACCATATCATTTATACGACCGACATTTGATTCTACATCACCGTAATTCATATGACTCGGAGCCACTTTCGTTGTATATGTTGGAAGTCATATCACCATTCTCATATAAATGATGATCTATTTCTCTATGACTTGTCCAATACCAATAGTTTGGAAGAAAACCATATTGATAAAGGTGTAACTTAACTTATTCGGAATCTTTGTACTTCCGATTTTTGCATTTGCGACATAGACATCTATATTCTTGATTATGTACAAATTCCGATTAACTTCTAAAATGTGCATCAAACTCCTCAACCCCCTCTAAAAACTATTGTCTATACCCAACTCTACCGGGTAATAACCTACGATACATCCATCTACGATGCGTAGGCCCATCCATCTATATATTCTGATTGACATTTAACAATTTGTTCAATTATTAGTTATTGATTAATGGAAATCATATCATGATTATCTTTCTTTATAATCTAATGAACATAATATATAATCATTATGTACTGAACATATTTTTGGTAAATATAAATTTCTTTAATTATTTCTATATTTTACTCCTACTTATTAATTTCACCATCAAACTAACCACACCTAATATGTATTAATCAACTCGCACGGATAATATTCATAATAACATTATTCCAAAATTTACAACTATAAGATAGGACGATAATTTTACTTCTAATTTCACACAATTAAGCACACTCTAATTTTAAGTTGTCAAAAATCTAAAGCCATATAAATAATCCACAAACAATTGCACAAATTGCACATAAGTCCCAAACATATGCATATAAATCATAAACATAAATCACAATTACACAATTAAGCACAAACAAAAAAATTTCTTTCAATTTCAACAATTTCTTTCAACAAATTTCAACTTATATATCACAAACAACACAACTTTTATACATAAATCACATAATTCCATATTTTCTACTACAAATTGAATCACAATCAACATTAATTTGCATCGAATTATCTAAAATCATAAATTTTTTTGTTCAACTAATAAAAACCTAAATCCAAATGAGAGAAACACTACCTTCAAAGTGCTGAATTGGGGGCGGTGGGCGGTCGATCGGAGTGGCGACGAGTGGCGGTGGTGGCCTCTCCCTTGAGCTCTCCTCCCCCTTCCTTCGTGGCGAGCTCTCCTCTCCCTTGAGCTCCCTTTCACGTTGGCGATCGAGGGCGGTGGTAGATGACCAGCGTGAGGCGGCGGACGACGATCGTCGACGGTAGAAAGACTTCGTACTCGCTCGCTCCTTTTCGCACTCTCTCTCTCTCAAAGTAACTCCAGCTTTGTCTTTCTCAACGAAACTCGGATCTAGAAATTTAAGTGTAGGCAGTGACGGACCAGCGATGCAAAATTTTTTGGACTTGGGGCGACTGGACTGGTCCGTTGCTAATTAAAAATCTAAATTTTTTAAAATTTTTTTCTTTTGGGCCAGATGTGGAAACTTTATTAAGTGCAAATACGGATCGGTGACGGAAAGGTCCGTAGCTATTTCTAAAATTAGTGATGGAATAAGTGTTTTGTCACTAATTCTATCGCTAACTCGACACATGTCATATAATTTGTCACTGCCAGTAGCTACCGGCGACGGAACCTTTTCCGTCACGATTTTCCATCGCTAAATAACAGTTTTGTAGTAGTGAAGCCTTATACATCCGAGATGACCGTAGTATTTTTGGCTTTTCTGTTTCTCATTTTCAATGAGCGAAAAATGCAAATACATCGGACCCTATGGTTGAAGATTGAATTTGGTCTTCCTTCCATCTACCTCTACCTTGTGTCACCATATCACTCCTCGTGGTATCTCCATCTCCTTTGCTAATTGCCATCATCTTCTTTGCTAATTGAGGTTAGATTTAATCTTATTCAACTCGTGGTTTCAGAGGAATATCCAACTACCTCGGATTGGGTTTTTGGAAGAAAAAGGGGAACTCTTACTAAAACTTTTGGAAGTCAATCTGCCCATAACTAATAGTAATTAAAATCTTCCTTACAGTAGATCAATGTTAGTATGTATGATCGTATGATATTTTTAACTTAAAAGGTGTGAATAATAGGCAATCACAGCTAAGAGCTAAGATAGTCATAGAAGAACTTCTTTCAGACTCATATCAAGGAATTGGAAAAATCAAAGTAAGGCACTGGTCTTCTTCATCTAGCAGCATTGCCTCAATATGAATCGAATAATACATTGGGTGTGTAATAAGAGATTGACTCCTTCCACATGAATTGGTGTTTGATGGTAAGGATGAAATTTTATAAGCATATCGTTCTGTATCGATGGATAAAATACTGGCTGAGGTGCGTTTCATGGTATCACAAGCCATGTCAAACAGACTTTGATGACTTAGACGTTAGTAAAACATTATAAAATTGATGATTTCAACCACAATATTTGACCATCGGGCATCATTCTCAACTCAACAGATGGTGAATTGAAATATTAGGGTTCTCGGCTCAACGGATGGTGACTTGAAGTATTAGGGTTCTTAGCTCAACGGATGGTGACTCGAAGTATTAGGGCCCAAAGGTCGATTTATTTGACTGGTGAGTTAAAAGTGATCAAACTCGATGGTGATTTGCTAAAAAATACCTCCTAAAGATCATGCTATATTCACATCCTAGAAAAAAAAACTTATTTTCATCCAATTACCTTAAGGATTAATTTATTTTCATCCAATTTTTTAATATTATATGACAAGTTTAATAATGTTTGAGGAAATATTTTCTTAAAAAGACAGTAAAACTTGGGTACATATACTCTCTTATTTATGCTACTAATAGAGAGAGGGGAGAGAAAGGACAAAGAAGAAAAATTAACCAATGTATTATGTCCCCTAAATTGTCAAACTCAAAAATTCACAATTTTTTTGGGAAGGTAAGTATAAGGAATATTAGGTAACAGTTCTCTTAAGAGTTCTATCTATGTTATTAATCAATAAGTATACATGAAAATTCTTGCAATGAAGAGGATGTAAAGGTAACTCTAAATCTTATAACACATCCTAATTTGGTAATATAATCAACCACTATATTTTTTTAAGACATGATTAATGGAATAATTTGAGAATAATGAAAGAATAATTTCAAACCCAAAAGTTCATATAGCATTATAGGAGTGACAATTTTCCGGAAAAAAATATATTTTCTCTTTTTATTATAGAAAATTCTCTTTGCGATCATTTTAAGAAAATAAACAAAGAAGCTCCTTTTGTTTTCTCTCTCCTTAACTCGCTATCCGGTGTTGATGCCTCCAAATTCTCTACAATGTCACCATTCAATGTTCGCCTATTGAATATGTGAGGCGTAACTTTCTTTCTTCTCTCTGGTTCCTTTATCAATCAAATATACCCCTCTGTTTCCAACTTCAATATCAATTCCTATTGTTGATATTCAAATTTCAAACCATCAAACAAATAAAACCATCAAACAAGGGGTTTTTTTTGAGATAATGATAACAGGAAAATTCAATGATTACAAAGAAATTGAATTTTCCCTATGATCATTCAAAGGAGAGGAAGATATTTGTTTGATGCATGTTTCTATAGTCTCTTTCAGCTTATTCATTATAGATAGTTGGCATGTGTTTATTTCAGTATTGGGCTTTGATGAATAATATGATAACTAGATAAGATCCGGGCATTGTTTCGGGATTCCAAATTCAGTATTGGCCTTTGATGAATAATATGATAATAAGGGCTTGTGTGTTTTGTTGGTAAAAATATTAAATGTTGTTTGTTGCAACCTTGTACGTCTTTTTCCCTTGTGGATCCGTGAAAGATAGTATTTTTCTGTAAACAGAGAGACTATTTCTGAAAGACCCACAAAAATTAGAGTTGATGAATTGGTATAATTCAGGTGATTTGATCGTATAGAGCAAATAAAGGAAAAGTGATAAAGTATGGAATTGTAATTGCTTGTATTTTTGTTGAGTATGGTATCCAATTAAGGGTATGTAAGAGGAATCTTTTTGGATATAGTTGGGTCCTCAATTTAAGGGTGTTGATGAGTGGTTCAAGGTTTATATATAGATAGATATGAGAGGTAACTTGCAGATTCCCTTGGATCAAGGGATTCGAAACGATTCTAATGTGGGTGTTACGAATAATAGATTCCCAAACTATGTTTGTTCACAAACAGGAGAAGAATTTGTTTCTGAGTTTCTTCGTGATCGTGGTACTCCAAAGATGGCTATGCCAATAGCTCAGAATCAAGGTGGATTTAACAATGATTATGATCGCCATATGGGTTATGAAACCGGGCTACATAGGATGGATTCTGAATGTAGCTCTGATGGCTCTGAGTTTTCTTATGCAAAGGTGTGTCATCCAGAAGTTTATTGGGCTCATGTTGACAGACCAAGAGCTGTTATGGATGGTGTTGCTATATCTCAAGGGGTTTGGGAACCTAATTATGTTTTGAATTTTGATCAAGCTAATTTTGGATCAAGAAATCCACCTATCAGTATTCCTCCTTCTCCTCGTTCACACTATCCCTATGATCAAGGATCCTTTGACGGCTCACAAGTTGTTAGTGTTATTCCTTCTCCTCGTTCCCGCTACCCTTATGAACAAGGACCATCAGATGGATTGCAACGCAGTAAGTTGAGGATTCTTTGCAGCTTTGGGGGTAAGATTTTACCTAGGCCTAGTGATGGAAAACTCAGATATGTTGGGGGAGACACACGTATTGTTTCTGTTAAGAAAAATATCTCGTGGAAAGAACTTGTTCGCAAGACATCTAGCATATATAATCAACAACACATGATTAAATACCAGCTGCCGAGTGAAGATCTTGATGCACTCATATCGGTATCTTGTGATGAGGATCTCCAGAATATGATTGAGGAATATGATGGAAGTGCAAAGTCACCAGGGTCTCATAGACTTAGAATTTTTTGATTCCTACCGGTGAAAATGATAATTGCAGTTCAACAACTCCTCAACAAGGCAGTCCTGACTATGAATATGTCGTTGCTATTAATGGTACACCAGAACCCAGCCCACAGAGATCGTCTGGAGAGAGATTGGAAGTAACTAAGTCAAGTGACTCGATTCTTAGTTTTCAAGGAGATTCACCTTCATCTATTCATAATGCCGAGAACAAAGATAGTCCTAACTCACAAACAACACAAGTAGTCCCTAACGAGTTCTTGAATACAACTACGTCACCACTTCAATCTCCTTTATTCTCCTTGAAGCCAATTCAACAGAACAATACCAACACCAGTAAACCATCTTTATTTGAGCGCAGGGCAAAGCGTCGAGAGAGGTGCCTATCACAGATCAACCCTAAAGCATTCGTGTTACAACCAGAAAACCCAAACAATTCTTATCCTACTATGGTTCATGCATTCTCAGACTCAAAATTACAACAATATGGACAAGAACCCTCGTATTGTCTACAAGAAAGAATAAACCCATTTTCTCCCCGACAGTCTCCTAAACCAACAACCATAATGGTCCAAGAGAATGTGCCCATTATCAAGCCAGAAGTTCGAAATCAACCGGTGGATATCAATATCATGCATATTCCATTTCCTGAAAAAGGTGAGTATGCCACTCTAAATAATTCAGCACCATTGGGTTGCAATAATCGATATCTTGAAAGTTGTAGCAAGGCTACTAATGACACATCCGAAATAGGTACAGAAGATCAAGATAAGCCCCATTTTTTGATGCAAAATCCTCACCTCTCTAATATATTAGGGTTTCCAATGATGGACAAGGTTATTAACGACACAAAGAGTGATACACAAAGAGAAGGTCTTCAATATGATTTGCTTGGTGGGGTTATTAACAACACTTCAGGAACAAAGCCAAGCCCCACATTGGAGTCTCATGATTATAATCACAATATGGATTTACTTTCAGGATCGTCAAATACTAGCCCCTTTGTTTCTCCAGGACACCAACCTATCATAAGCAATCGAAATGACAAGTCACATGAACAATTGCCAATCGACTCATCACATGGACCGACATACATTGTTCCTAATGATGAATCTCACTTTCACAAGCATTCAGCAGAAAGGAAAAAGTGTGCCGGGGAATTACTCATGGAGTTTCATCAGAATCTGCTATTGCAATATCGCAATCTCATGCTCATAATGAACATATTGATTTACTTTCAGGCTCGTCAGATCATCCTTTTGTTTGTCTAGAAGAACAAGGTGTTGTAAGCCACATAGATAAGGCTCCTCATGAACAATTGTTGGTGAAGTCATCGGATGCTTATCAGAATGTCATTTCTAATGCTAATTCTTATTTTCCCAAGAATTCAACAGAAGTCACTACTTGTAGAGGGACTTTTTTGTCCGATCTGGTAATAGTGTGGATCTACTGAATGAGAAGGTAGAGAAGTTTGAAGGCGGGTGTGGGAACGAAGCATCATCGACGAACAAGAAAATAGGTCATACTATTGAAGATGTTACTAGTTGTATGTCTAAATCAGCTGATTATTCCTCAAAACTCACCCCTTATGTGGTTGCTACAAATGATGGTTCAAAACAACCAAGTGTAGCTGGGGGAAGTAGCATTGGCATAAACTTCGATTATCAGGTGTTAAATTCTCCTTTCATTTGTATATTTAAGTAATTGTATGTAGATATATATTTGTATGTTTAAGTAATTGTTTTCTTTGCACAGGTTACTACAACCAAGGGTGGACTAGAGGATGACTCTTTAAATGATGCATTTATGGCAGAAGTAGAAGCTGGACTCTATGGATTGCAGGTTTTGACATATTATTGTCTCTTCCCTTAGTTGTTATTGGTTTTTTTTTTTTAAGATTATTGGATGTTAATAATCCTACCTTTAAGGGAGGTTTTGGAAGCTAATAATCTCACCTTTCACAATTGATGTCTATAATTCCACCATTGGTTGTATTGAGCTCCAATGATCTCAGTTTTCAAATTGAAAAAGTTGAATCAAGGTTCAGTGAACTTGATGACAATCTAAAAAATATATGGGGACAAAGGTAGAATTATTGGCGTCCAATTTTAAAAAGTCTGATTATTGGCGTTCAATATCTCCAAAGTTAGAATTATTAACATCCAATTTAAAAAGTAAAATTATTGACAATAAATTTTTTTATTACTATAATAAGCTCAAAGAGCTAAAGAAAAGCGGTACAGTAAAGTTGATGCCTACTAAGTAAGCATCTAATAACCTCCTTCGGATGAACATTTCCATAAAAAACATATAGCTAAAACCATCTAATCTACATACGGAAGAGCCTCACACAGTTTGAAAATCCACCCTAAAAACAAACAACCCACTTAAAATGGAAGCATCAAAGCTCAAAGACAATTTTTTTTTTTTTAACAAAAAGGGACAAACTCGAAATCACCTCCGTCCATAGATAAGCTCATTGAAAGCACAAACAGAAAAACCAACTCGAAGTCACCTTCCTCCATTAAACTGAGTGAGAGTTAGGGACAATAAAAGTGAATGCATATCAGCAATCCCGTTTTTTGTTGTAATTTGTGAAAATAAGCGAATATAGAGCATATAACTTATTTATTTTTTTGAAAGTAAATGCGAGAGAATATAATAGTTATGTTTATCTCGCTAGCAAAGTATTTGGTTGATATATAATTGTAATGTGCGCAGATAATTAAAAATGGTGATCTTGAAGAACTAAGAGAATTAGGATCTGGTACATATGGAACTGTTTACCATGGGAGATGGCGAGGAACAGATGTTGCTATCAAAAGAATTAAAAGAGTTGCTTTTCAGGACGTTTATCTGAGCAAGAACGATTGGTAAGTTTCTCGGTGTGGGTCCGGCTAGCACGGGATCAGAGGAGATCCAAATGTTGACAGTCTTACAGCATATTTATCTGCAGGGAAACCGAGGGAATGAATACTACTTTCTGTATGTACTGTCTTGCCAATGTGAAATTGTTACGTGAATTGGCAATCTTTGTCTTGGTAACAGGTTAGAGATTTTTGGAGAGAAGCACAAATACTCTCACAACTGCATCATCCAAATGTAGTTGCATTCTATGGTGTTGTACCAGATGGAGATGGAGGAACCCTAGCAACTGTGACCGAGTACATGGTTAATGGCTCATTAAGAAACATCCTTGCCAAGAAAGAGAAGTAAATCTAACTTTTAATACTTTTAAATTTATTATTCATTTTTCTGAATGATTCAAAAAGACTTAGATTTTCTTGCTCACTTCCTTTCCTTTTCTTTTAAAAATTCGATTACAGATCTCTTGATCGCCGGAAGAGAGTCAGTATTGCTATGGATGCTGCTTTTGGCATGGAATACTTGCACTCAAAAAATATCGTCCATTTTGATCTGAAATGTGATAATTTACTAGTTAATTTGAGAGATCCACATAGACCAGTATGCAAGGTACGTAATCATAAATTAAAATGTTACTCGTTTGGGTGATGGTATGTGTCTTGCACGAAGCCACTTTTAAATGTTTGGTCTTAACCTATATTAATGTATTTCATGATCTAAATTCACTATTTTTTAATAATTATTTTAAATTATAAATGTAAAATTTTAATAATTGTCAACTGACAAATATCAAATGAAACTTCAATTGGATCAACCTTACTCGAAGGTGTATCATACGTGTAATCTTATAAATATAAAAATTATAGTGGATAGAATGGTGATTTTTACATAATTTGGAAGTTGTAACAAAATTTTACTATTCAATTATGTCATTCTTTTTTAATTTATTATATAATATTGTTTATTTTTAAATCGAGAGGAGATATTTAAAGGTATGTTTTCATGCAAAACACATATCATTTCGATACATAATATACGATGTTATTGTATACTATTAGACTTTATTCTTGTTTGAGGGTTTTTTGATTTACAGTTCGACATTCGAAGCTTTTTACGGTAAAAATGATGTTACATTCTTTCCTTCGCCAAACATTGGAAATTTGAAAAACATTTTCCTTCCAACCAAACACTTTAGGAGCATGTGCTATTTAATTTATATTTTGGTGCACGTGCTATTTAATTCATATTTTGGTTCAGTTAATTTTTGTTCGGGTCAACTTTGGATTGGTAGATTTCCATCTTATCTAGTGTTTATCATGTTATTTTCTCTTCCGACGAATTTGGATTTCATGTCAAGTGGTTCAATGAGTTTGTTTACAAAATATAAGCAAAAGTGAAAGAAAATTTTGAGTCAGGTTTGCTTCAGATAAGGTAAATATGGACTTGAAAATTCACATCAAATGAAAGTTATCCCATTCACATTCTCAGATCAGGTGTATTTCTAGGTCATTCAGATCGAATACTGGTTAGTTTACCAATGGCAGAGTTATTTGATAGGCAAGGGTGTCCTGGGACGCCCTTGGCAAATTATTTTTTTTTATCAAAATTTATGTTTATAAATTTTAAAAAATTTATAAAATTATTAAAGAGGACACCCATAACAAATAATAGTACTTATAAAATTTAAAAATATTAAAAAGGACACCTTTAAATATATTTGTTAGCTCTGTCAACGTAATTTACCATATATATTAGCAACTTTTTATCCATACTCAGCTGTATATTTATTCCCTAAGTAAATCTACTTAGGTTGGAGATTTTGGGCTGTCAAGAATCAAGCGTAATACACTGGTTTCCGGAGGGGTCCGTGGGACACTTCCATGGATGGCACCAGAATTATTGAATGGCAGTAGTACTAAGGTTTCTGAAAAGGTATGGACATGCTTTTAAATTTTTTTTACTTGCATTTAATCATAATTTTTGCTATGATATATTAATTATCACATTATTAGGTTGATGTTTTCTCATTTGGGATTGCAATGTGGGAGATCTTGACTGGGGAGGAACCCTATGCAAATATGCACTGTGGTACTATTATAGGTAAGTTGATACTACATTCAAATTTGCACATTATTTCTATTCGGTAGCTTATAATTATCTGAACGGGTTGGGTCATGTTCTGTAAAACTAGTTATTTGTATCATTGATAGACATTTTATTTGCAAATAAATGCTATATATATCATAGTATTTGTACTTGTTAACAAGCAGTTGTTTCGGAAAGATTAGCTTTGGGTTAGCTGATCAATGTAAAATGAATTTTAATAAAGCAACAAAGTAAGAAAAAATTATTGAAATACTAAATTCTAATTAACTTTTGATACATCTATATTAGTAATTAGTGTTTTGGCTTTCCAAAACAATAACCGCAACAAATTTTTAAATACAATCCCTCCTTGTTTTTTTTTTCATTTTGCAATAATTGTAAGCTACAAAAAGCTACAGTAAAATATAAATATGAAAATAGGTTGTTAAATAGAACATAAATCTTCTTCATAGAAGCTGGTTTCGAGAAGTTGATCTTTGTTTCACACCACGACGTTTTTGGTGTTAGTTGCTGGCTCTATTTCTGTGTTACTTAGTTTTGTTTGTCTTTTGTTTTGCTTTGTAACTTTAACCTTATAGACGTGGATTTGATAGGCTCGGGGTGTACAAAAAGTACATAATAAGATTTGAATGATTCACTTCCCACACCCTCTCAATCTAGGGAAAGTATTGAATGTCTTACTCTTATGGCACCTCATATAAGTTGTTGGTGAACTAGTTTGTTTGGTAAAGGAATCTATTATTTCCTCTCATTGTATTCATGGATTTGTTTTGGACAACTACATATATAGGGGAATTTTGAAGAACACCCTTAGACCTACAATTCCAGAACGTTGCGATTCCGAGTGGAAGGAATTGATGGAGTTATGTTGGTCGAATGACCCTGATGCTCGACCTTCTTTCAAAGAGATAACCAAAAGGTTACGTTCCATGTCTGCTCATCTTCCGCCAAAGAATCATCAACGACAGGTGAGATCAATATATTTATGAAGCTGGCGAGTATCCACTCCCTGGCCTTTTGTGAACAGCGATCTGGTGAATTCTAAATATATTTGAGGAAGGGGGAATCCAAGTACCAGACTATGCCAAACAGAGGCCAAACTCCAAATCTAAACCTAAAAAGACAAAGGTTGCATCATCTAGAGTTGGACAAGTTTGGCTCGACACAATAACGTGACCCGTATCCGACCTGAAATTACTAAGAGAAACTCGAACCTGACATGAACCGAATTGATATTAACCCGAAGTTGACACGATTAAACCATTTAGCGTTATAACACATTATTTGCTATTTGAGTAAATTTAACCTATTTTTAAACTTGACATAATTATTAAATGGGCCGACCTGAACCAACCCGTTACTCAGCTTTAGGTATAATTAAACTATATTTATATGCATATATCTATATTATAGCAGGAATCCTTATTGTTTGTGTTGATATATTTTCAGAGATCTGCTGGTTAGAGAAATAAAGTCTGAGCTAGAGAATCAAGTGAGCAAGTAACACATTTTTGGTTTCTTTTTCACCTGTACTAATAGTGTGTAATCACCCCCAGCTCCCTAAAAAAACAAAAGTGTGAATAGTTGTAAATTTTTTGGTGGTGAAGATGCTTTTCTCACTAGGCATATGCTATATTGTAATACTATACCCTGAAATTTTGGAACAGTACTGTACATAAATACCTTCCAAGCACCAGAAGGAGTTACTTTAAACATCAATATTGTTTGCAGTGTATTTTTCTTCTTGATAATACTTGCACCTCATTGCCAGATAAATTCATAGAATTGTTGAAGGTTTTGTTTCTGCTGTAATCCAGTTTACAGTTAAAACCAAAGGTTTTTTTTTTTTTTTTGGGGGAGGCGGTTGGGGGTTATTCAAAAATTAAATCAGATCTAGGATCAGGCTATGCAGGTTTAAGTATTTGTAGTATTTTGTCATATATATGTGGCCAGGTTGAGAATTTGCTTAATCAGCTAATGCAAATTCAGGCTAAACAAGTGGTTTAGAAGATTTCAAATGACTAATTTATATCAGTAAAGCCTTTGATTTTATGAAAGTTCTAATAGATACTGACTGCCTGAAAGCAATAGAAGGTGATGTCATCCTGTTCTTAGAGGATGTAGGATATAGATTAATCATCGAAGAAGTAGGCTTAGCAATCCAAATAGTCCAGAAGTCCATACTGCACCAAAGTCATCACCCATGGAAGCTGCAGATTCAAATCAAGAAGGGTTTGGTTCAGAGGATGTTGATGATGAAATGACAAGGGTAATGCAGTGAGCTTGTAACGGCCATAGAAGGAATATTGTGCAAGCAGAAGCCAAAGAGGTTCATGGAGCTGAAGAGTCTCAAAATTTTAAAAATTTTGAAAAAAAAAACACAGAAGATTAGAGAGTTTAAGTAGACAAGCAAACTAGGAAATTCCATTACTAGAACCAAGACAACCTGTTTTAACCAAAATGGCTACTTAGAGAAGACCATTCAGACTGCACAACAGTGTCATTCCTTGGAAGTAGCCTAGAGCACACAACAGCCAGAGTTTAATACTGATGTCATGCTCAATGCAGATTCCGTATCCATTCATTTGTAAATAATGGACAAATATGGTAAAATGTCAACTATCACAATGAAGACAAAAGTGAAAGCCTCCTCCAGGCTTAATTCTCTAGTGAGGCTTGATCTTTCTATATACTCCCTGTGTTTCAAATACTTGTCATTTTAAGGTTACGAGGAGTAACAAGAAAACACTAAATTCATAATAAAATTTGTGTTAAAAGACCAAATTATCCCAAGATTTCATTGGAAATAAAGAAAATCAATGAGAAAAGGAGAGAAATAAAGCAATTAATAAGAACAAAATTGGTAAACTAGTCATTAATACGTTATTGGAATTATAAAGCAAAAACTATTATTAAATGAGAAAAGTTAGTTAAAGCGACATGTATTTTAAAATGGAGGGAGCATAAAAATTTAGAGAGAAAAAGGAGAAGAAAAAAATTCCACAAGAAGTAAGCCTGAAGGTATTAGAGCTAAGTAGGGTATAAGGAAGGACTTACCACAAGGAAACAATAAAATAAGAAGAAGTTGCCTTAGAGTGGAAAAAGCTTCAATACAGGTCGGAAAACTCCTCAGATTAGCAGTCATAGTAAATGAAGAAGATGTAGCAGTGGCCAGACTAATAAGGAGTTTAAGATAAAGCAAGCTCAAACAACCAGTAGTAGCAACAGATCCCTAAAGTTTTGACTGTTCTCATTGGTAGCTGGGGAAATGAAGATTTGTAGTTTGGAATATAAGCGGATTAGGTTATGACAACAAGAAGGGGCAAGTTAAATATCTCATAAAGGAAGAGAACATAGACTTCATGGGTTTGGTGGAAACAAAGCACCACTCTCTATGTCAAGGGATGGATGTGTGGAAATGTCGGGGACATCAAAATGTACTCTGGGTGCAAGTTCAGGTAGTTGATAGATCAGGACGAATACTAGTGGCATGGCAGAAAGATGCCTTCAAGATTACCCAGCATCAGCCAATGCAAAGATGGATATGCATTATAGGGGAATTCATGCAATAGAAAAGTTCAAAGGTACTATTTGTGTGGTCTATGCACCAAATGATCAAGAAGATAGGTTTGCTAGCTCTTTGAAAACCACGTTCCAAATTTTGAAACAATCAAGTGGAGAATTGCTGTTTGGTCTGGGGTCTCGAAGGAAGTAATTCTCTATTCAAGTGAAGCATTAGCCAAAAACTTCAGTGAATTTCCTGAACTACTTCTATTTCCATAGCTCTCTTTTTTTTTCCCAATTAGCAAGATGTGGTCCTGATACTCTTTGTTTAGCAGCTCTGAGGTGTCAAAAATCCATTTTGTGAGGTTTTGTATTTCTTTGTGGGAACTTTGTGATGCACATTCGTTTTGGGATGTCTACCTTTAAAAATTGTACAGTTAAACATGTATAATGTGAAACGCTCTTGAGATTGTACATGTTACTATTGGGAGCATATGATATGTAATACTTTTCAATAATAAGAAAATCGAATTATTATAACAGTAGAATGATAGTGACATTATTATTAAAAACCACATGATATAAAAACTGAATGGTTAATAATTAAACTTTTCTTTTTAGTAAGTGTAGTTAATAAATGGATCCTGCATTTCTTAGGACATTCTAGTGAGCCACAATATGTTTAAGGGGAGGAGAGGTGCCAAATTACATGGAATAAGTCTAACCTATCAACCCTACAAGAAAAAATAAATATTTTCTTTAAAGCTTATGTCCTAATGAAGAGGATAAAGGATTAGGGTGGAAACAAAGTAGACTACCATCTTTTCAATATTTAATAATTTCTTTTTAAAAAAAGAGAATTAAATTAATTCCATAATAATAGAGAGTGTGAAGTCCACTTAAAGTTGAAACTAAGAATGGCAAGTCTCATAAAACGGAAACAATGAAGAAAATCAAAGCAGAAATGAAAGCTAAGCAAAGTGGGATTTAAGGACACCATCAAATTCCAAAGAGTCAAGATGATCATCCAATAGATATGTTGGCTGTTATAAGCTCTTATCTAATATAAACTCCCATCTCTCCTTTTATCCAAAAAAAAAAAATGATCATCCAATAAAATTTTTGATAAATATTATCATGTTTTTAATGTACAAAACCTTTAATTTAATATTACAAAAATCTATCGGACTTAATTTTCGTTATTAGTCCGACCTGGAAAAATTTAATTCAGCCATAAAATTTTTGATTGATCATAAAATTCAAATAATTGGTCATATTCGTATTGGAAATAGGGTTGAATTTATGCTTGATAATCGAAACTGAGGTTGTTCAAAATGTCCTTAAACACCAATAATATTTTTCTTTTAAAATTTAAACGATGAGTAACATTTTCTCAATAAATACAAAAAAAAAAAAAAGCTTCTAAAAACAGCATCTAACTGTAAAACTTTTCAGAAAATTGTGCAAGATAACAAATATGTAACTTGAATCTGAATTTTTTAAAAATGTATCTTACCCAAAAAATAAATGTGACTCACATTTGATTATTTCAAAAACTTTTTATTTTATTATATAAAAATTAAAGATGGCCGAATAAATAAATTGACAGGATGTCATCATTTCCCGAAGGCGGTTCGGACTTGGGACCAGTTTGGCTCGGACACAAACCATCTGATCTGGCCATCTTCATGCCACCGAACTGACTATACGCCATTTTCTCTCTCCTCCATTTCCTCTTCTTCTTCGTCTTCTGTATAAATTCGGAATTCCTAAAGGGAACAATCTCTTCTCCACGTTTCATCATCCTCTTATGTCGCCATATTCACGCTTCTAAATTCCAATTGATTATCCGAATCTCAATCTATTCGATTCCCTTTTTCGATCGAAAATCCAACCACCGCCACCATTTCCAATCTCTTACAGCTCAAATCAAAGACAAACTGATTATCGTAAAAATTCTAGCCTTTATGCTATAATTTTGGTCTTCGATTCATCTTTACCCTGCTCAATTCTTCTATTCCGCGTTGATTTTGGCTGTGATCAATCTGATTGCGTTATGTGTGTGAATTTACTTGAAATTTATCAGATTTTGTAAAGTTTGATTTTAGGGTTAGGGTTAAGAGTTTCTGTTGGGGGTCTGGTTGGCTGAGGATCTGAGCGACCCTGTTAGGGTATTGGGATGATTTTTTCGTGTGACTTTGGGTAAAATTAATGAAATTTGAAATTGTTTGATGATTTTTTCAACTCTGTGTTGGATATTATTTGTGGTCCAGTTCTTTAGGTTTTCAGGATATTGCTTATTTATATTTACTATGTGATGGATGGATGAGAGAAGTATGCCTAGGTTGTTGGATGCTTGCCTGGACTTTTTGAAAAACTTTGATATCAGAATTGGGGATAGGATGTGGGGAAAAGCGTTCGATTGAATGATGGAGTGGAATAATGTGCTCAAAATCATGAGGGGTTTTGAGGGGGTTCAAATGTTCTACTGAATCAGTTGTTATCTATCAAAATATTCATCAAGTTGTTTCTTCATAGTTTGATGTTTTAATTTCGTTCTTTTATGATTGTCAAAGTCTTGCTGTTGGTGTCATCCCTTTTATTGTTAAGGACTTGGCCATGATGATCGGACTATTACAGTATATAGTAATACCCTGTCTGGTTCCTGATAATCGCACGACTGATGTATATAGTGTCAACATTATACTTTGGGCTCAAACACTTATGCATTTGGTCATTGAGCTGATTTTTCAGCGTTGTTTGATGATTATTTGAGGCTGAAGCATGAAGGGTTCACTTTTTTCCCTTTGTTGTTGATCCTCCCATATTTTCTTTGTTCTCAATTCAACTTGTGTTAGACAAGTCTGTTTTCCTCTTACCTTCTCAGTTATTAATGTCTTGGGTGCTATTTGTGTACATATCTACTGCTTAGTAGAATGATTTGTGTGAAGTTTTGTTTTTGACATGCTTTCTTATCTAAATTCAGTGTAACTAAAAATGGCATGCTTTTGTTCTGCAGTATTAACTGCAGGTTTGAGGACCGGTGACTTTTGGGCTCAAGACAGTCATTAGTTCATTATCATCGCTGTCTTTCAGCAAGATTTGTAGTGCATAAAAGATTTACATGCTTTGGAGCATTGCATGAGGACTTGCCTTTTCATTTACTTTGTAGATTCAAATAAGGATCACATACTTTAAACGTGGTAAAATCTTTCGGTATCAAACATTCAGGAGCTACCTGTTCAGAAAATTTCTTCAGAAATTCTTGTTCTGGTAAGTTTCATGTGTAGTTAGATCAACTTTCAACAACAATGTCAGCATCCCCGATAAGTACTATTAGAACTGCATATGTTCTACTCATGTGTTTAACTTGTTAAGCTTTGAATATGCTAATATGGTCAAATATTTTATCAACTTTGACTAATTTGCTCAAAGAGTTACTATGGTCAAACAATTTATTAACACTTTAGTGACCATCTTTCTTGTCTGTATGGAAGAGATTTAAACTCATTGGTTTTCTGGCATTGGTATTGATTTTCCTCTTCACCTCTGTAAGGATACGAGATGAAATTAGGTGGTGATATTGAGAATTATGAAATTCTCAGTGCTTTGCTTTATCTATTACTTGACCTTTTGTTCTTTCCCCAAAAAAATCTTTATTGTTACTCTGATTATCAAACCAAAACAATTCAAACCAAACCAAATTTCTCAACAAAGTCTTGTCTGGTGGTATGTTGTTGGGGAAGGGGGATTGTTAGATGTGCTGTAACTCACCTCGTTATTGATTTTAGAGGGCTATCCATTGAAACCTATTATTTAATAGCATTAACTGTTTACCCACAAAAAAAGATGTACAATTTAGGGGGACATTTTACGTTAGCCGCTGTAATTAAAAGTTGAAGAGAGCATCTTCCATGGACGTGTATGTATACTCATCTGCTTGGGAAGCAGAAAGTATATCTTTTTTATCTGTGATGGCAAATAAATCTAAATATGACTTGGTCTCCTTCTAGGATTGGTGAACAGGTGGATGTGGCTTAAAAATAATGAGTTTGATGGGCTGCAAGCTATGATACAAAGTAATGAATTGATGCACTGAGCAGGAGATGCATGTAATAATGAAGAAAGAATGGCAAAGTGTATAGTTTCCTTGGCCTGAATAAGTTATCAAAATGTTGATCCGTTTCATGCAAATTCTTTTGGGCTGCATTCATTTGTTCACTAGTTACCATGAGTGTCTAAGGTGTGAGTATTGATATTTGAATAAGATTTGTGTGGAACAGTCCCTAAGGCAACATTCAAGTGCTTATGGTGGTAGTTTGTGGAAAATAATTTCTCTCTGCCATGTGGCTTTTGCCTGAGCAGTGGGCTTCAGTTTGATCAAATTGTCATGATTGAAGTTTCTGTTTTTGAGGTTCACTCTGAGAATCTTATATAGGTCCAGAGGTGGTCTTGTTGTTGTCATATTAGGCTGTCATGTTGGTCACCTTGTTAGTGCACAGTGCAGAGCATATTGTTTTATTTATTTATTTATTACAAGGATGACCTGGGAATACTTTTTGAACATGAGCTGTGACTTAATACAATTCATTTAGGCATAGTGTTGGCTGCTGGCATCATTGTGCACTCCATGATCATTTACCTTCTTCCCCAAGTCCATCAGTCCATTGTATTTTTTTAGATTCCTCACAATGTATGCATCTCCCATGCGCACATATCTGTTCTGTCTTCAATATACTGACTCTAATGGATAGAATTATGTATAGGTTAAGGGAGTAGGGGTGCTATGTATAGGTTAAGGTAGTAGGGGTGCTGACTATTGCTCATGCTTTTGCTTTTGAGGTGCTTGGGCAATGTTCTTTAGCAGAATGAGATTGTTGATATTGAAAGACTAGAAATCATCAAATAGTAATGTACAACTAGATCTGTAAAGCTGGTAATTAATACTGAACAAGAGCGGTATTCTGTAACATATGCTGGTAGTGGTATTTGCTTCGTCTTAAGAAACTAGTTATATAGGAGGTTTGGTTCTACGATGCAGCTTTTTACCATTATATGCTACTGTTAAAACTTTCATATCAGATAGAAGAAAGCTCTTTTGGATCTTGTTCAACAGCTTCTGCCTTCTCAATTAGTTCTCAGGGATTTTGGATGGAAATTAAAGAGAGCTTTGTAGCTTGTACAAAGTAATTGGAAGTTTGCTTACGGTGACTCATACTTAATCGAGTTAGAAAGTTTTGTTCTTGTCGAGTTGTCTATGTTTTGGTGTTTTTAAACTAGCTGAATTTCGGTGTATTAACTTCTGTTAGGTTGAAATGATCAGACCACCTGAACTTTTTTGGTATGTTCTTTTGGGTGGGTATTTGTGATGGTTTAGGAAATGGGTAGGAGCTTAGATTCCATGCTCTCAGAACATTATGTATGTGGACTTCTCGTTGGGTTTTTGAGGTCAGAAATCCTATTGGACATGAAATGAAATACAACTGCTTACAGCCTCTCACAAATACTTTCTAAGGCTGCAGAAAGTAACAATATTCAACATAGAGTGGGAAGAGGGTTGATTTGTTTATGTCCTCTGGCTGAAGTACTGTTACCCCGTTTTCTGTGCATAGAGCTTCCACCTTATATGGTGCTCCTTGGATGGAAGTGGGTACAGGTCACGCTTATGTGCTTAGGTTGTTGTTCACAACCCCAAAGGGGAAAAGATAGAAGGTACAGTCCAGCTGTGAAGTGCATCTGCAAAACTGCCTGCCCCTAGTCTTTTTCTCAGTTTTAGTTCTTGTGTCAAGTTGTATTTTTTCAACAAATATTTTAGTTGATTGACTGTAGCTTGCTAGTGGCCTCTTTAAATCTGTTGATTACATGCAAGGTAAGTGCAAGGGTCAAATTTGTCTTTTCAAAGTAAAGGGCGTTTAATTGTGTGGTTTGGTGTACTTACTGTTTGTCTTTTGGAAACCCTGAGGGTTGTAGGAACTTTACCCCTCCCCTGATCCATTCTAAAAAATTCATTCAAATTGGAGTCTTTTCTTCGAAATGGTTTCTAACTAGTTCTTGTGAGTCACTTCAGTGTGTGCGAGATGGCTGCTAAGAAAAGAAGCATGTCCCTCGGTGCAGATATGTGTGGTGTCCGAAAGGAATGGGATGATGCATTGTGCCCTATCTGCATGGAACATCCTCATAATGCAGTTCTTCTGCTTTGTAGTTCACATGCAAAAGGTTGCAGACCCTATATCTGTGATACAAGTTATAGGCATTCAAATTGCTTGGATAGGTTTAGGAAACTCCAGACAGACTCAAGCACTAGCTCCCCAGATATCACACCTCCCCAAAACTCGCAGGGTTCTAGTGATGCATCTGACTCCCAGTCAACTCTTTTGTTTGGAAATGAATTACCTGAACTTGCTAGGGTTCGCAGCAGGAGAGAAAGAGACACGGCAGGTAGACAGTCTAGGAATTCTGGTCCATATGACTTTCAACATGGCACCTCGGGAAACGAGAATTTGGAATCTTTGAATGACGGTCCAGAGCCGACAATGAAGACAAGCTTAAAATGTCCTCTGTGCAGGGGAGATGTGTTAGGCCAAACAGTTGTGGAAGAGGCCCGGGACTATCTAAATCTCAAGCGTCGGAGTTGCACCCGAGAATCGTGCCCATTTGTTGGTAACTACAAGGAATTACGCAGGCATGCTAGGAGCATCCACCCGAGAGTTAGACCCGCTGAAGTTGACCCATCAAGGCAGCGAGCCTGGAGACGCTTGGAGCATCAGAGAGAACATGATGACATTGTTACGGCCATTCGCTCGGCGATGCCAGGTGCAGTTGTGGTGGGTGACTATGTGATAGAGGAGGGTGACCGATTACCCATCGAAAGGGAAAGGACATCAGGTGATGCTAGTGGGCCATGGTGGACTACTTTCGTTTTCTTTCAGATGATTGAATCCATGCAACCCTTGGCTGGGCCAAGGAGCCGTCCAAGGCCTTTGACTAGGCATCGGCGTTCAACAGGAGGTTCATCACGGCGCTATCTTTGGGGGAGAACCTGTTGGGTCTACAAGATGATGGAAATGATGATGACAATGATAGTTTTACCGACGATGACGAGCTTAATGTGTTTGCGGATTTGTCAGAACAGGATGCTTCACCTGTACGGAGACAGCGTCGCCGTTTGACCCAATCGAGGTCTAGCAGAGATCGGTTATGAAGATCTTCATAAAACAGGTAACGTGAGCTCGGATTGAGTCTTGCTCTTCTCTAGTAGTCCACTTCCTTGGTTCTTTTCCACTCGAATCATGCTTATGAAACAAAGGGTATGCATTGCTTATCTTGTTAAGTAGTAGGAAATAAACCCTTCTCAAATCTAGGGTGCATCTAAGAGGCTTCTTTACAATAAATGTCGTTGTAGATATAAGACTACTTATATTTAGACCTAGCACATCTTAGGCGGGATTCGGGTTAACAGTTGGTTATGGTTGGTTCTGTTGGATACTTTTCATGTATCCTTGATACATCGTGAACATGTATGTTGGGTTATTTGTGGCTTGCAGACCTTTGTAACCCATGCAAGATTGCTGGCCACTGTTGAATCTTTCAACTTTCCAAGACATTTAGCTTGCAATGGGACAGAAGGAAGTGCTTGAGGTATCCGGGTTTCAATTGGTTCCACCTCTGCAGCATGCTGTCTCTTATATCATTCCGTAGTTTGTCAGCTAATGGAAGATTAGCGTTCATAAATGTAGATGTTAGGGTTCTTAGACCAAAAATGATTTGAATTTCAGTTTGGACTACTTAATGTACAGTTGAATTAATTCTCTAATATCAGTCTGACATTGATTTGTACTTAAAGTGACTGGTGGTCTTTTACCTCCTCTCCCTTGGCAGTCTCGCACAGCGAACTGAAGAGGCTTGCTAGTTTCACTCGTTATTGGCTTATTGCTCTTGTATGATCTTTTAGTCTGTCTAGTATTTGGGCAAAAAGAAAGATAAATCCTACCAATTATGAACCTTCGGTTGCTTTCATGAAGTTGTGAACTTGTACGACGATGTATGTTCGTTTCAACTTTTAATGGATTAGAGTACTTTTTTATTTTTTATTTTTTGGCGTAAAGAGAGGTGTAAACACTGACATAGGCAGAGTTCCAATGCAAATATCTGGTAATAATCACTAATTTTTGTTTGTTGACTGGTGTTTGGTTGTGAACTATGTTACGAAAATCGGACTGGCTCAGTCGGCTGAATTGGTTCCCTCAATCTAACCGGATTGGGAACCGGCAAATGTGGCGGGCGGTTAAACTTTGAAACTTGTCCTAGCCTTCTAATCGGACAAACCAGAGTTAACCGAGTTCCCTCAATCTAACCGGATTGGGAACCGGCAAATGTGGCGGGCGGTTAAACTTTGAAACTTGTCCTAGCCTTCTAATCGGACAAACCAGGTCAAACTCGGTTAACTCAGACAATCAGGGTTTCCACTATTAAGGCTCAGTGAAACCTCGAGTCTTTCAGTTCTAGCTTCTAAATAATCATCCCTTGCAAATGTCAATTCCGATCAGAGTCATCGTTGACTGATCTCCTTCTAGGCTTAGCCATTCTGAACCCATTTGCGTTATCCAACCCTTTCGTGATTTGCTTTCTCTTTCCATGGAGGAGGGAGAGAGACAGAGGGCGGCCGGGGCTGGGGGGTGGGTGTACTTACACAGGCAGAAGACTGGAGTCATCCAACCATTTATTGAACAACCAATTGTTGGGTGCCTTTTTTCTTTTTGAGGAGGGAGACCTACCAATTTAACCTTAGAAGTTTGGCATAATCTTTGTTTTCGATTATTAATTGGGTATATCCCGAAAAGAAGTCTACAAGAGTATAAAACGACAACTACGGGTTATAATTCCGCCATCCTACTAATTTCAAATAAAAACATGAATCAGTTACGTTACAACTAAAATTCGTAAATGACCAAGGATATCAATTGATAGAACTAAACTTGATTCCTATTCTCAAGTTCTTTTCTTAAACTCCTAGTATAATCCTTCCAATAGTCCGGGTTTTCTCCTACAACCTTGAATTAAACTTTATTAGCGATGTCGATGGCTTCTTTAGCAATTTCAGTAGGTGCATATGAATCTTACCCTGCTTTACACGGTATGTTTTGTTGAAACATCTGGAGCTGCTTCCTTGCTAATACGTTTATTTGCCTTCTTCCTTGCGCCATTAGACTTGTCCATATTTTCATGTGAAGTTCAGTAGCAGAGTCAAAGGAGCTGAAATTGCTGTCACCCTTCATTAACCTGCTGATCCTCTTCAAAATTTCTATTGCCTTTTACTCCATCATCAACCATTTCATTATCACTGTTTGCGCCATTTTCAAGACATGAAAAAAATGCAGAGCATCAATCCCTCATTTTATTTCTGGGAACTTTTTGAACTAAAGTTGTTTTGAACATTCATTTAACAAGAAAAAAAAAATTGACATGTTTTACTGAATTCGTGCTATTATCAAAGCAGCTGAAAAGGTTGTAGTCTGTTTACTGTGTTGTGCAGTCACCTCCCTCCCTAATATAATTAGGGCAATTTCATTTGTCAATTTGGGAGATGAAGGGGATTGGTGTTGAACTTTGATCCTCGACAGTGACTACATTCCCTTTGTGCTGTTTGTCCAATTGTAAAAATATATAATTGTAAGAACAGTAACAAATATGAATATAGTTTATATCCAATAAAATTTATTTAAGCTCAAATAAAATTGATTATTATTTTTAAATTGATGTATATTGTAAACAACAATCACTGTAAATTATATATTTTTACAGAATTTTAAAAGATTTAAATATAAATAGATTTACCTTTACAGAGGAAGATTAAATTTAAAAATATCAAACATCCTGTTTGTTTTTGGTTTTTTTTTTTTTTTTTGGAGAAGGGGGAGAGAGAGTAGATATATAGGAGGAAGGAATATATGGTAGTCAAGTCAAATGGAAAGACAAAGGGACAGGGAGAGAACATGCAATTGAGCAATAAAATTTCCCATCACCGCTCAAATAACATGAAGCCAGGCCAATTGGACCCTTTTTTGTTTTCATAATAATAATAATAATAATAATAATAATAATAATAATAATAATAATTTACCCCAAATTTCCCCTCAAATGGGGACATTGTCCTTGATTCTCTCTCTTTCTTTCTCCACCACAGTTGACCATTAGGATGAAGCCACGTCAGCTCAATCAAGGGATGGAGAAGATGAACAAACCTCAACTCACCAGGATGGGGGATCCCAAACCATAGAGTCCCATGTTGTCAAGGGTCAAATCTAATCATACTAGTGATAATTAATGAGATACTACACCAATCTAACTTATTATGCCTGATTTCGTTTATTAGATTGAAATAAATGGTATTTTGGGAGGTTTGAACGATTATATATTATATTATAATATTGACCATCCGTTTACTTTACTTTAGGGATATTTATTATTTTTAAACCATACCACTTATTTATTGGACGATTATATACATATTTTAGTTTAAAATTGTCCAATTCAATAACCCTTTATTCATTTATAAAATTAATATATTAATATCGAGCGAAGTTAGTTTACGTTACCTTTTCTTCATATATATTTAGTTGGTAAACAAGTTAGATCAAACATATTTATAATTAGTCATGCATATCAACGCCTAATTTAGCCGCTTAGCAAAATCAAAACCTTTGAACTGATGTACGTTACCTCCCTCAATTAAATTAGTTTCGATAAACCTTGTAAAAAACTCATAAATAGCTATTGAAATTAGTTTCATGAACAATTCAGTTAAGGTTCCCTATAAATTAAATTTACTAAAGTATCCCCTACTCTCTCGGCTTTTTTATATTTTATTATCACCCTTTTAATTCAAACTTAAAAATTAGTCAATTGAAGAAGTTTAGACTTGAAGTCTTCAACTATTGATCAGATTTAACAGTACATCATTACTGATTGCAGGTTCAGAATCTGTGCATTACCCGCTCTTACTCTTACACTCAGAGAGAGAGAGAGAGAAATATTCAGTTGAAGTTGGATTAAGGGAATAAAGAGAGGAATGATTAGGTTTAGGTTAAGTCATCCCCATGTGAACCCAAAACATTATCTCCTAAAATATCTCCCCACTTCCACTGCCTCACATGCTCAACCATAAATTATTTAGAGCTTAAAACCTCTGAGGAGGAGTTCTGATAAAAGGGGCAGGAGGAGGAAGTGCCCCACTCATCATCTACATCTTCCTTGTCATATAAAGTCCAGTTCTTTTCAGACTTTAACTTACAGTTTTGTAACTTTTTATAACTTTTTACAATTAATATGATAATTGTCTTACATCTTTTATATTTTCTTATAATTACTTACAACCTTAATGTATGATGTATATTTTCTTATAATTTCCTAAAATATGATGAATTTGACGAGATATGGTTGTCATCATTCTTATCTAGTTCCTCTTTATACTTTATAGTTGTCATCAAGTGACTAGGTTTATATAAACGACCAATTCGATTTTTAAAACAAGAAAAAATAAGTAAAACCTTTAAAAACAATCCGAACAAATAAGTAATTTATCTTTAGATTCATTTTGCTACCCAATGATTAGTCTCTAGAGCATGTGGAAACTCCTAGATGGTGAACAACCTCTCAAAAGATGACTACTTTTCTTTCAATCTCACCTCTAATGCATTCAATCTCACCCTTAGTCCCCTACCAAGTTAGAAAAAAGCACAAAAATGTTGGTCTATTATACACTAAATGCCTCCACCCACCCTTTAACTCTTCCCATGAATAATCAACCACATATTTATTCCTAATTAATCAAAATGTATTATATATCCAACCCACAAATTCTCCATCTCAAAGATGCCAACATTTATAAACTTCTCACATTTCTTGATCGATCCATGAGGTGGAAAATTTTAAATTGCCCAAGTGTATGGCACATAAAAATGCCACGAAGGCCAGCTACTCACCAAAAAAAAAAAAAAAAACACCAAAAATTTTACCCTTAACTTAAATTTGATGCAATTTGGTACAATCAAGTTTATGTGGGTTACATGTCGATCACCATATTATAATCACCACATTACAATCAGATATATCATAATATTTAATGAGAACTTTTAGAGGATTTTGTTTGAGTTACTATATGATAGTCCATAATTTACCTTACACAAATAATATTACTTATTTACATACTAAATTCTCATATCGAAAATAAAAAGTTGAACACGCATTCCCCTTAAAATCGAACCAGTTCTGGTTGAGACTTAATATAATTCAAGTCTAATTAAAGACCTCAAATATTCTTTCCCCCACATGATCAAGACTAATATATAATGTAATCCCTCCACATTATATGCAGAATCACAAGGCCAACCATCCCCCACTCAGTGCCTGGTTGTCTCCCCTTTCTCACCATTTTCCTCGCTTAGATTTTCTCTTTCCAACCCCTCTCACATTGTCTTCTTCTCCCCCAGATTTGCTTAGCCCTTAGACAGGAATCTTTCTACACACAGAAACACCAAACCTCGATCTCTTTCTGCTCCCATTTGACCCAGAAAACATTATAGAAAAACAACAAAGAAAAAGAAAGAAGGAAAAACTTTTCCCAGTATAAAGGGCTCATGTCCATGCAAATGATCTTTTGAACTAGTTTTCTAGTGCTATAACTTAGGGTAGCTATATCGATCAATCGATCGATCTCACCTTCTTCAGCGGCCATTGGTGAATTAGAGCATCTGATCAAGGTACGTAAGCTAACAATGTTTCAAATTATCAAATCTGTAGTTATTTGAATCTTCGGCTTTAGCAGAACTTCCTGAATTCTATGGTGATGATATATATACTAATTATATCGCGTGTTTCTGAATTGTTTTCTTGCAGAAGAGCTCAAAATCCCGATCCACCTGAACCCTATTCAGGCGGTATCTACACTAGAAGTTGTTGTCTTTGTTGGAGGAAGGAAAAGAAAAACTAGTATCAGTTCGATGAAGATGAAGAAGGAGGATCTCGTTCAAGGGCTAGGATTAGTTCATAAGACAGTGAATTCAAATAATGTTCATCATAATAATGTTGTGGGTAGCAAGGTTTTGCCCATTAGTGATTCAGCTTCATCTTCTTCATCGTCATTAGCATCATCATCGTCATCGATTAGGAGCAATGTAGATGATCAACAGCAATGTGGACCGTCAGATCAGATCAAGAAGGGCAAGGTCAATGGAGAGAGTGACAATAGTAATAACAGTAATAAAAACAAGACCTTGGCCAGGATGAAGGAGCTCCTCAGATGGGCTGCTGCTGTTAAATCTGGAAAAGCAGGGAAATTTGGAAGAAAGGTGTATGCACTTTCTCTCTCTCTCTCTCTTAACTTGATGGACACTTGATTATATGTAGAGTTGAATTAATCACCAGTCTTTTACATAATCATTTGATAGTATAAATTTTTGTAGTCGGTATTCATTTTCGTTATAGTATTAAACTGCATCAATTACGATATCTTAATCATTGATGAGGAATATTCTGTTAGCACATTTTATGAGTCGAATTATATATTCTAATAATATCAAACATTCATGATATACGATATTACTGTTGTCAAAAAAACACAAAAGGCAACATGTGAGTTGGTGATGGTTGAGTTAAAATTGAAGTAGAAAAAATTTCCCCTTTCAAAGAAATTTCGAGTTTTAAACAAAGGTTTATTAGGTAATTTCATTTTTTTAGCATCCTAAAGTTTGTGGGATTTGATTATTGTATTGAAGGGGTTGCACTTTAGGAACCGATCAGCAACAATAAAATCAGGGGCATTTGATGATGAATCAAACAATGATTCTCCAAAGATTAGCTTGAAATGGGAAGTAGAGAGTTCTTGCTCTGTGGTTTCGGCTCCCCCTTCTTTGAAGTATGACCAATGTTCCCACACCCACAGGAGAGGGAGTTGGATCACTACCGATGATGAATGTAAGTGTGCTCTCTCTCTCTCTCTCGGTTTAAACTTTGGTCATAGGGTTAATTCTGTGTCGGCGTAATAGTCGATTGAGTATAGATTGACTCGATCCAAATAAGTTAAAATTTAGATATAATTCTTTCACTAATACTATTTGACTCATCTATATCATTTTTTTTTTGGCTGAATGACTCATCTATATCATATTAAAAGAACTAAAAATCAGTTTCACAAACCCATTCCGTTATAACTAAATCAAAGTCAATTTACATACTCGACCCAACCCGATTGCTAGATCATTCTAGTTAACACACCATCTTACCCCCAATTTTCTCTATTAGGCCTCTAGGTTTTGTCTTTAGATCTTAACCTAACAGTATTCTGAGGTGGTCCAAGACTATACTATAAAGGCTAAATATAATTCAATCGAACTTGAACCTTTGTTGTTTAAACTATATTATACCATGTCTCTACTCAATTGGCCCACATGCCGCTACTACTACTGACAAAGGGAG
Organism: Talinum fruticosum; assembly: GCA_021018815.1. NCBI lineage: Eukaryota > Viridiplantae > Streptophyta > Magnoliopsida > Caryophyllales > Talinaceae > Talinum > Talinum fruticosum. Next base: position 4,598,450 of record JAITYX010000047.1, on the reverse strand, counting down.
CTATATGGCTACCTCTTTTTTTTTTTTTTTTCAAGAATAATTCACATAATTGATTAATTTTATTTTTGTTACAAGCTAAGAAAGACTGGTATGTGCAATATATAATATATTTCTTGGACCTTAATTCCTAATATTTATTGTCATATGTATGACAATATTTTAAACCTTGAAAAATCAAAATAATGAAATTTTTATGTGTTAGCTAGTTTTTTCTACTTTTTTTCTTTTAAAGAGATAAAATTTAAGTACTTCAGGAATTTTAGATCTATCTCATTGTCGTAATGCTAAACAGAAAGAGAATTAGTGTTATCATAAGGTAAGAAGATAATGATCTAAAATATTGCCCATCTTATCAACCGCCCTATTAAACGTTATTGAAAATGTGATTGACGTAGACATTATCAAACGATGAGCGAAATTATGCGTGTCAAGCTACCTTATCTATCTATGAACTAATGTGAAACATTTTTTTTTTGGGTTTTTTTGGTGGGCAGTTGTGGTGCTAGAGCTATGATGTGAGGCAAGAACAGAGGAAGCTCAAAGAATAATTTCAAGACAAAAATCATTGAGTTTTGCTCAAGCGGGATATGTTTCTCATCTTTTGTACGTTCAAATGGTAATTGAACATAAATATGAAAGCCACCCTACCCTTCTTCACGAGTTCAATCATTGGAAAATTCAAATAATTTAGACTAAATTCTAATGCTAATCAAGTCATAATTCTAATGGATGAGAGAGTGAGAGAGAAGTATAGCTTGCATGAGTAATTTCTGACTACTTTGCTGTGTAGGTTTTGTGACGTTTTAAGGATTAATAATATTTGTTTCTTTACCTCCCTCCTTGTAATGGAGGTATACTTCTTTTTCTTTTTTTTTTCTAGTTTTATTTTTTTGCTCGGACCTTAATTCCTAATATTTATCTTAAAATTAAGACTTCGGAAAGGAAGAGAGACCAACAAAATTTAAAGGTTGGAAGATGTTTAATTTTTACTATAATTCTTGGTTTATTATACCAATTATCAAATACACCTAATTTGTTAGGATCAAGAGTCACACTCAAACAATAGTTAAAGAAACAAGAAGAGAACAATGAAATCGAGACAAAAGAATTTTTACGCGGAAAACTCAAATTGGCAAAAACCACGAACGATTGCACTAGATGATTTTTTATTACAAGGATTAAGCTTTTTGTTGTTTGTGTACATCAATGGAGGTTAAATTAACATTATATAACCATAATCCCCAACAAGCAAAACAGAAATTGTGCAAAATGGATGAAAATCAAACTGCGGGGGAAAAGCGCTGGCACGGACGTGTTGGGGACAAGGCATGGTCGTGTCGGCTAGCATGGTCATAACCGTGTCATGGTTCTTCCAACTGGTTCTTGCTACTTTGGCTTGTTCCTTGGTTTTTGGCATGCTCATGTCAGCCTTGCCCGGTTACAAACTAAGATTACTTCAAGCCTATTACCCATTAGGCTCTACATCTCTCCCACTTGGAGACTAATGGCTCAACTTCATTATCGCTACACACACATCTAGTACATCAACTCGGTCTCATCATCGGTAAGAAAGACAGATTAAGGTTTTGCACAACCTCAAATTCCTGGCATCAACTCCTTTGGTTAGCATATCTTCCGGATTTTTACTACTCAAAACCTCTCAAGCCCCAAACCATTATCATCCGATATAAGCTCCCACTCGGATCGATCATCTTCATGCGCAATCTCAACATACATCTCGAGACTCACCGGCATCGATGAACAAAACATAATGAAGAGAAAGTGAGTACCTTTGTGGGGCTTTACCTTTTGGGAGACCATGTCGACTTTATCAACATAACAAGTTCTTGCACTTCAACTTGTGGAGCAACCGATGACTCATTTACTATTTTTACATCAGATTTTTTTTCATTCATAGAGATCTTAACTACAATCGGTTACCACATTAATCTCTTAAAAAACATGGTTAATTGAGCAAGAAGAAAACAATGAAAAAATATTAATCGGTTGCCATATTAACCTCATTTCTAATCACGTATAACATAACCAATTGCTGCGCCCACTTGAAGAAAAATGTCGTCAAAATTAATTTTGATGAATCCGTCTGAAGAAGAAGTGCACCTTACAAAATAGGTGGGCTTGGAAATGAGAATTGAATATCATGGTGAGGATGATGAAAAATGGTGAGAAGAATATGTACGTTGCTCGCAATTCCACCCAATTACGATTTGTTCGAATGAGTGAACACAAGGGATTTGGTACATCATTTTAAAACACAATGTCATTATAAGACTTCCGGATGCTCTACAAAAGTACATCGATTCTAGAAATATTAGCCCTCTACCAACAAAAATGTTGTGTAAAGACTCTCTAACTAGAATAAGAAGGTTAGAAAATGTATGTTGACGAATCCAATCATGCTGAATAGCAATATCCCAAACTTGACCTACAAAAGGATAAGTGGCAAAAGGTACTCCGTATCTTCAATTTCGATATACAAGCCGGACAAATAGGATCCAGTTGTACACCATGATGTAATAAGTTAGCTCTAATCAATAATGAGTTATGACGGACTTGCCATAAGAACATTTTAATCTTAGGCATAACATCCAAATTTCAAATCTAATTAAACTTGCGCCTCTGGTTGACCGGGTTTGAGATTCTCATGAACTTTTTAAGTAGCGGATTTAGTAGAAAATTCACCATTTATAGTTAGTCCCTAGTAAAACTTATCCTTTATTTCCATCGGATGGATGAGAAAAGCTAAAACATAAGGGATACAAGCCTTGGGCAAAACCCGCAATGCAGTTTAGTTTCATCCCAATTTTTATCGGCGGAAATGCATTCACAAACCTTGATCTAAGGATCGATTAGACTTGAAAAGTGTAATTGCAATAAATCAGCCAAACTAGAATCATGACACCAAGCATCGATCCAAAAATTGTTTTTTATTTATATTCCTTAGTTGTCATCTCATGCATTAACGAATAAAATTGTGGGTACGTAACATACACGTCCATGCTTGAAGAATTGGTTTTCTTCTGTTTATAAGTAAAAAAAAATTAAAAAAAATAAAAAAAAAAAACTCATCCACAGAGCCATACTTTGCTCTCATTTGTTTAACCCAAAAATTATCGGGGTTAGTGAGAAACTTCCAAGAAAACTTAGCTATAATGGTTGTATTGACAACACTTGTTTTTCTTAAGCCCAAACCCCTATATTTTTTAGTTGAAAATTTTTGTCTCATACAACTATTGAAAATCCTTTTTCCGTATTATACTTTTTTAAAAAAAAACCTCGATTAATTCGATCTAACTTTTGGAAAATAGAATTTGAAAGCTAAAAACATTGCATGGTATGACTCGGTAAGGATTTAAGATTCGATTGAAGAAGTATTACTCTACCAACTTTGGAAAGAGAGGCATCCTTCTAATTAGCTAGTTTAGATTATGTTTTCTAGGTAAGTTTTAGAATAATTCAAGCGTTGGAAGACCTTGGAAGAGTAAACATCCCAAATATTTTCCTAAAGATGAGTTGTGGGAAATGTAAAACTCTGCGAAACTCGACGTTGATCCAAATTGGGAGTGTTCTTTGAAAAAACAATATTGGATTTGTGAAAATTCACTAATTGTCTAGATTACTGACACAAGGAATTCACGATAGAATTTAGATTGAAAGCAGCACTGGGAGGTCGCTTTGCAAAATAAAAAGCTATCATCGGCAAAGTAAATAAGGGATTGTCTTTGGTTTTGGAGAAATCTGAATCCTAATACTAGATTTAGGATTTAAAGATGCCCGATAAAGTTGTTGCATCAAAATATCCATACAAAGGATAAAAAGATACGGAGACAGAGGATCGCCTTGTCTCGGTCTACGAGTCGGTTTGAAAAAATCACACTTGTTCATTATTAAGAATAATAGAGTAAGAAACTATTGTTACACACTCATTAATCTAATTAATCCACGTCATATGAAAACCCATGCTATGAGAAAATTAAATAAGAAATCACATTCAAGTTTATCATACACTTTTTCCACGTCAAGTTTAGCTATAACATAACCTTTTTTACTTTTAGTGAAATGGAATCTATTCATTATTTCATGTGCAATAAGAATGCTGTAAATAGCCACTTGAGGGACAAAAGCATTATGGGTTGGTTGGATGATGCGTTCTAAAATCGGACGCATTCCATTGAGCATAATTTTAGTTATGATTTTATGGAACGTGTTGCACAAACTAATCGGGCGAAAATGACTAGTTGTTTCTGGATTTTTCACTTTTGGGATCAAATCAATGAAAGAATGATTGAACTCCTTAAGCAAAAGGCCAGATATGAAAAAATCTTGAATTGCAATACAAAGTTGCTTTTTAAAAGAATATGCCAATACTTTGAAAGAACAAGGCTCCAAAGTCATTTGCCCTGGTGCTTTATATTGATTCATTTGAAAAAGTGTAATATGAATATCGTCTTCTATAATAAATTTAATGAAATTCATATTTTCTTCACGAATGACTTTAGTTAATGAAGAAATTTGGTTCAAAGTAATTGAGATGTTACGCTCAAAAGTAAGTCAACGAGAAAAATCAACAATGAACTTTTGTTTTATCCTCTCTGTCTCTTCTTGGTAAACACCATCATCATCTTTGATTCTAATGATATTGAAGTGTTGCTTTATGATCGTTACTTGTTTGATGGGAAAACCACCAATGATTTATATCCCCATCAACCAACTATTTTTTCGAGTGTAGTTACCTCGATAACGTTGATTAAAAAGCAATAATTTTTCTCATTGTTTAACCAATGCGAGTATTCCAATGATTTAAATGAAAATTGTTAGGATCATCTAAAAGACGATCCTCCACATATTGTAACTTAGAAGTATTTTTCTCAATTTGTAACTGAAAATTAGCACAATTAGTAGATCTCGAAGATTTCAAGTCATGCTTGATGACTTTAAGCGTTTGGGCTATTCGATACATAGGTGAGCTTATGACATGAGTATCCCATTTTTTGTAATGATTCCAAGAACCGACTCATAATTAATCCAATTTGGCTGGAATTGAAAAATAGATTTTTAAAGGATTTTGTATCGGATGAGTATTTAAAAAAGTGTAACTATGGTCGGAACATGTGAAAAGGCCATATGGAGCTATGACATTGGGATGCAAAGTTACCCAATCACTCCTTCCAATAGGTATATTAAGTTTTTGATAAATAAGATGTCCATGAATACAAGATTTCCAAGAGTATAGTCTCCCTGGATTGGGATGGATTGTTCAGAAATTTTTGTAAAAATAATGGTAATCTATGACATTGATAATGGTTAATGGGGGATCCACCTTTTTGTCAGTCACATCTTCTAATTCAATTAAAGTTTTAATGTGGAAGAAAAAAGGTTCCTAAAAAGGCTACGTCTAGGGAGTAGAAGTATGACAACCGTATTTGTTTAGAAGAGAGAGGTGCTCCCTTATTTAAACCAGAGAGGATCATGAAGAGCAATCCTCTTGGGCTCGGATATTGTATAACATAAACAGGACATTAGAAGATTTTGAGTGAAAGTATCCCAACCGCCACTGCAACCGGTAGAAGATTAATTAAGCCTACCAACAATCGTTTTTTTTTTCAATTTAAAATAGGATCTAATTCGTTGGAATCATAAGCATTTAAGGTAAAAGCTCTTCCGAAAAATATGCTTCCGAAAATTCAAATTTATATTCTCTTTTTACCGAGGTGAGACCGCTATATACTTCAACCAACACTTTATTGTCACTAGGCACCACTCAAGTATCATTTTGTACACTATTTTACCGCTATACTTATGGTGATTTTTATTAAATTATATACATCAGCTTAATGAAGAAATATTTTATTCTAATATATTTTCTCATTTCATGACTAGAAATTATATTATTTTGTAAAAAGAAATCATAAAATTGTCATCCTTAAAGTAGTTATATTTTAGTGGAGAGTTTCAAAAACAAATGAGTGAAGAGAACATTGGGGGTTGAAAAACAGAGAAGAACTCATATAAAATTTCGCTATATAAGATTTAAACGTTACTTGATGTATCTTCTTCATCAAAATATAAACTAGAATGCACATGATGGTCCTGTTTTATTTAGTTTTATTTTACAATTTTAGGCTCTATTTGATTTGAAGAAAATAGGTTGGAAAGAAAATTTAAATGGAAAAAAAGTGATTATTTGGTATATTTTTCTGATTTTTAGGAGTTCAAATTAGATTATCGGTTACAACTCTTATTTAAGGATAACTCAATGTAACTATAGGGAAAGTTGTAAATTTTCTAAGGTAGATTTGAGGCCGTAAATTCGGCTACTAAAAATCCTCTACCACCCTTATGTTTACTTCCTCCTTTTCAAAATATTTGTTCTTTTAAGATTATGAGGGAATATTAAGGAAACACTAAAATTTATGACAAAATTTATATTAAAAGACCAAATTGGACCAAAATTTTATTAGAAATAAAGAAAATTAATTAAAAAAGAGGACAAATAGAGCAATTAATAAGGACAAAATTGATAAATTAGTCATTAATACGTCATTGAAAATGTAAATTGATAAGTATTGTGAAATGAAAAAAAATTAGTTAAAGGGATATGTATTTCGAAATGAAGAGTATTTTTCTTTTTTTCCCTTAAAATCCTCCTTGTTTTTTAACACTACACCTGATACAACAAAGTCTCATCTTATATAAGTTCTGACTAAAATGACGTAAATTATAAATTTTGACTAAAAGCACAATTACATATCAAAAATATGCCCAAAATACGGAATCTTCAAATATCAATAATCTCAATATTAGACGTATTAGACATAATAATTCTGACTTTTAATTTATTGCTCAACAATTTATTTTTTATTTTTTTGGGGAAAAGGGCATGACAACAATTAAAAGGCAAATATTTACTTAAGAGTTACTGTCTAAATTGTCCTCCATAAAAATAAGGAGAGAGGAGGAAGAAGGAAAAGAAATCCAAAACAATAAAAAGGGAATACAAACACCGAATTTAGCTACCCAATCTAAATCTCTATTACCCTTCCGAAATACATAATAGAAGTTGATGACAGAGTCGAAGATGACATAAATTGCCCAACATGTGCCAAGCTTGAGGAATATTTCTTTTCAATATATTTGTATCTAGTCAAGAATGGTTTGAATTATTGATTTAATAATATTGTAACTTACTTATCTTGCACGAATTGTGTACCTTTCTCTATTTTTCTTGGCCTGACCGTTGACGTTTTATAAGTAAATTACAATCTCACGAAATCTTGAACATATATATCATCCAGATATAAACATTTTCTTTACGGATTGAGATATTATAATGTATCATATTTGAATAGTGTATTTTCCTTTATTGGTCTATTGTCTTCATTTACATAATAAGTAAGTTACTACATGATAAATAAAAATTTTTGACAAAATAAGCATTATAATAAAATAAATATTTTCAAAGATTGGCATATCTTATGCTAAATTAAAAGTCGAGTATTATTTTCATCTAATAACTCCAAGCTTAGAATTGTTGACGTTTAAAACTTCTAAAAAAATTTATAAGATGTGAAATTTAAATTTAAATTTATTATATTTATTTATATATTTAATTAAGAGGTAGGAAACGGGGAATCACACGATCAAGTTCAGCCAAACGAAATTATAACCTTACTTCAAATTTCATGAAAATTTGAGCTTCCCATAATTCTTGTTGATCTCTTTCTTTTTACGTACACTTCTTAAAAAGCACATAAGAAATAGCCAAAAAGAATTATATCCATACGAATCATAAATGATAACATAATACAATCACAATACAATTTAAAATCTTAATTTTAACCAATATATTAAAACCTTATTCACTAATAAAAATCTATTTTTATATTTATAAAAAAATAAATAAAAAAATAAATAAACTATAAAAACAACAAATAAATATAGATATAATTCAAAGCTAATTCTCTAATAATAATTTTCCTATATTTTGCATATTGAGCACAAATATATGAAAAAAAGTTGAAAGATATGCACCCAAGGGCCACGACCCAGCCGGTTAGTGGGCCATATATGAGAAATCCTTGAATGACTGAATATAAATCACGTGAGTCACGTGTACAATCAAGGCCCACACATTTCTCTGTACCTTGATGTACTTTCTAATCCCCCTCATTCTTCGTTTTCTTCCTCCCACAAATATAGATAATTCAATTAAAATATAAAATAAAAAACTACTGCATATAAAAACAGAACAGAAAATCACAAGGAAACAAACTGGCCACCACCAGGTTAGGGCTTGGCCTCGGAGGTTTCAGCTTGCGTCTTTCTCTCTCTATACCTCCACCTTGGTTTTAGGGTTTTAGGGTTCATCCCTCTCTCTTTCTGTGAGTGAGAATCAGTCGACCACAGACATGGAGAAATACTCCAGAGTGGAGAAGCCGAAACCTGAGTCTCCGATTAACGAGAACGAGATTCGTGTCACTACTCAGGGCCTTATCCGCAACTACATCAGCTATGCCACCACTCTTCTCCAGGTTCTATTCCATTTCTGGTTTCAATTTCATTTAGTTTTCGTTGATTAATCTTTTGTTTCTTTGCAATTTCGTTTAATTTGAGCTGTTTATGTAGTTGATGTTGATGTTTATGTTCATTTCTCTAAGAGGTTTTTGCCAATTAATGCGGGTATTGAGGAGTTTGTTTTTGTATTTAATTTTTTTAATATTATGATTGTGGGTTAATGGGAATGTGTATATGGTTAATGGAATTAGGAAGATGGCGAATTTAGATTAATACAGGGGTGGATTGCAATGTTGTTCATGGGCCAGGGTTTCCCTGTTCTAGTAAGTGCACCACATTTGGTTGTTTTTCATTGTTTGTTGTGCGGCCTCGATCACATTTTAAGTGTGCAAGTATCGTATGTCGATTGTCCAACGGTCCGATGTGTGTACGCCCGTTGTCTGATAAAGGTCTGAGTAGCTCAGGGGTGGTAGAAAAATTTTGTCTTTTGAAAGGCAAAATACATTTTTAGTGAGGTGTATTGCTGAGGTTGGCCTATGGCGTGTGTTGATTTGAATGTGTATTATTCGTCTCTCTGTTTGCCTGTTTAGAATGGTCCAAATGGACAGGTGCAGCAATGGATAGTCCCGACAAATAGTGACCAAATTATGAGAAACCACTTATTGAAATATGGGTGGGTGGCTATCTTTATTGCTCGGCGTGTTCATATAAAGTTTGTTATTGATGTCCCCTCACATAACATTGTAGTAATAGTTTCCTTTTATTAGGACAATTTATGACTTGCGTATCACTTCAAATTATCTCGTATCTCAGTTCCATTAATACTAAATTATAATTTTCTACCTACCATTAAAAGTCTTTAGAATGCCGTATCTTGTATCTGCATGGCTGCATCCATATTGGCATCTGTTTTTGTTGGCATGTCTCTCTATTGAATTAGGAGTCTGGATAATCTAGAGTCTGGTCTGCTGATAGTGTCATCAGATATTTCTGAACCAGTGTCATTCTATTTGAGGCGTGTGCATTGAGGCTATGACTATCCTCATATACGACGGTGTGTGAGGCATGACCATGTTATAGTTTATATAGTGTTGGATGAGTAAAGTAGTTCTCTTCACATGAGGAACTATGTAGGATTCATCTGCTAGTATCTTTGGAACAGGGGAGCTTTAGGCTGTTTACTTTGAATTCTCTGCTCATTTATTTTCATGATCTATGAACGCCTAGTGCTTGGAGGTGGGAATTTGTGTCAGTGGTGCATGGTTCAGAACGTTTCATGTGGTGTAGATGTCATTCTTCTGGTATATCTTGTGGTGTGCAACACTTTAATGTATGGTGAAGGTGCTAAAGTCATCAATCTTCTAATAATGTCATGCAGGAGAAATGCGTTAAGGAAATTGTCTTGAAAGCGATGGGTCAGGCGATTAGCAAGACAGTGGCTATTGCAGAGATCATAAAGGTTGTTGATAACTGTTTGAAGTTGCAGGTTGACTTATGAATAATTTATTTTAAATAGCCGTACTGATTAGCTGTCTTCTTCATTAAACAGAAAAGGATTCCTGGCTTGCATCAAGATATTTCCATTAGCTCAGTTAGCATAACAGACGTATGGGAACCTAACGAAGAGGGTCTTGTGCAGTAAGCTCATTGCTTTTTGCATACTTTCTTGTTAGCCATCTATGATGCAGTGTCAGCTGTAATATACATTATTCCTTGTTGGTATTTTGCAGATTGGAGACTACTCGTCAAGTTTCTATGATATCCATTACGCTCTCAACTAAAGAGCTAGACAAGAATTCCCCAGGGTAGTTTATGTTCTGTAAACTTTACTAAGATAGTTGCATTGTTTCTGACTTTGTGCTCGGGAACAGCTAGTTGGGTTTTTTTTTTTTTTTTTTTTTTTTTTGGTTGTGGAGTTGGGGTGAGGGTTGGAGGGTTGATGCATCTGGATTTCCTTGTGATTAATGTTTGGATGCATAAAGTACAATTAGAGTATGTCTTAGATGTACTGCAGTTTTGCAGCATTGGTCTGTCTGAGTATCTCTTGCTTCCTTTTTCTTGCAACATGAGAGATTAATCATTTAATTGTAACATTGAGTTGAGCTGCCAAGAATAAAGCCTCATCGAAGCTTTGTTTTTATTCTGGTTCCTCAGTGTACCTTTGGAGAAGGTTTCATGTGATGTGCATTTGATGTGGTTGTATGTCGATTGAGTATGTTTAAAGCTGGTGTAACTTTATGTTTTTCAAAGGTATCAAGCTCCTTTTCAATTTGAGCAGCAGCAGCCCAAACAGCAGGGTTATTATCAGCAGCAGCAGTCTCAACCTAGACAAGGACGGGGAATGTACAATGCTGTTTATGAAGGTGACAGTAGTGACCAAATTATGGCATATGTTTTACTTGATTTTTGACTGTCTGACGCTCTTCTTTGTCTTTCTCTGGGTAGATTCATATGGTCGAGGTCGTGGACGTGGTAGAGGGAGAGGGAGAGGTAGAGGTAGAGGTCAGGGCCAGAGTTGGGGCCGTGGTGGCTATGGAACATATCAGGGTATGGGCTTCAAACTAGTATTTCTTCTCCTTAGACCGTTGTAGGCTACTAAGTTTTCTGCTCGAGTTATGTTTGTTCACATGTTTAACCTCCTACTTAAAGCAGATAATGGAGGATATTCGAACTGGGGCAGAGGAGGTGGACGAGGCAGAGGCTGGGGATATTATGGTGAGCAGATCTCATGTGCTGTTTTCTCTGAATTATTTTTCAATTGAAATAATAATGTGTGAAACGTTACGGTTTTTTGAGCTTGTATGCTTTCCCTTGTCATAAACTTAAACCCGATGCTGTTGCCCATACTTGATTACCGAACCTGAATGTGCTGCGACTGTTTGAAGCATAATGTAGCCAGATATATTTGTTTCTGTCTATGATCTTGAATCGAGCAAATCCAAATTTAACCTACCTGAGTTTTGCCTAACCCAATATTGATTGCCTTTTCTCGACAACCGTAAAATGGAGAAATCACAGTAGATTTTTACCATGAATAGAACTTGAAATGGCCTGAGGAGAATGCTTGACCGGCCCATCTTGCCGTCATCCAATATTAACCTTGCCTAACCAAGCTGACCCAATATTGATTGCCTTTTCTCGACAACTGTAAAATGGAGAAATCACGGTAGATTTTTACCATGAATAGAACTTGAAATGGCCTGAAGAGAACGCTTACTGGCCCATCTTGCCGTCATCCAACATTAACCTTGCCTAACCAAGCTGACCCATTGTATGTGACCTCCCTGCATGAGACCATGCTCTAGGTCATACTTAATTTGTGTTTAAACCTTTGTTGCAGATGGTGGATACCAAGGTGGTCGAGGTGGGGGCCGTGGATATGGTCGTGGACCTCGTGGTCGTGGGCGAATGGGAGGCCGCTCCCGAGGTGGCACTAACCAGGCCTAGAAGGGTACCTCCTTTTTGCCCTGTCTGAAATGCTTGCCTTGGCTGGAAGGGGCTTTACTATGTTTTGAATGAAAAGAAAAAGAAAGCTTTCCTTGATGCAGTGGTGGTAATATTGGGTGTATTGCTGTCTTGGGTCATGGTCATGGGATAAGTTTTTATTGCTTGCTTTCTGCAACGGTGTGGAATATATGGTTGTAAGGAGGCTTGTTTTTCTACATGCTGGTTTTAATCTATTGGCCAAGGGCAAGTATTAAAAAATAGCTTGTGTCCCCCTCTGTAATTCATTCAGACTTGCAGTCCGTAGTGTAATCAAATGCATTCCTTGCCATTTTTTCTAAAACCCAAACCCTTGTAAGTGTGGTCCTCCCCCCTCGATGTCTACTCATGACTAAGCGTGCTTCATTGCCCTTGCAATCTGCATCCCAGGACCAAGTGCTGTGAAGGCCAGCTTTATTGTGTGGAGTGGTGTTCCTACTGACTTGAAGTTGGAGTATATAAGCAGAGGGGAAATGGGTTGCCCTAGCTAGTGAGGGCAAATGAATTAGCCTAACTCGAAAAAGCTGAGTTAGTTAAGTCACAAGTTGATTCTTTTAGTTATTTAGATGGCAAATTGACCCCAGACCTAAATCAATCAACTTGTACCCTTACGCAGCCTGAACAACTAAACATGCTAGCCTAAAGTGGACTCAAATACCCAAATTTTGGCCCATATTGATCTGAATTTGACTCAAAATACCCTTCAAAGTTGCTTCTTTTGTAAGATAAAGCTTATTGAATCAAACATCGATTAACTCAAATTCAAATTGAAACGCTTTAACGTGAAACATGCCCGATCCAAAATTAACCCAACATGTACTCTAGCAGAACAACCCATTTGCATGATCCAAAATCAAAAACATGTACTCTAGCAGAACAACCCATTTGCTTGACAGGACTATCGACACGCTAATGATTTTTTTAATTTTGGTGTCTATAAAGTTGATTTTTCTCATTATTCAGGTGCTGACTTGGATTTCATGATGATAAAAGGCATAAATGATTAAACTTTTGGGGAACTAGTGTTATGATGTTATGCTTGATTGAAGTTTCAACGAGTCTGAGAGTGAAGTGAGCTGAGCATACTTCTGTGGCGGCAAAGATTTTGGCTGATTTTGGTTGGGCTTATTTACAATTTAATTACCAAAGGTGGGACCAAATTGAGGGTTTGTCTGTACTACAATAATGCATGAATGGGAGGCACATATAAGTCTAGATCAAGCCATGATGATTTATGATCAATCTTAAAGCTGCTTCGTCATCTTCCCATTTCAAGGCTGCTTCTATTAATCAGTTCTATAAGGCTGACCAGATTCATCAGACATTGTCTGCATCTGAGAACTTGTGGGTTTGTCCTTGCCAAAATTAAGGCATGGTATAGTGACGTTGCTACCAATAATTCCGGTCGAGTTTATTTTGGTTCGAATGAATTGGGTTTTAATAAATTAAATAGTTGGGTGATAATTTCTAATTCGGATACTATAATAAGACTTGATTTCATATTGGAATATTTGATGTTTGGATTTAGTCATCTAAATATCTGAAATTGTTATTTGTACTTTTAGATTGACTAAACTTATACTTGTTATATAATCTAAATCTTGTTTTTTCAAAGTTTGAACCTAATTGTCCAATTGATAAGTTACAAAATTTGTACAACTCGAATTTGTAACCTAAAGCTTATTGAGTTTTAATATGGGCATGATTGAGTATTAATTTATCACGAGTGTTTGGCTCTATTTTCCATTGTATTTTAATATTTTCTCGATTTCACCAGTATGTTTTGCTTTTATCTCCATGTCATTATAGATGTTTTATTCTAAATGTCATTAAATTTATTTTTTTTTAAATGCCTATGGGTTTCGATTTTTAATTTACCTTTAATCTACTAAAATATAAATAAATATTTAACAGTGACATTTTACATTAAAAAAATCTAGAACACACTGATATAGGGTTTAATAAACACGGAGAAAAAGTTCGAAACATAGTGACAAAAGAAGCCAAAAATTCATTTATCGATTTGATTAAACTCAACTCTTTATGATTATATAAATTCAGTTGATTTAAAGTGGATGGAGTTTTGCCAACACTAAATAATGGATAATCGATAACGTTTTCTAAAATGAGTAAATTTCTTTTTTTTTTAATTGGCTAAAATGAGTAAATTACTTAAAAAGCTGTTTATTCATGTATAGCTTGTTTGGATGGGAGGAAATGATTAATAGTGCAAAGTGCCGCACTTAAACAGTATCTTTGTTTTTTTTTTTTTTTTTTTGGTGTCAATGATGCAAAGTATCCCATTTTAAATCAATATTGTGTTTTTATGTTGATAATCGACCAACAAAATAAGTAAACCTCAAATATTCCAAAGAGATCCATATGTGTCCAAATAATTTTTTGGAATAGTTTATCGAAAAAGTACAGTTTTATGTCGAGTGAAATTCACACAAAAAGACAAATATCTTATATAATATAAGCATAAATAAATTTATATTATAATATGGAGCGGAAAGGATATTATACTAAATATGTAGAAGGGATTCTTCTTATATTTAACTTGATATCCATAGTCATAGCCCGAACTTTCAAAATATATAAGAACATACTAATTCTACCAATTTTAAGAATTTGTAGGATTAATTGTGACCAACATAACAATGAAAAGTTTGAGTTGTTTATTATTTAATTTAATACTTAAGATTTTGCCATTCGAATTATCTTTTAGAATTGTAAGTATATAAAGAAAAAGAGTCGTAATTGACCAAAAACAATTAATTGGATTTTCTTTTTGATTGGGAATGACAATGATTTCAATAATAAAATCTCTGACTGAACTTGTAATAAAATACGATATTGAATAATTGTTAATCTAAAATTTGAGATAAAATACATTTTATAAGTAACTATACAAATTAAAATCAACGAAGTGTTGGCTGAACTAGTAGCGGCCTTACCCCGGTAAGACGGAGAACACAAGTTTGAATTTTAAAAGCGTATTTATTATTAAGAGCACTTTTACCTTAAACGTTCGCGGATCAAAAGAGATTACACCCTTATTCAAACTAAAAAAATGCAAACATTTCAAATTGAAAAAGTATGAGCCAACTCTAGTATGATTAGTAAGTCTTGTGTGAGACCGTCTTACTTAAAAGTTATTGTAAAACGTAAACTTTTATAGTAACTTTAAATACACAGAGGGTGACTAATAAATTTATATTCAGCTCTTGATGAATTATTAGTCACTACCGAATTTAAAAGTCATTATAATATAAATTATTAGTCATATCAAAACATTCAAAAATCACATTGTTTCACAATAACTTTTATTTGAGACGGCATCATATAAAAATTTGTACTTAAATATATTTAAGCATACCCTCTTTGGTAACCAATTGTTAACTATTTGTTAGTTGTTAGTTGTTAACTATTAGTTATTCATATTAGTTATTTAGGTTAGTTGATTGCATTAATTATTTGTAAAAATGTGTTTAGTAAAATTAGTTGTTTCTAATAAAACCATTTGGCAAAATTAAGTACATTGGACAAAGACTTGGCAACAATCTCTAAGGTAACTTCGTGTCCGGATAAGAGTATGAATCTCCCAACGAACTTGTATTTCGCCCTTCATTGCTTTGATGATAATTTGATTAACCCTTTGAAGGGCATTTGAACGAAAACCTACTTGTACAGTTGCACATACTCCATTTCTCATATCCGATGCCTTTGCCACCAGTCATTGACACTAACCCCAAATTAGATGTCCCATCTTGAATAAATCTTCCATCCTAAATCCTAGTCACAATTCCTTTCAAGCATCCGACAATGGCGACTTTAATCCATCAAAATTAATTTTGATGATTCTCTTGAACGACTTGTTCCATGATAAACTATTTGTTAAATCTTAGAAAAATTTAAAAATTATCGGGTTTTCATTTTTTAATGACATTTGGTGTAAATTTATTAAAGTTATGATGATAATGTCGTAATTTTAATCACAAACATCAAAAAGCTTTTGTAAAAAGCTATTTTAAATAATTTTTTTTTACAAAATAGCTTTCTAGATTTAAAAAGTTCATACAAAACAGTTTTTCACACA
The DNA here is from genome assembly GCA_021018815.1 of Talinum fruticosum. Lineage (NCBI taxonomy): Eukaryota > Viridiplantae > Streptophyta > Magnoliopsida > Caryophyllales > Talinaceae > Talinum > Talinum fruticosum. The sequence goes on along the minus strand of JAITYX010000047.1, from coordinate 4,582,333 downwards.
CAATTTAATTAACTTTTTAACTAAAATCAAACAGTTACCTAATCTAAAAAATTCCTTTTAAATACAAAAATTCTTTACCAAACAGAAACATCGTTTTCAACCTTTTCTCTCATAGTACCCTAACCTCTTATATAATCAACTTAGGTAGTTTTAGGTAGATTTCAAAAGGCAAGGACATTTACTTTTGTATTTATATAAGAAAAATTTTACGTGTACATCATATGTACACTAAAGAATTAAAGGAAGAATAAGCAGAGAACTTTTATTTATATATATATATATATCTTATTTACAAACCTGTACGAGTATTAGAGTGTGTACATAGTTTTAATTGGAAAAGAAGTTACCATTCGAATTCCTAATGCTTGTTAATGAATAGTTATTAGATTGTATTTTCTGAAATACAATGTATTATACTACCCGATTACATATTAATAAATAAGGAGAGGGTTTAAAGAATAAAAAAATTATATCTTTGAGATTACCTTACTATGTAATTTAAGATTTATGATAGAATTTTCAGCAGATAAATAGCAATCTTGCGTGATCGGTTTAGATTAAGATAAATGTGTGTGGTCCAAGCAATAAATTAGTTGCACCATTATTAGACAAAATTTCAACTATGTGACAGTTTTATGTAGAAATTTGAGTACTTTTCTAAACCTTTTTAAGTAGATTAAAATCATTTAAATGTAAAATAGATAAAGAAAATAAGTCGATTTTTATTATAAAAAAAGAAGATTAATTTTGATTAAATTATTATGATAAAAAAGACTTTCATGATGAAGCTTATTAAATTGATTGTATTATGTAGGCTTACAACTATTATAGACTAACCTTGTTTTTTGGTGTAGGAAAGATCGTGAAAAACAGGAAAGGATACAAACGATCATTGCGGGAACATAACATCCACCAAGATCAAATTGATAAAGGAAGCGTATATGGGAGAAAGCGGAAAGTGAGACAGCTAGCAAGAGAAGATCTAATGGGACAAGTACGAAGAAGAATCATCCTTGACAAGGATAACATTGGAAGACATTTTGATGGAGTTTATGAGTTTCAGTCTTATGTGAGTTTAGATGTCGACAAAGAATTGATAAGGGAAGGATAGATATATCTTCATGCATACCCTCGTTACCAGTCATGTCATGTTCGTATGTTTCTATTTCCGTCTCCTTTGCTAAAAAAAATAGTATTATAGATAATCTATACTATATGATGGGTCATGGTACATTTGGCAAAGAAAGGTAGGAGGGAGTAAAAAATTCATTTATAAGCTTAGAAGGACTTGGATCTTATTGGATTTGAACTTAAATCCAGACACGTTGGATCTATAAAGACTGGATATAGACCCATACTCATCAAATTGACGAGTTTTAAGAGGATCCTCGCTATTTCAATTAAAAGAGCTCAAGCAAGTTATATTTTGTGCCACTGATAAGCACTTTGGCAGCCCTAAGTCTAACCCTAAACATGATTAGAATTTAAGTAGACAAATCATTCGAAACACTTAGTTCAAAGGGGCTATTGAAGAACCTAGATATGTGGCTTGATTTTGATAAGATTTCTTCTAATTTGTTCTTTGATTTTGATTTATCATTGTTCAATGTTAAATTTGTACTTCGAGATTATTGAAGTTTTGAAAGGTTAAAAAAATATGCATGTCGTTTTTAGGCCGAATTTGGTCGGTATTAATGAATCTTTTTATGATGAAATTTTCTTCTATATTGATGAATTTGAGTTTTTTTAATAAAGTCCGATATACTCTGTATTAATCAATATGATATTTTACTTGACAAATTTGTCATTTATATTGATGAATATGATTTTTTAAAACTAATTTTTCTACTACATTGATGAATCTATGTTTTTGATGTCCGATCCGTTCTCTATTGATGAATATGGTATTTTGGTTGATCAAGTTTTTTTTTGACCGATGAATACGTATTTTTTAATAATATATATTATCAATTGTTAGATATGCCATTTAAAAAAGAAGATTATATTGAATACGAACTTTTTTATGAATATGTGAATTTTTTGTAATGAATATCTTAATTATTGTTGATGAATATTTACTTGTTCTTGATACATTTATCTTCTTTCTTTTTTTTTTTTTATCAAACTTGATACATTTAACTTATGTTAAAGAGAATACGTTTATTGTTAGGATTGTTTTGATAAATTTACTAATTTACTTATGAATATTTGTTCATTTTGATGTATTTGGATAGTTTCACATTAAATGTGCATCTTTTCTATATGAAAATATATGAATTTTAGTGATGAACATGCTAATTATTTCCGAAGAATATTTACTAACTATTGATAAATTTATGCATATAACAAACAGAAAAAGTCAGCACAAATCTTGGAGAAAAAAGTAATAAATATGAAGAAAAAGATCATGAGTATTGACAGGTGCGGGGATTTTTGGAAAATCTTAATATTATTATAAAATCTTCTAGTATTGTTGTAAAATTCATTAGTTTGTAGAAATTTATCTGTAAATTTTTCGATGTACACAATTATTTATTTGAATACCTTTTACATGAATTAATAATATTTATATTCATAAAATTCTTTTAAAAAATTAGAGATATATATATTTAATTAAAATATTTATTATATTTACATTAAATTCATCATTATACATTGATCTTAATTTGAGTCAAATGCAAATAAAAAAGGAATAATTAAGTAATTAAGCTTTTAGATAATAATATTATTTATGTAAAAAAAAGCACATATATGTACATAAATTCGTCAATATTATTATAAGATTTATTAAGACAGAAAAATTCATCGAGTGTGTTAGAGAATTCATCAAGTTTGAAAAAATTTATCGTTTTATTGTAAAAATTTATCACATGATAAATTTGATCCCGAAATACACACATGATACTCTGTTGAACCACCAAGTTTGGTAGTTGAGGGAGAAATAAAAGAGAAATTTTGGATTGCTTAGGATGATATTTGCACTCCTAAAAAATAAGGTGACTTTGGAATCAGAAATGTAGGTTACTGAAACAAAGTTTTTCTTGGAAAATATCTTTGGGTTTTAAGAGACCTAATTGTCTTCGGGTAAAGTGAGTGCATGGGATATATATATATATCAAGAAAGATGACTGGAAAAAAAAATGGGAGTAAAATTTGTCATGAGCTGGTATTTTAGGAGACTTCTAAAATTAAGAACTTACTTGAATAATTGACTTGATTCTGTCTCATATTGTTGGTTGATTTTACGGAAAGGAAAATACAATGTCTAAAATGCATATGATGCCCTGCAAGTTTAAAAACCTGAGATAAGTTGGTGGCAGTTAGCTTGACATATGTATAACATACCTAAGCATACTTTTTGTCTATGGATGGTGCTAAAAGAAGATTATCCACAAAGGACATAATTTGTAGATGGATTTCTGGTCTTGATCAAGCATGTTTCTTTGGGGAGGTGGAATCTATTGATCACTTGTTTTTCCAATGTTATTTTTCCCAGCAAGTTTTGACAAGTTTGACACCGGTTGGCTCCCGACATGACTTGAGAAGAATGATTGGCTTAGAAATATCAAGCCCTCCAATTTTTAAAGTTGTTGTTATTTGCCCAACTAATAGTTGCTATTGCAAGTAAATGAAATGCCAAACTTTTGCAGGGCAAGAGCATCTCAACTTACAAATCATATTAAATGGTCTTTAAAGATGCAACTCGCACAGAAAAAGAAAGTGTATTGAGATTAGATTGTGAGATTATAATGAACATTATTCATTGGATATGCCTAAAATATTGATATAATTATGAATTGTTGAGTAGTGTACTTTCTTACTTTTTATCGAAAAAACTAGATGGTTGATTGGTCATGGTATAATTTTCCATAAACTACTATCTAATAATTACTATATCATAACCCGACCCTATACACCCAAGTTAACATGTATAATATTTTGTTTAAATTTTTTAAAAACTCACTCTTATTTTAACAGTTTCCTTTTCCAAAAAATATTAAATTATTTTCCTAAATTGTATCATATCACCGAGACTCAGTTAGAGGAGACTCCAATTTTCTTCTAATCCATGGTCCACTACTCAACAATTAAAATTTCAAACTGTTGAAGAATTTACCAGTGATGGTAAAAATAACTTTGTCCTCAACCATAGAAAAATCTGGCTTCTATTAAAAAAAAAAAAGAAACATCTGTTGAAAAGAAATTAGGTTTTTAATCCAGCAGGAAAAAAAACCCCTCCATCCAACAAAATAAGAGGGAGGGGCAAAAAAACAAAGAAACAAGAAAAGATAGGAAAAGGAACATAGACCAGAAAGGCGTCCAAATTCTAAGCAAAGGCCTGGCATAAATATAATGTACTATACGCGGATTGCAATTTAATTATCTTCCCTGCTAATAGTAATGATCATCTGTTTTAACCACTTCCAGCACCTCACGTTTCTCCAGGACTCCCTCACAGCACTCAAACTTTGAGAGAGAGAGAGAGAGAGAGAGAGAGAGAGAGAGAGAATCACGTAGGGAAAATGGAGAGAGTAACAAAGCAGCAGATGACGATGAGCAGCAAAATAGCAGGGGAGCAGAGAGAGAAACATTTCATGTAATTTATAAGGTTCCTCCTGGTGATGGCCCTTATGTTCGTGCCAAACATGCCCAGGTATTTTTATATATATATATATAATTATACCAAACTGAGCTAATACGTAGCTTTAACTTCTTGTGTAGTAAACTTAATTAAAGTTTTATGGGGATAATTACATCATTTGGTAATTTGATTAATTATCTTTATTGCCTAAGGTTGAAGCTGATATCGATCTCCTTATCTAACTATAACAATATTACTCGACTTTGAAACAAATCCGATTTGAATGAGCTATGAAAAACAAACAAGAAGTCGTTGATTTAAAAACTGGTTAGTTTTGGGTCTGATTAGTGTTAATTTTTCCCATTCTGACTTGAACAAATCCGATATTAATTTTTTTATATTTTAAAAGAATTTTTTATTTTTCTTTGAACTATTTAGACATAAGCCAAAACTTATTATGCTAGCAATTGATGTCATCATATATTTCTTCGACACGAAATTCATACTATTTATCAAAGATAAGGAATGATATGATAATAAGGTTTGAGCTAATTCCATAATATATTATTTCATACAATATGAATTCAACTTGTTTCATTCCTATCAAATGGCTCGCATGCATAAGAGCACATAATTGTTTGTAGGAGAACAGACTATTTTGTTAAATGTCATGCATGGTCACCATGTAATTTCCTCACAATATAAATTTCTTTCACGTCTTAATAAGGATTTATCAATCATTGGCACCTAAGAACAAACGAAAAAGATTGATAATTCGTACCCTAAATAGTGTTAGTTGAACACTTCTCGAGGCTACACCACTCATTGGCACCAAAGAACAAACAAAAACAAAAGATAAGTCATGAGCCTTATAATTGGACATTCAAGCGGTTAAAACTCAGGTACGTAGTGAATAGTTATATTCGATCAAAAATTATTTCTTCTTCCTCTCGTATTGTACCGATCTTAATTTATACCTTAAGCAACACTGAAAAAAGCCATCGACATGATAAGTTAAGCACAGTAATTACTCATCATTGAAATTTTTACTTTCCGAAATCGTGATTAATTAACAAGTACAAATTAATTGGTGTTACATCAAATTGATGATGATGACCCTTTTTTTCTCTCGGGGGTGATTTAATAGTTGGTTGAAAAGGACCCAGAGGGAGCAATAGTGTTGTTTTGGAAGGCAATAAATGCGGGAGATAGAGTAGACAGCGCCCTCAAAGACATGGCTGTGGTGATGAAGCAGCTCGATAGGACCGGAGAGGCCATTGAAGCTATCAAGTCCTTCAGAACCCTTTGCTCTAAGAATGCTCAAGATTCCCTTGATAATGTCCTCATTGATTTGTACAAGGTACATACTACAACATCCCTTCTTTCTTTGCTTTCCTTGCAATTCATATCGGGTTTTGAATTTCGGTCCAAATTCAACAGTTAAACTGCTACTTAATGGTGATATATTCAACACGATTAGGGCTTGAAATTTCACCCGATTTTGAAAAATCCGACCTGAATCTACTCCATTTATAACGGGTTTGGTTACGAAAAAGTGAAAAAAAAATGGCTATGGGGCAAGTGTTTGATATAGGTATGCGTAGGGTACGAGGTTTGTCCGCCCCATCCCCACACCCGACCCTCGTTCGATCGATTTTAATGTGATAAGTTTCTTCACACAACCAAATGGGCATGTCAATTATCATATAAAAATCCATAGAAAAAGAGTTACACACTTTACAACTGAATTGTCATTTTTATGCAAATAAAAAGGCTTCATCCTCTTAGGATAAAACATTGAGATGATTCTCATATGTCGATGAAGGTATTTTTTTCTTATCACATTCAAATCCGAATAAAACTCACAAAGCTGAAAAAGCGCGATGAATGCGGTTAGAGATAGGTTATTAAAACCCGATGGGTGTGGATACGAGTATTGGTATAATTTTTTAAAATGGATATGAGTGTAGATATGATTCCACCTGGCCCGAACCCGCTCCATTTCCATCCCTAAATACGATATAATATTGTGGCACGTAGGAACCGGGATTAGCCTTGGCTAATAATGCAATATATATGTCAAATTGTAGTGGATGAATGTAATGGTGGTGCGATATATATGGCAGAAATGTGGAAGAGTGGATGAGCAAATAGATCTACTGAAGCAAAAATTGAGGAAAATATACCAAGGAGAAGCTTTCAATGGAAAACCAACCAAGACTGCTAGGTCTCATGGCAAGAAGTTTCAAGTCTCCATCAAACAAGAATCTTCTAGGATTTTGGTAATTCTCCTTAATTTAACACACTTTTATCTCTCTCTCTTCTGATTGTTACCAATATACTCCCTTCGTTATATAATATTTGTCGTTTTTAAAGCAGAGAGAATATTAAAAAATATAAAATTTATGATAAAATTTATGTTAAAGGACTAAATTGTCCCAAGGTTTCATTAGAAATGAAGAAAGTTTATGAATAAAAGGAGAGAAAAAGTAATTAATAAGGACAAAATTTATAAATTAGTTATTAATATATCATTAGAATTATAAATAATAGATATTATGAAATAAAAAATGTTAGTTAAAGTGACATATAATGTGAAACGGATGTGAGTATTTTTTATTTTTTTAAAGAAAAAGGTAACATTTATTTCTGGAGCAACATTTTGGAGAGTCGCAGAGATATGGTTGATAGTACCATATGAAAATTGACAAATATTACTTACATACATTTTGTTGAAGCATTTCTTTTGAAATGACAATTTAATGAAAATTTGATAATTTTTTTTTAATTAAGAAAATATTATATAAAAATAATTATGAGAATTAAGAATAAAGTTGTTGATACTAAAGAAAGTCCAAAATTTGAAAATCTTATGTTAAGAATTTGCATTAAAAATCTGTTACTTTTTTTCTGAATAAAATATTTAAAACTTAAAAATCTACAAATTGAAAGTCTGAAATAAACACAGTAGTTTAATTGACTTCTAACTAAACATGCAATCACTTTTGCCTCTTTATTTTCATGTTTATGTCGCTTTACTAAAAAAATTAATTGTGAAAACACAGGGAAATTTGGGCTGGGCCTATATGCAAAAATCAAACTACATAGGAGCAGAGGTGGTCTACAGGAAAGCCCAAATGATCGATCCCGACGCCAACAAAGCATGCAACTTGGGCCTGTCCTTGATGAAGCAGGCCCGATACGATGAGGCCCGATTGGTGGTAGAGGAGGTGTTGATGGGCCAAGTTCCGGGCTCCGACGATGTCCGGTGGAGGCAGCGGGCTCAAGAGCTGTTGTTGGACTTGGAGTCAAGGCAGCCCCCTGTTGTTCTATCCAACCTTGTGGGCCTTCATTTAAATGATGATCTTCAAGATGGGCCTGAATATTCTTCAGCCCAATTAGGCCCAACAAATCCTCGAAGGCTTCCTATATTTGAAGAGATCTCCAACTTCAAGGGTCAACTAGCGTGGTAATTTTCCTTTTTTATTTAGGGGGGTTTGTTTGTGAAAATAGGGAGTGTTATAGATAGTAGGTTTGATAGGAAGTACAAAAATAAGGGAAGTGTATGTTAGGTAGGTAGGTTGGTTGGTGTTTAGGAGTGCTACTACTAAGTTGGAAGCATAAATTTATACGAGGATAAGTGTTTAGGAGTGCTACTAATAAATTGGAAGCATAAATTTATACGAGGATAAGTGTTTAGGAGTGCTACTAATAAATTGGAAGCATAAATTTATACGAGGATAAATTTGTTATGCTCAAAGTATGAAATAAGAGAGATCCGTCTGAAAATACAATTGTATTTTTAGTTTTTATTCAAATGTTTTTTACATTATCTTTCTCATCTTTTTATTGTGTGTATTTGCGTGTGTTTGTGTGTAATGAGAGAATCAAATATTACTCAAACCTACAAAGAGAATTTTACGAATTAAATTTAATTGATACCATAATATCAACTTTCAAGTTTTTCTTCCCTCTTTTTTTTTTTTTTTTGGAAAAAGTATGACTTAATTACTTTGTGTATTTGAAAGATCCACTTGGGAAAAAAATATGACTTCAATTGATACTTGTTGATTTATTGGTATATGATTAAAAAAAAAAGGTATTTGTGATTTCGCATAATTTGTAAGTGCTAGCGTGTGGCAAAATTCCGTCCGATCCAATTATCCGAATTCATACAATCCAAAAAAGGGGTCCAGGTATGACTTTTTCGTCCAAATTTAATTTGTCCGAATTTTAAATTTGGATATAAATTTTTCTTATTTACGTTGTCTAAACCCCGATTTTAATCCAAATTTATGATTGTCCGAATTGTCCGATCCAAAAATCGGATATTATAAAAAAATTTGTCCAATGACCGATTTTTTCAATCCAATTTTGACCCAAACCTAAAATTTTTACCAGCTCTAGTAAGTGTTTTTATGGGAATAAAGTGGTTTGAAGAAGGATTATAATCAATTATTTTTTTATAAAGTTGAAATACTCTCCATTTTAGCATAGTATATTATAAAGAAAATAGAAACAACATGAGCATTTTTTTATAAAAAAATTTCATTAATAAAAAGTCGTACAACATGTACAAATATAAATAAGAATAAATCTAAAAGATTAAAATATATCTCTATTTTGACAAAATTAATGATAAGTATACGTCCATTCGACTCTATACTTACAACATCATGTTCTTTAACTTCAATATATTGTACCTAAACATCGACGAGCTATTATATAAATTCATAAAATAGAACTTTGTGTGATACAATAGATCCAACATAAAGAAAACATCACTTTGATCGAGCCATACAAAATTCTAATGTTGAATCATTTCTAACCAAAAAATCAATGAAACTAATTGATAAAATATCAAAAATATACCCTCCAATTAAATCAAAAACGCTAATAAAATTTACACATATTAACAAGCGATGTATCATATAACTCACACAAACACGAGAACACACGACTCTTATAATAATAAAAGAAATCATAACTTTCATAAAAAAAAAAAAAGAGAAATTTTAACTCTAATAAGAGAGATAGAAATCTGAACTATCTCAAGAAAGAGATAAAACTTATTAGGAAAAAATAATAATACTTTTAAATTAAAATTAGAATTTAGAGAGATTTAGAGAGAAAGAAGGGACATAAGAGAAGGAATGGACAGAGTATATATATACAAAAATTTTCTTTTTAGTTTAAAATGAAAAGATATTTTAAGAAGATAATTAGGGAATCATCCTTTCCTTCCAACTATGAATGTTGAAATTGAGGTAGAATATTGAAATTAGATATTTGTAAGTTTTAAAAATATTGAAATTATGCATATGTATATTAGTGCTAATTAGCAACTACTGTTAGCTTCCAAGGATGGAGGCAACTTTTTAGCTCGTATTTTTATTGTTAATTAGTCACTACTTCATAAACTTTCATGGATTGTTTTATGTATAATTTAGGTATTTTGGTTTTATTTATCGGGTGGATTATTTTGTCTAAAAAAGTTGTAAGATACCCACGCTATAAGCATTTACTTTGCTATATTTTTTTAAAAAACTTTTTTCTTCTATTAGAATTATTGACACTTTCGTAGCTTATAGTATCGAAAAATAATTAAAAAAATATATTTTAGGTATTATAAATAATAAATTAGTATCTGAAATATTTTATAATGTTGTATAGTTGTAGAAATCTACTTTTAAGGAATTAAACGATGATATTACCCTCATTTCTTTTTTATTTATTTAAATAATAATATATCTATGAACTAAAAAAAGCAAATGAATAAGTTATTTGGATGAAAGTCTAAAGGCCTAAATTTAAATATTTTTAAAAAATATGTATATATGAATTGAGAAAAACTAATGAAGAAGTGGTGATTGACTTTATTTTTTAAAAAATTATTCATAATTAGGGTCATTAAATTAAAAACAAATAGTTAATACTTTAATTACAAATTTAGTTTACTTTAATTTTAGATAAAAAATTTAACTAACATATACCGAAAATATAAATTAAAATATTTCAATAATAAAAATAATAAATTTTAAAAATAAATTAAGGACATTTTTGAAATAATTACTTCAAAATTTTCTTCAAATTAACCCAAATTTATTGTGTTATTTATAATAACTGAGACAATTTCTTTATGAAGGCTGTTTCTTGAGAACCAGGGAAGCGGCCAATGGAGACCGAGATAAGCCGAGTAAGCTAGTTCTTGAGAATCTGTGCTCCATCATTTCTGGAATAAAAATTGGTGATTTTACCCAGAATAATCCCCTTCAAATCTAAATCAATTTTCACATTGAAAAGACAGAGCCTTTATTGCGAATTTCCCCGAAAACCCTAACCCACCAAACTCTGATCAACAATATGGCGGCTCAGGAACCAGAGATAATCAGAGGAAAAGACGAGATGAGGAAGTGGTCAAGGGCAATGAGAGCGCAAGGCAAGACCATTGGATTCGTGCCCACAATGGGTTATCTTCACAAGGGTCATCTCTCTCTCATCGACGAAGCCCGCAAACATGCCGACCTAATTGTGGTCTCAATCTACGTGAATCCAGCTCAATTCGGCGTCTCTGAGGACCTTTCTACCTACCCATCTGACTTCAATGGCGATGTCAAGAAGCTAATGTCTGTTTCTGGTGGGGTTGATGCTGTTTTCAACCCCTTTGATTTGTATGACTATGGTGGTGGCAGGAAGGGGAGAGAAGATGGGGAGAGGAGAGAGAAAGTGGAGGCGAGTTGTGTGGATGAAAGAGGAGGTGGGCATGAAACATGGGTGAGAGTTGAGAGGTTGGAGAAGGGTTTATGTGGGAAGAGTAGACCAGTGTTCTTTAGAGGGGTGGCTACTGTAGTGACTAAGTTGTTCAACATTGTGGAGCCTGATATTGCTGTTTTTGGCAAGAAGGATTATCAGCAATGGCGGATTATTTGTAGAATGGTGAGCTTCTTTCTTACCCTTTTTTTTCCAATTTAAAATTTTTTGCGATAGGAAAGCTATGTCACAACTTCGACTTTAATTCTTTTCTTCTTTGGGGGCTCATATTGTGATTTCAAATTTGTAGTAGTAGCAGCTTTATATATATGGCTGCGGATGCTGCTTCTCGTCTTGAATAGGCTCTTAGTTCGCCCATTTTAATGTAATTGTTTTGCAATTGGCTCGTTCTACGCACTAGCTTTAAGTGGGTAACACTTCGCTTTCAAATTGGATTACAAGATAACTTTGAATTTTTTTTCGTCTTATTTTAAACGTACATGATCTCATAGATGTATAAATCTAGTTTTCTGGAGTACAATGTGTGAAAATATACTATTATAAAGTTGCTCTAAAACCCTGCTTACTGACCGGTGAGGTACATAACTCTCCAGAACATACAGGTTGTGCAACCGAGAAAATTTTCTTGACGTAATATACTTATATATGTATGCATTTATGTACGTGTACATATAAAGATTTGTCGTGTGAACTGAATGTCTCTGTTTACAGTTGCACTTTACTTCTATTTCTATAAGTTTTAATGCATCCTTGGTCCTACTTTTGCAAGAGTACGTGTTGTATCAAAGCCTCAGCTTATGTGTTAGATTTACTGTCAAAAAAGGTATCAGTGATCTCCATGGGGATTTGATTGCTAATTTCACACGATAGAAGATGATATATATTTGATGTTTTTGTTCTTTACCGTTCATTTCAAAACTAATCCCAGGAAGCTGTAGTTATGTTCATAAGTGTGAACTATTGTTGCTTTATTTAGGAACAGGGCAATCTCAACATACTGTAAATCTGTAGATAGGTTTACCGTTAGTCATCATCTAATTTTAGTCTGATGAAATTAATGCTAGTCATATTTCTGCTTGTATGAGTTATCCTGTGTTTCTTCTTATCCAGTTCTCTGGTAAACAAACATGAAGATCACCCTTCTAATCATGTCTGACAGTGAAATAGCTATGAAACAAATCTGCTGTTGAATACACGAATTATCCGTAACCTAAATGTCTCTAGAAGATAGATGGTGTCAAGTGGAAGATGTTAAATTGATTGTTTTCCCTTTATACTCTGTGGCTGGTAATTTTTTACTTGTTTGGAAGTTGGATGTGCTTTTAGTTTGTCAGTTGTCAGCCATAGATGAGTTGGTCTTCCTAAATGGGTGCGTGCAGTTATTGTGTAACGTTCTAAAAGGTATTTTGCTATGTTGTATGTAACTCATTCAGTCGTACCTTTCTTTTCTGACAGTAAATTATGCCTGGTTCTTGGAAAATATGTTGACTTTGATGTAGCAAATTGAGGTGTTTGACCATGAACAGATTAAAATTACCGGTATTTTCGGAGTGCAGTTTTGGTCTGCTTCAAGGTGCTATTCATTTGAGTCCATCAATTTGTATACAAACTTTGCAGGTAGTTATACTTATGATGTGGTGTGACTGCTTTTTGATAGCTGTGTTGATCTTTGAAATTGTATTTCAGGTCCGAGATCTTGACATCGGCACCAGGATAATAGGTGTTGAGATCATGCGTGAAGATGATGGATTGGCAATGAGTTCTCGCAATGTGTATCTTTCCCCAGAGGAATGGCAAAAGGTTAACACTTGACGTTGATAATGCGGCACTTCTGAACTATGTTAGAGACTTACTATGTTCATGTCAAACAGTCAATTATTTGGGGTGGGGTGATGTCAGACTGCGCTGTTTTTTAAAAACTTTGTTTTTATTGTGAAATGATGGGTCAATATTCATTCAAGTGTTAATGCTCTTGTGTGAGTGTAAGTACGTCACTACCAGTAGTCAAGGTGTGATGAATAGTCCGAGTAACATAGCCTGGGAATGCCCTTTTTCTTATTAATCTAAGACCTGAAAAATATTTTCCTCTGGATGTTCAGGCCTTATCAATTAATAGGTCCCTATCAAAAGCAAAACTAGCCGCTGAAAAGGGGCAAATTAGTAGCAAAGAGTTGCGGAATTCAGTCATCCAGGCAATAGAGGAAGCTGGTGGAAAAGTAGATTATGCTGAGGTGAGTTTTTCCTCTACAATGTCACTTAGGACATAGGTTTTGTATGCAAGAAGTTCCTCCTTCCATGATGCGCAATGCTCACATCCCTTTCATTTTTTTGGTGGTTCTCTTGTAAGTTATAACCTCTCTGTTTGGGAGGGTAAGGCCTTGTACATCTTAACTTCCCTGGACCCCTTTTCAACTTCCTTCGAGTTCAATAGTCCAACTTCATATCTTGTGCTTTTATCGAAAACAGATAGTGGATCAAGAAACCCTAGAAGAAGTTGACCAGATCAAGAGACCTGCTGTATTTTGTGTTGCTGCATGGTTCGGGAAAGCCAGGCTGCTTGACAACATTGAGATCAATGTATAGGAAGCATATTTTGAGCTTCTATCTTCAGAACTGCATATTGTTTGTGTGGGATGATCACAAAAAGGCAATCTTGGATTCATCCATCCCATTGAAGACGTGTTGTGATACCTCTAAACATATTTATTGCAAGCCAGGCCATCATTTTCCAAGTCATTCTGATTTTGGAAGACAGGTTTCTCTTACATGACAGGCTCTTATTTACATGTCTTTCTAGTTCTAATGGTGTGAGAAATAGTAACCACGCTTTTTTGTCCCTTTTTATGTGGATTATTTTGGTGGATTTTCATGTCTGGTTTCACAATTCAAGTGAAAATCCTGATCAAACCATGTAATCTTACTTGAGCTTTAACACGAAATAATAATACTGCCTGAAATTGTAGCACTATGTCCTGTACGCTTTTATCTATGAACAAATTTTGTCTCTGTACATATGAGATGAGAGTGTGTTTCTGTCCCTCTTTTGATGGGTGATATTGCATCTCTCTTTTAGAGAGTTTCAATTAATCTAGTTTTATTTTATGTTGCTGAGCCTGAGATCATTTGGAATGGAATTATCGGGTGATTACATCGTGGATCTTTGAATATGGGTTTATTTTTTGGGGAAAGGGTAAAGGATACATAGGAACCTTAAGTAGCCATGCTCACAAGGCTTATGCACATGATATTATCAATCACAATAAAGGAAAAGAGACAAGAAGGGCTAGAAGCCCAAACATGGGGGAAAAGGATTCGTATGCCTCAAACAAGTCATCTAATCAGCTGCAAAATTTAACTTGACAAAGTCTCCCGACGGAAGATTCCACCTTACCAGGTGTTGTTGCTTCGTTTTTTTCACAGATGACGATTTTCCTTCTGGACATACTGAATGATGACACCTTGCTCTCCACTTTGCACTAGCTTTTTTGGCTCTGATGAGGACTCTGGTGGTGGTGAACACTTCATTGTTGAAGACTAGTGCATTTTTCTTCTTCCATAGACTCCAAAGAACGCAGACGATTTGTTGGAGTTACTTTCATTGGAGTGAGTTTTGAATATGGTTTATGATATGTGATAACTTGTAAATTTTTTTCAACTAGAAAACTACTGTCTATAATAAATCTGTGTCCCATTTCTAATGGTTACATTACAAAATAAAGAGCGAATAGAAGTTAAGTATTAAGTGTATTAACAATTAATCTTCCCAGCATACAAAAAAAAATCCATCTAAATGTGTATTTAATTGACTATAATATTTATTGTAGATGGCAATGTACGGATTCATTCCTTATTTGCAAAAAAAATTATCAAAATAAACAATAATTAGACAATATAATTGCCTAGCAACTAGACACATTATCATCTGACAAGAATAGAAATATTATTACAAGTCCACCATCGTGATCAAAATTCAAAGATGTTAAAATGCATTAGTAATAAATTTAGCTTTCCAGTTCTTCCATGTAAAAGAACATAACTAGAAAACAAGAAAAACAAAGATGACTACTTTGTCAAAAGATGAGTATATGCATCAATCCTTTTCAAGGATCAAGTTGAATAATCTTCTACTAATATCGACGGGGATCAAGACAAAACTGTACAAGTTTCTAAAAGTCGATGCTCCTACATAGACGAAACTTCTTACAGATGGAAATTGAAAATGAGTAGGCCAAGCGGACATGGATAATCAAACTCGAGGTTTATATTTAGAGCTAGAAGAACTCTTATAAACTAATTCAAGCATTTAACTCCACCACAAACGGAGAAGAATAGGACGAGGATTATAGCCAGAACAATGGCTGCAACAATCATCTTCATCTTCATGTTCTCATACCACATCTTTCTCTTTATTTTGGTACCCTGAGCCTTGAAATCTTGTGCCTGTAAGAGAATATAGAAAGTCCTTTGGATACACATCAGATGGTATTAGCAAAAATTCAGCACTTTCAGAAGGACATAGGTCATGTGTTCCCAAAAAAAGGGACATGGATCCTCTTAAGTGCGGTAAATGTTTTCAAAGAGCTGTTGAAAAACAATTAACTTCAATGCTATTTTACTAATACTTTCATTTCACTCTAATGTAAGGACTAAGGACACTTTGTTCTACACCAAAAACAAGCATTTTAATGAACGAATCTGACACCCAAAAACAAAACCCATGTCGGGCAATTGAAGTAGAGTCTGTTTAACGTAGCCCTAACGACAAAGCCTTAAGGAATGCAGTGTAGAGGAACTGAAGGGCATGCCTTAATCCACATTCCAAGAGAAACATTTGGTACTAGAAGAAAAGAGCAATCTAAAGTGTTCAATGGTTAGTAAAGTTTAGCCAACATAATTCACAAACGAAACACAACTGGTTCATTTACCAAGCATTTTGGTTTTCTATTGAACAATCAGCTAAGTAAGAAGAGGAAATTTTTAATCACCATTTCTTTCTTCATAAAACATAAATTTAGGAAAAGCCAAGCCAACAAAGGGTACCTCGGGCACAAGTTATCTGCCAGCAATCTGGAGATTGTTATGTCATATAAGAATACTGACCTGTGAGCGAAGATTGTCTGTTTTGTCCACCAGGAGCTCAATTTTTCACCTCTGTCAAGAACCTAAAACCAGAATCCGCAATAATCAATTGTCCAAAATAATCTTTGTGAAAGAAGGGAGCCAGAAGCATCAACTAATGTGAGTCAACTTTTATGCACACTCAATAATCAAACTGGAAGGAATGTACCTTCTCAATATTTTCCATCATGACTCCTTTAACTTCATTAACCTGAGCTTTCACTTTTGCAAGCTTGTTAATCTCGTCTGGATGGTCTGCACAGTACTGCATCTGCTCCTTCAATTTGGGCCTACACTAAGGCACATAATTGAAGCACCAATAACAACAAAGACGACAATAATAATAGTAAAACACAATTAAAGAAAAACAAACACACGGGATGGATCTCATCATGGAAGTCAAGATGTAAACAATCTTATCCCTAATAGGAAAAGTCGGAGACCACCTCCAAGATATCCACAAGAAAAGCTTTTGGCATCAAATGGTACGGACGGTCATAACAGTGGCAGGATTACTAAACTTGAACAACACATTTGACAAAGTAAACAAGGAAGAATGCAGATAAGGCATTCTTTCGAACATGTCATCTGGAACAATACCCAAATTCTTTGTTTAGGCTGCGAGCACCAGCTTTCGAAGCTTTCCCTCCACATTTCTTGGTAAATTCATCCTTGATTCTCTCGAGGAAAGCAATAGGGACTTGTCTTCCAGCAGACTCAACTGCAACAACACAGTAAGCTGCACCATAGCAAAGAACATAGCTAGTCAACTAAAGCTTTGAGGGAAAACAATAAGCCAAAGCAATTCCTCACAAGAGAAAAAGACATATTAAATAAATATTAAACAGGTTTGTTATTCAAGGATCTGCAAATGGAAGTCAAGAGTAACAACAAGTTCACCCATAAATGATAAAAGCACACATTAGATTGCTACTAATAGATCCTTCCAAATGAAATCATGATGAAAGAAAAATATAGAATGAAATGGTGATTCATCACTAGTTTGTACAGCCGATTACTTAGTTTGGCTCTGAAATAAGTACAAACTTCCAGTTTCTAAATCCAAGTTTTCAAAACCGGCAACCAAAGGTCAGAAATCTCAACATGTCATTGTTTATAAAACAGCTTAAGTTTTCAGAAAATCACACAGCAGAATCTCATATGTATTAAAGAGCTTACGTCGTTTAAAAATCAGCTTCAACTTTTGGATTTGGCTTTTTTTGGCACAGTTCTAATTCAGGCACACCATAAGGTACATGTCATAAACCTAATGCCTTTACAAGAACACATGACAAACATTTGAGCAACAATTCATCAAGGTCGTGGATTACGTCATGGTGAACGGATTCAACACTCAACCTTTCACGTTTGCTTTATCAAAAGTGGTCTGTAATCAGAATCAGACTTCATCCCTAACTACAGTTAACATATTAAAGGGAAATTATATGACAGGGGGAGGAGGGGGAGGCACTTGGTCGGCACTTGTTCCTTCTCCACAAGCATCTCATGCACCATTGAAACCCGACACCAATATCAGTGCAAGCTCCTTTTTAGCATATCATGGTTAAATAGACACCATCAGCAACCATCATTAGCAACAATGACATGAATGCTATGACAGTCAAATGCCAAGCAATCCGAACTTATGTAGTAGGAGGTAGGGTTTATCGCATAGGCTGCATATCAAACACACCAACTCTTCATGATACACTTCATACTAAACTACCCGTTATATTCGTAATGTGCTACTTCTACCTTCTAGAACCAATACTACAACTTTGTGTTCCTAATAACAAATTTTATGTGCCTCATGGAATCAATTCTAATCAAAGAAAGTGTTACAATACATGCAAAGTTATATACAAACGAAAGATACCCACACCAAATGCTAAATCAAGGTTAAGATCATAATCGAAGGTGATCAAGATATATAAAGAGAGAACATGACATATTCGATATTTATGATGTGATGCCAACAAATTAGGAAACAAAAAAGCATCAAGAAAGGAATCCATGTCCCAACATTACATTCATTATGGACATGCAAGCAAATTAATTAACTGAATTATTATCCCTCAGCATTTATTCTGACATAGATAAATTCTCAGCAAACTCAAACAAGACATAATTAAGAAAAAATAAAGAGTTCACGGTGGGCATTCATGTTCATCACAAGTTCATGGTTATCACCAAAACCCAGTAAAACAGGGGAAAGGGGGATAAAGTACAAGAAATAATGGAGATCGACCCAGAATTACAAAAAAAAAAAAAAAAAAGGAAAAGATAGAAGATATACTGAAGCCGTTATCAACGAGGTAGTTGAAGGTATGACCATCGCAGTTGTAAGTAAATTTGCTGCTAGAAGAAGGGAGTTTCTGAAGGCATTGAGAGGCGACAGTGGTGAAATTTCCCTTGAATTCTGTGTATTCAGCGAGGATGACCGTCCCCCTCGCAACAAAACTGTAAATCAGGGACTTCTGCCCCATTTTCTCTCTCTTCCTCTCTCTCTCCTACAACCCACAACGCCAAAAGCTCCGAAGACAGAGAGAAACAGAGGAGGAAACAAACCCTGAAAGAGAGAGAGAAAGAATGGGGAATGGAGGGAGAGAAACTGAGGAATCGTGCAAATGGGAAGACAGAAAGAAGAAGAGGGAATAAGAAAACAGGGGCTGTCTATTTTTGCTCATGGAATTTGATTTTGATTGTGTGGGGAAGAAGAATGGTGAGAGGGAGAGAGAGGGGGAGAGAGAGGGAGAGGGAAAAGGCGTTTATATTTCTATTTTGGCAAGTCTTGATTGAATCACACTTGACTTGAATGAATACCAAAGAATTTCAGATAAATATCCGCCTTTTATTTCTGTTGTTTTTGGCAACTCAAAAGACTCCCAATTCCCAAATTATTTGGGATAACAACCGAAATTTTTGAGATCATTGTAATTTCCTCAATGATGATGTGAGGAATTTAGGAGTAGTTATTTTGTACAATAATGTCATGTCATTGTTTCATAAAATAGTTATATATAATTTACCAACACGGTCGTGGTTAATTGGTAACGGTCTCACCTCGATAAGAGATAAACACAAGTTTGAATTTTTGAAAACTCACTTATTAGAAGGATTTTTATTTTAAACACTCGCGGCCCAAAGAGATTATATTCTTTGTCAAATCCAAAAAAAAAAAATAGTTACATAGATGACAAATAATAATCAAATAAAAATAATTATTAAGATAATGAGCTATTAGTTGACATTCAATAAGACATGAAAATGCTAAATCTTTTGGATGTACATTTGATTTTTTTACCTTTTAGATTTAATGAACTATAGAAATATTAAAATGTTAGTATCTATTCATATCATAATTAATTCTCATTCATTTTCAACTTATTGTACTTGTTTGTTAATGTATGATGATATGATATTACATGATGTAATTGTTAGTTTGAGTGTAAATGAATTAAGCTAAAAATCAAAGTTCTTGTTGGTTATATGATAATATTGTTTATGAATGTTCTAAAATGTTTCCATGATTTCCATATGTAAAAAATATATTAAGGTATTTTTCTTTTATGCCCTTATAATTATGGAAACATATAATGATATAATGACTCTAATTCCAATACTCGTCTGTATAAGGGATATAATAACGATCTAATTTTTGAACAAGATAGGGGCATTATTTTTATTTTTTTTGATAGAAAGCGAGGATTATTATCAATTATAAAGTTATTAACACAAATTTTAATTTTATATTTTATCAAATCATGCGAAAAATCGAAACAGTTGAAGTGATATGTTAATTGACAACTACTATCATAGACTATCTTATCAAACCAAAGCCTATACCAGAGGCCCAATGAGATTCTCTTAATTCAATGCAACCCTCTTCATTCTTACTCTACTCCTCTGAGAGCATTATCATTTGTACATCCTTTATGTTAAAATTATGATGCAATTTGCAACAGATTAAAGGAGGAAACTTGTAAGTAGGGAAAATTACTTAATAGGCTTTACATAGTAGTTATCCTAACCTTGAAATTTATGCATGGATAGTCTATGTGGACAACTCCAAGACTAGTTTTTAAAAAATAGTCTACTTTCACTTTTGTTTTAGAAACAAACTTGTGAGGTGTGATGTGGATAATGAGTCGGATAGAATGAATTTACTTGTTCCGACATTTGGGAGATGGATTCGAATAGTCAAACTCCTCATGGCGCTCGCTCCATCCTGTAAAGAAGGTATGTCCTGGGGTTGAATCTTAGGGAACACCCTTCTAACACTCAAATTAGTTGAATGAATTCGCAAAGTTGGGAAGAATCATCCTCGAAGTGCGTGAACGAGGTTTTTGATGATTTGTGTGGTTTTCACTAGTATGGAAATATTTATCTTCTCTCTTAGGTGTAGAGATAATAAGTGAGACAAGTGTCGTATGGGTTTTTATGAGTTGTGTCATTATCTCCTCTGTGTCAAACTTTGGTGAGTATTTATAAAAGAGATAAACGAGGGATAAGATAGTCTTTTCCGTAATTAGGTATGAAATTCTAATTCGAATGGGCTTGAGCCTTATCTTACCTTAGGTGGATGAAAGCTTAAACCGATATTATGTTAATCTGGATGATGAGGAGAGATTATAACGGGACATAATAGATGAGCTAAAATTATCTGAAAAATTAGTACATCAACTTTTATTTAATCTAATGAGATGGAAACATTTTGTCTTACTAATTAAAATGTGACTTTTTTTTTTTTTTTACTATTTTTCTTTTACAACTAGTAGTAGTATTACCTAGGTTTTTTGGGGGGGAGGTGTTTCACCATTGGGATTTGTCTTTATCAATTGCATATATATTTTTACTAAGTTTGTGTTTCAAGCTTACAATTTTTCAAGATTTCTCTATACTTTCACATTTTATGCAAAATCCTCAAAATTTACACAAATTTGAGATTTCTATATATATTCCTTTTATATGTATAAAAAAAGATATTTTATATATTTTTTAGATTAGTTATAAATTTCTTTGAATTTAACAAACTTTAAATTCGCTAGTCATTCCAAATATACTTATAAAATAAATATCAAATTAACACTCATATGACGTGATACAATTAGATGAAAAATAACACAATGAAAATAGGAGATTTTAAGAATAAAATTTTAAATCAATCAATCACAATACATTGAAATATTTTTGTGTATCTTTTATATGTGCAAATAAAATATACTTTTCCTAAATCCATTATATCATTTTCTTCAAATTCTTAACAATGTTATGTACCCTTCAACCAAAACAAAACATTACTTTCGGACAAAAAGAAAAGTTTGGTAACAAGAGAATACATAAACAGGACTACACAAAATTACAAATTCAATTAATATTAAAAAAAATTGGTGATTGAAAAAATTAGCAACCCAGATTTCAATTATATTGGTGAGGATTCTGGGCAATGGCAATTGCATTGCACAACTGCCACTGAAAGCAGACGGTGCACAGATCAAAAACCCAGATATTCTTGGAGAGTGTGTGTGTGTGTGTGTGTGTGAGAGAGAGAGAGAGAGAGGGAGAGATGAATAGTGGGATAACAGTAACACCCTCAGTTTCCCCATCTTCAACCTCATTATTTCATAGCAAATCCCCAAACCCATCAATTATCACCACTGCTTATTACCCTCTTCGGCTCTCTAGTCGACAAACTTCTCCCTCCTCCTGGTCTCAGTCTCCAAGGCCTCCTTTCCCTCGCATTTGCTGCAGCAGCTCCCTCGTTCTCCGGGCTCTGGTTTGTTCTCTCTCTTTCTTGATTCTAGCAGTGAGGTGCCTTAATACTTTGATTTTGGATTTCTGCTTAAATTGACCAACTGGGTATTGAATACTTCTTGGTATCTTAGAAGATTTTCTGATGGGCAAGCTCCAATTGTTGCAGTTGAGGACTAGAATTTCGTTTTTTCGGTTTCTTATCCCGTTGTTGTTGGGGCTCTTTTTTTTGGGGGAAGTGGGGATTTGGACTTAGTGTAGTCAAAGTTGTGGAATGTCGCTAACAACAATGGTGGGAGCATCTCTTAATTCTTTTGTTACCGTTGCCCTTTCACTTTTTGAATGCTTATTATGATGGTTGTTAATGGCTCAAATCTGAGTTCTTTGGATTTTGGAAAAGAGTTACTTGCTAAGGTATTCGGCTTGATGTTTGTGAACTTCAATTACCTGTATGAATGCATTACTTATGTGCCTTGGGACTTGCCCAAATAATTTTGTAGTTAATTGGAGATTATGTTGTACTAGGGGCTTCAACCTTTTATCAACAGAACACCTGACGGAGGATCATGGAAATAGATTCTTTGCAAACTTATGAGGGGTGTGTCATAATGGTCTGGTTTAGGGTCGTAGGAATACTCATTAAGGTCTGCAGGTTATTTGAGTTTCAGACTTTGTAGTGGAAAACCTGATTTTAGAGATCAGGGTAGTTCCTCTTAGGAGCTATTGACGAGGGACTAAGATATGTCGGGTGATGGCTGGCTTGTATAGGAGAATGGACACTTGCTTTCCTCCAAAGGAATTTGATTTTTCAATTGGAGGTAAATATGCGTGTTGAAGAGATGCTTAATTCTATTGATTATGTCAGTCTAAGTTTTATGCATGATTCAGGTGTGCTGGAACTTGCTGCCATGAGGACTTGTTCTTTTGTGGTTTTCACTTTGCTAGGGGCTAGGTTCATATTATAACCTTGGCATGCTAAACAATCTCTTTGCTATTTGTTATAGGTACAAAAACACTGACACCTATGTACACAACCTTCCCCCCTCCCCAAAAAATAAAATAAAATTAGGTGTAGCTATGGGGTGTTGGTTGGTATCTTAAAAGCTGCCATCTTATCTGTGGGCTAAGTCTTTGCAGAGGATGTGTGAACCTGGGAACTTTTAAATCAATGCAAATGCTTAAGACTAATGGAATGTTGGAAGCCTTCATGCTTGAATAGATTGCTTTCCTTTTAGTGCCTTTGCGAAAGGCATCTATGTGTGAACTTTGTGTTGGTACATCATGCCTGATGGAAATGAGCTTTTCGCCCTTCATAGCAAGAGAATAAAGCTTCTATTTCTAGGTCATCTTAGGTAATGTATGACTATTAAGCAATGCTCGTGATGATATGTTTACAATCAGCATTGCAATTAAGTGCTTCAAACCGGTTTGTTCTTCACTTGATTGACGAGGATGTTCCCTTGCTAATTTCTAGCAGTTTCTTTACACTTTAGTGGCTTTCTGGCCACTACTAGTTTTCGGGCTCTGAGCGCACCCCCCCAAAAAAAAAAAAAAAGAATATCCCCAGGTGAGAATATTTCTCAATATAGCAGTGGGTTGCATCTTTATTTAATATCATAACCTCATTTTTTTGGCTTAGTAGTGAATATCTTGTTGTGGGTTGTTTCACTAGTTATCCCAACCTTTTAAGCACATTGCCTTTCTTTTCCTGCCAAGACTCCAGTTAGTTTATGTCTAATATATGACTAAGAACAAGGATTAGGAGTTAGGATCAGTTCAAATTCTTCATGCTGTCATTAAATGAATTCTTAATTCAATGAGTCAACCTTCTGTTTAACCTTAAATTAAAACAAGGTATAGTATGCACTTGATTTTCAATTGCCATGTATATAAGCCATCATGATGCCAATCTGATATGCCTAGCTGCTTGACTCTGTATAGATTATACAATATCGTTTTCTTTATCAAAGCGGCTCCCTAGCTAAGCCTGGAATTATGGTCTATCACATTGAAATAGAAGGATCTGTCATCTGGAGAACGTATAATTGTATCAAACTAATGGAGGGTTTACATGCCATGGTTTCTCCTTGCCAGCTGAGACTTGCTTAAAATGTTTTCAATAGTTCAATGCATCTGTTATCACTTCTGTGATGCAGTATTATTATCAAAACCTAAAGATGTCAAGTTAAGTTATGGATCAATTTTTGAGCCGGTCTTCTAATAGAAGTTTAGTCATGCTTTGTTGCTGCCTTCTTGATTCATGCATTTGATCCAGGAGATGCTAAAATGTTGCAGGGAAAGTGACAACAAAACTGTCCTTGATGCTTTTTTCTTGGGGAAAGCTCTCGGGGAAGCACTGACTGAGCGAATCGAATCTGCAGTTGGGGAGGTTCTCAGTACCATTGGCAGGTTGCAAGCTGAGCAACAAAAACAGGTTCAGGAATTCCAGGTTAGTAATTCCCTGAAATCCTAGTGAAGTGAAGATCATTCGTCCCTCCATTGCCTTTCTTGGGTGCACTCAAGCTGTCATTCCAGCAAAAAGGAAGCTGTGTTATCACATCAATAATATTTCAAGATAATCTACTTGTCCCCGGCTCCCTGATCTAAAAAAATAAAATAAAAGATATTAAGTGCAGCAGGGGAAGAGAAAAACATGAAAAGGTGTTAAAAGATGCTAAACTCAGGATAGCCTGTCTTTTGAAGTAGAAACATGGGTTTGTTGTAATCAGCATTTTCTGGTAGAATTAGAAACCAAACCAAATTAATTCCCGGAAGTCCTCTTATCTAAGGGTTTAGGAAGATTACATGTACACAACCTTAACCCAACAGTTAAATTACTGAATGGATATTTCCATTATACCCCAAAAGTGGAAAGCATAACTTCTTGGTACTGCACAAAAAAGAAAATGTATGGCAGTTCAGTGAGATTGTCACTCCGCTGTAGTCCAGTACTGAAAATTTTCCTAATGACAATTTTCAGCTGTGTGGAAAGTGAAAAGAACACGGGAGAGTGAAGCAAGAATAAAAAAAATTGAAAAAGAGACTACTACTGAAACTAGATCTCTTTGTACTCGAGTACAAATTAATTTCTGATAGTAAATGTTTAAGCTATAAACTCTTCTCTTAGCTGTAGCTATGCCTGGTAACTAAGATCAATGTTGTGATAAGTGCAACATAGAACTGCAAATATGGGGTCCACAATGCTATTGGTTTTTCATTGTCCTTTTATTATGTGGAGCTAGGGTTCAACAGGAACTACCTCCCTAATTTTGGAGTGAATCTCTGTATATCTATAATACCCCCTACCCAAAAAAGGGAGGGGGAGGGTAAACCCTGCCTTGGTGGAAATTGGAATTTAGGTTATTGGTTTTTGGTTATGTCCTCTTATCTGCTCCCCAAAACCATTCAACAAAAGAACTGTATTCCTTAACCTTAAGATTTGTGTTCAGGAGGATGTGCTGGAGAGAGCCAAAAGAGCCAAGGAAAAAGCAGCTCGTGAAGCCCTACTAGAGCAAGGACGCCTCATCCCAAGCTCTACTACAGCAAATGAACCAGTGACGAATGGTGCTAGTTCAAGTGCTTCACCGCCAAGCAGTGACTCTGCAAGTCCAGTTGATAACCAGAACAGCCCTCCATCCAGCGTAGATGAAGACCGTACTGGTCTTATAACTAGGATACAGATAGATGAATGATTCAAATGTCTCCTTCAAATTGATTAGTCGAGCTGAGAGCGGGTGAATATTATGAAGTGGTAAGAGTATGCAAAGTTCCTCCCGTCAATTTTTGGCTGGAGGAAACACATCTCAAAATGTATGTCTATCATTCCTGTCCCTCATAGTTTTGTTCATTTCTTCTATTACTGTAAGTTAGGGAAAGAGAGAAAAGCACAGGGGATTTGAGAGGCTCCCAGGAAGTTCGTGGTTACAATGTTTCATACGCAGTTCCATTCAATTTAGTTCTCATGAATAAGTTTTGCTGACCAGTTTTGGTTTCAATGTTTCATAGTTCCAATTTAGTTCTTATTAATAAGTTCATTGAAACCAATAGGAACTATAAAATGGGTTCTAAATACTCCATCCATTTCAAAATATATGTCATTTTAACTAACTTTTTCATTTCAGAATACTTGTCACTTTACAATTCCAACGACATATTAATTACTAATTGTTTCTCTCATTTTAAATGAAATATATGGGTAACTTAATCTTTTAACACAAAATTTGTCATGAATTTTGTGTTTTTTTGGTATTCCTGTATAACCTTAAAATGACATGTATTTTGAAACGGATGGAGTAGAAAATATTAACATTTTAATACCCCGATGTATGACCACTGAATAAATTGATAAATAAGTCATTTGTTTGCTTGCCGAATGGGGTTTTCCTCTCGTTTCATAACATTTGTCGTTTTGGACTTTGAGGAAATATCAAGAAAATATTGAAGTTATGACAAAATTTATGTTAAAAGATCAAATTGTCTGAATGTTTTACTTGGTAATAAAGAAAGTGAAAATGAAAGATTAAAAAAGCAATTAGTAAGGACAAAATTAGTAAATTAGTCATTAATATATTATTAAAATGACAAATATTGTGAAATGAAAAAAGTTAGTTAAAAAAGCAACATATATCATGAGGTGGAGTATTTTTATAATTTGACTACTTTTTGGGTTTTTAACGATTTTGGTAATGGTAATAATATCACTGCGTAGTTTTTTAACTATTATTGTAGTCCTAAAAAGTCCAAAATTACAACAGAAAAAATAGTAAAAGTACTCTATTTCTTTGAGGCTCAAACACATAAATTGTAAAATACTTTGCAAAAAAGGATAAGTTATCAATTTATTTAATCTCAAGATAGTAAATTCTTATTTTCATAAAGTGGTAAACCATTTTATTTGGTGATTTTAAGGTACTAAGTGTTGGTTCAAAAAGAGGGTAGATAGCCCCCAGCCAATAAGGCAATTGAGTGAAAGACGCTCTTCTAATAGGCTTAGCGTGTGTCATTTTCTTTTATTATGCTCTTTCGGAATGGAAGAAGGTATAGAAGGTGCTCCGCTCCCAAATTTTCATGTGTAAATCATACCTCCCACCTGAGCCACCTCCCCCTTCACTGATTTAGAGAGGCAGGTGAAGCCCTTTCGTGCTTAGATGAACGGGTTTTGTCAATTTTGTTGGCTTTTGCGAGTAAAGAGTGGCCAAACGGTGTATTTCAGAAAGACTAAGACAGGACCAAGTACCGATACCAGCAAATGCCGATGAGGTTCTTTCTCTGTCTACCGAGGTATTTCCCATTTGGAGTTCAGAACCCTCAAAATCTACTTTAAACACAGGTACTCCCACTTCAGGTGAAGAAAGCAGAGATTTGAACATTTCCAATCTATACAAGCCTTACACGTGGCTGCTAGCCTCTCCCTCTCTTCTAAGAACAAGACATCTTGGCTAAAGCCCGCTTTCCTCTCTTCATGGCATTCTTCCCATTCTTAACTTTTCCAAGGGTAATATCTTTGCATCTATCGAGCTTTGCAATTAATATTTGGTACTCCCAAAACAGGCTAACAGGCTATTGAGTCTCACTTTACAAGCATTCTTCACTAAGATAATTTTCCTAAATTAACAAAATCTGAACCGAACATTAACCTTAGGGTTGGCTGCAAAAAGAAGCATAACAGCAAAATCAAGATGTGCCAAGAAGAATTTTCCTTCGTTAATCAACTTTCAAATCTCTTACAAACATCTATATGACTAACAAAATTTCAAGGTGAGAAGACATGATTTTATGAAGAGAACAAGTTTTTGAGCCTAAATGAATGGATTCCCTCCCCAACCTTACTCATCATCAAATTCAACACCAGCCATTGGGACCTCAGCTTTGATCTCATCATCACCATCGTCGTCTTCACCTTCATCGACTTTCATACTTGATCCTCCCCGTTTGTAATCCACCTTAAAATCATAATCATCGTCATCCATGGCATCTTCAGAGGTGGCTTGCTTGCTGGCCTTCTTCCTTCTCTTCTTCTCTGCTCGTTTCATTTTTGTGTTGAGCATGCCTTCCACTTCGTAAAGCTTCTCATTTTGCTTGCTTGAAGCACTCTTTCCTTTGCCTTTGCCCGTTTCTTCTCTATCCGACTCCATGCCTTCATCATCACCGTTATCATCATTTTGCGTTGACGGCTGTGGATCTTCCTGCTTGATGAAAAGAAAAAAAAAATTAATATAATGTTTGGCTGGTTCCAGAAAGAAATTAATTGAAAGAGAGTAATAAATAGAGAAGAATTTAATGGAGAGGAGAGCAAACCTGGAGCATCTGTTCATCAAAACTAACTGGGCAATTTGGAGGAACCTCCACAGGTTGTAGATCATCAACTGACTTCAAGCTTCCAATAAATGAAGATTCTGTGCCGTAGACCTCATCAATGTTGAATTCCTTTCCAAGTTCTGAAACAATCCTAGCCTCAGACTCAGAAACCTCATTTTGGTTCCTAATAGGAGGCATAGTGTAATATGGAATTTTACCTGAAATGGACAAAAATTAATAAATTTGCCACGGAAGATTTTACGCTTCATTATATTACTGCTAGATTAACATATTAGATCAATGTACACTCCAGGTCTCCACATACCCTCATTCCAATCATGCAAGACTATCCTTGCAGCTGCTTCAACATCTACAACACCACCTTTCTTGAGTTTACCCCTAACAGTAGCCACCTTTTGTAGAAAGTCATCAACTGTATCAAAGCTTGGGACCTTGTAGATTGTGACCAATAGTTTGGCTGGGCAAAGCTTGAGAATCTCCTTCACTGCAGTAAAGATATTCAAATTTGAGAGACAACTAACACAAAAATTCGTTCTTCCACCATTTTCAGCCATGTAAATAGTACACTTCAGCACATTATACTACTTTTGTTGCGTGGTGCTCGATAGTAAATGCCTTTGTTGTGTGGTACTCGATAGTAAATGCCCTAAAATCCAGCATTCAACAAAACAGCCTCTCTACTATTCAAACCAATGGTAAGGACATAAATCTACCTCCTGAAATACAGCCCCTGGTGGGACTTCAGGAAATCGGTTTGGTGGGGTTTGGTTTGGTTTTTATATAATTCACATGAAAGCAAGATTTCTAATAAAACAAAGTGAACAATGTTTGCAAGCAGGACTTCTAATCAGTCAAATGGGTTATGAGTATATATCTCTTTAAGGGCAACGAGCCATAGTAATGCACTAAACTATAAGCAACTCCTTATGTCTTTAAGAGCTAACCCCCATCCAGCAAAGAATTTTAATACAAGAAACTACTCGTCCAGCAAAGGTACTGAAATATTCTTAGTATTTGCAGAAGTCAAGGACAAAGAACTCATAATTTTGTCAATGTTTGAGGACACAAACTTCCATTTTGATTTTAATAATTTTCTCCCTGGTTTAAAAATAAGCAAACAAGTGGGCATAATAGGGCCCATGTTTGTCATTACTGATAAGAGGACTGTAGGCTCATTAGGAATAGGTGTGCTGAAGAAGCAATAATATTTAAGAGAACAAACATCCCAAACCCTTAAAAAGACAAACAAATGAGAGGGAAAAGGTATCCGAAATAAGGCATAGAATGGACGTGAGTAACCACAATCACAGACTACCCATCAAGACATGAAGGAACCAACAGCAATAAATCTATGTTGACAGTTGGTAATTGTGATACCTGGCCCAACAGGATCTTCAAGCTTCTCAATTCTTTTGCAATTTCGAAGTGCTACAGATGCATCATTCTGCCCAGACTTTAGCATAACCACCCCAGGGCAATCCAACAATTTCACATTCTTGTCCAGCTGCACCTCTTGCATTGACCGCGTCAATCCAGGAGTTGCACCAACATTAACAACATGGCATCTCTTTAAACTATTGATGAGACTACTCTTTCCGACATTAGGAAGCCCCACAATCCCCACTGTGATTGACATTTTGATCTGTAAATATCAAAAAGCAATACAGACACATCAGATGACTATTATCATTCGTGGAATTTCCAGGATTCAACAATCAAGGAAGTTGTTTTCAACTTGTTACCACGGGCATGGAGAAGTCCGACTATTTTAAAATTCATTCACGTTAATTCTAACTCACCTCATGACTCCTTGAGTAATTCTTCAGCAGCTTAATTAAAGTTTCGGCTCCAAGACAGTCACTTGTTTGTAGAAGGTTGCTGGGTTTTGCAGCCTTTGAAGACTTCCACCCCAAATTAGACCTCTGTTCCTGAGTACTGCACTTAAAAGCCACAGCTGGTAATTCCTCCCTAAGATATTTGAGCCATTTTTCAACTGCTTCACGAGGTACGAGATCTGATACATGAAAACAATTTAGAACACAAAACATAGAGAAGACATTAAGTCCGCTTCTCCTATATCACACATAGTGATGCTCAAGATTTTTAAGGGTAAACAAGGGCCAAAATAGCCATGCCCAAGCAACTCCATCAGCCAACAGAAGAAGGCATGAGCAACTACATCACAAGTATGATAATCTTTTAAACACATGGTGGCCCAATTTTATTCTCATCCACCAAGCTGTCATCAAAAGGACACATGCCAAATCAGGATGATCACTAGGAATCAATATATCTTAAACCTGCATCTTTTTGTAAGGAAATTCAGAAGCAATACAAAGGCAGCAGAATTATGCTTCTAAGTATAATTTTATACTCGAGAAAGCTTGAATATCTAAGAGCAAAAAGAAAGACCTACCAATTTTATTCAACAGCAAGACAAGTTTCTTATTTGGACCCGAATTCAACACCATCTTTTCCATATCTACACAACGGGTACCAAGGGGATCACGAGCATCAAGAACTTCCAAAATAACATCAGATGCCTCAATGACCTTGACAAGCTCCTTGTAGAAAGCCCGGTCAGAATTATCTGCAAGAAACTCAAGATTATGACTATGGTGGAAAGCATCCAAAAGCAAGGGACCAAGAAAAATAAGACTAGACTTAGCAAGTTTAACCAAACTTCCAATACCTCGACTTTTAACAAAGTCCCCAAACTCATCAGCTGCCTTCTCAAATTGTTCTTCCATGTTTCCCTCATCAAGCAATCCAAGCTTTCTCTTTTGGGCCTAAAGACGCAATCAAAACCAAATTAACCAAAAGATACATGTAAGCAAGATCTCCGTACAAAGTACTGGTGTTAATATCTAGCAAAAATCGTATCTTTTTCAAAATGACCAATGACAAAGCAATCTAATCAGCCCTCCTTGTCACAGGAGCGGAGAAAATGCTCAAATTCAAGCTTGAATGTTGACAACTCTTATATATCTTCATCCGGAGTTCTAGAAGATCCGAGGACTTCACCCAATAGAATGCTTTTCCAATAAGATTAGACACGCAAGAGGTAACATTGTTTAGCATCAACCGAAACCGGACAGCAACTAAAACCTATATATGTATAACTATTGGCATACAGAAGATGATAGAAGCCAATATTGATATTTGTTCAGCTCAGACAGTTTCTAATTTATATACAGATTTATCTGCTTGAGGTCTCTTAGAAACAATAACTTTATCTCTAATCCTCTATGAAGGAGTGCAGCAGGAGTTGAATAATGTATACACTAAAGTAGGCCCTACTTAATTTCCTTCTTTGTATAAGGAGTAAGAACTAGGAACCCAAATGCTGCACATAACTCACCACCAATACAGCACACTCCTGCAACTATAGTTGACCCACTCGTACACCCAAACAGAGACAACCTTCTTCTCAGTAGCCGAGCAAATAAACTCAAGAAATCCTACTACTGTAAATAAACACCAATTAACTAAAAGTTGGGCCTCTGGTATAGGCTTTGGTTTTCTAAAAGTTTGCACCTTTACCTCAAAACCCTTTTCAAATCTCTCTCCAAAGTAAAGCAAACACTACGAACACCGATACCTTCATGTTATGAAGTTTAGCCATCCATAGATAACTAATTTTTCGGGTAAATTTTAAAACTACCATGAACAGGAACACACATTACCCATTTCTATCTCATCAAAACAAGATTTAACCCAAACCCACCTAGCCAATAAAAATGAACCAAACCCCACAAGCAAAACGAAGAACCTCTGGCTCTAATCACAACATCTCCCTTAAAATCAAATTCATGCACTAAAATTCAAACTTCGCAACAATCAAAGACAGCCCAGGGAAAAGGCATTGATTCTGAGCATACTCTTTCTTTGCGAGCAGCTTTTTCTGCTCCAGTTCCTCGAGGGCACGAGCACGGCGAGCTTCAAGGGCCTTGAGCTCCTGCTCCTTGAAAGGCCATTCATTGGGGATTCCAGGGTCCTTCTCGACCTTCTTCTTCTTGTTAAGGCCAAGCTTCTTCGCTTCCTTGGCTTTCTTCCTGTGATGCTCCTTCACCTTCCGAATGATCTTGTACTTCTTCTTCAATGAAACCCTCTTGCTCTTGCTCTCTGTGACAACACAACCATATTAGACCAGTCCCCAAAAAAACTGAGGATTAGAGAATGAAAAGGGGGATGGGAACGAATATAGAGGAGAATAATTTGATGGGTTAAACTTACTTTTGCTCTTCTTCACCATCGTTGAAACAAATCACAGGTCGAATCCGGAAGGGGAGAAAGAGAGAGAGGCAGGAAGATAGAGTGGCGAACAAAGGGAGGCTACGAGGGAGGGGGATATTAGGGTTTTAGAATTGAAAGGGAATTTCAGGGATAAACAGAAAATAGAACCGCAGACGGCGCTCAGGGGTTTAGACGACTGAGCCGAGCCGAACTGAATCGAAGCCAGATTAATTTGAGCTCGGCGAGCTTACTTCAGGCTCGGGTTTAGATTCAGTTTCAGATGGATATCGCACGGCTTTTGGTCGACTCGGTTCTTTTTTTAAAAAACAAACAAAATTCAAATTGTAGGTTATAATAATATAATAAATTCTGGATTTTTGCATCTAATTCAAGAAATAACACTTGGCGTAAAATATATATACGATTCCTATATATAAATTCTGGATAGATTTGAGCCTTGTATGGTCAATAAATATAAGAAAAAAGACATTGAGAGGTAAAAGTATTACGAATAAAGTATTAATATATTTTCTAATAGTATCGAGATTACAAAAATTGTATGTAACAAATGGTACAATGGAACAAATAAGGCGACATTCTGAAAATATATATAAAAGTAATTTCATGGCACATCCATGTGATAATGAAGCCTAGAAACATTTCCACTTCCAAGGAATTTAGCGTCCGACGTCAAATCCGATTTTGTTAGCATCCGACAATTCTAACGGCAATCTTAAAAATCTGATGCTAAGTCATCGCTATTGGCATCAAAAAGTACATCCAATGCAAAATCTAATTCTATTTAACGTCAAGGTCTTTTGCATCGACTAAATTTCTAACGCTAAATATCTTACTTTTTATTTCAGTGTCGGAATTTTTGGCACTAATAGCGAGTTTTACTATAGAGGACTAACATGCAAATATTAACAGCTAATATTTACTATTCCCTCCGTCCCTATGAAAATTATGCATTGTTTGTTTGCCTAATGTAGCATTAAATGTTTTCTTTTACTAAAGTGTAGTATTTCGTATTTGCAAAAACAACATTACGAAAGCACTAATCTTTTAATTAAATTTATTTTATTTTTCATCGATTGTTGTAGAATATTAATTTTTGAAGGCCAACATTTTTATTACTATAGTATAAAAGCCCATCATTCAAGTTGTTGAACATGTTCTGTTTCACTCAAAGTCGACCAACCAATTCAAATCTTTTTCAATTGAAGCGTAAATTAATAAGGTCCCTTTAAACATCGATTTGAACTTGCCAACAGATTTTGATTTTAATTTAAACTTCATACCTGATGACGAGGAGAGCTTTCTCAAGAAGAGAGGATGTAACTTTTCATACGAAACATAATAAGGATTTTGGGTTCATAGATTTTGATATCATCATAGTACTTCCTTTTTTCCAATATGCAATCTCCATTATTCTCCAATATGCAAACTCTACTTCTGAGTAAGACTTTTTTCATAATATTATTGTTCCTTTTTTCCTATATTATTGTTCCCTCATTGTAATCATAATGCTAAACCTACAACATCATCTTTTCAATCTCAATATAATCTTAATTTGTTGTCTTACTTAAATTACTTTTTTTCATGGAGTCTTAAATTATTAAGATAACTTCAATTATTTTTTAACAAAAACACTCTGTAGCAAAATAAGTACATCAACTTCTTTTTCTTAATGATCATTAAAATGATTAGTCAACATAATTGCAAAGACAAATAGTACACAAAGATAAAATAAGTACTAGGTATGCCACTAATGAACAATAAGACATGTACAATAACATTACATCAACACCACACATAGAAAAGAAAAATTAGAAAAAGATTTTTCCTCCAAATGTTAATAATCACAAAAGGGGGCTGGTGTAGATCATTCTTGATTAATAGGGTTTTGTGCTTCCTTTATAATTTCTCTTTGTAATCTTTTCTTACCCACATGAGAAATTTTATAGTGGTTGCCTCCATTGCACTTTATAACTTTTATCATGCACAATGTAGAGTTAAGAAGACATTATTAAAGCTCTCACTGCTCAAATCATTAAATGACTTCTCAACCACTTTCACCAATTGTTCAATATTTTCGGGAGCCTCTTGATGTTGTAAAGATTTGATTGCTCTAAAATAACCAGGATCCAAAACATTAAGATCGGGACTATTTGGAGGATGACACTTCAACTCAATATCAAAATCATCTAATTTAGCGGCTACATTGAAGACGACATCATCCTTATGAATGTGTGGCCTTGCATTATCTTGTTGAACGAAATTTTTCTAGGACCATCTTGAGGCCATTTAGCTCGTATTTCCGGTAGGACTCTTTCGATTAGATACGAACGAATCACATCCTTATTAATTGTCACCATAGGTTTCATCTCCAAAGTCCCCGCCTACGATTTTTGCTATTACGTCTAGTCGGCTCGGTATAGATAAATGGAAATATGTCAATTTTCCATCAAACATTTTATTTTTAATTATATTAAATCTTGGACGAGCAATTGCTGCTAAGAACATCACTTTTGGAATAAAACTCTTACTTTGACATATTCGTAAAAGTTCATCTTCGAAAGGAAGCATATAATAACGTTGTGTTTCTTTTGACATATAAAACCATTTCTCATCAATATGAACATAATTGTACATATCAATGAAAGTTGAATTATTATCAGGTCCATGTGAATCCACCATTGACAAACAAAATTTGAGCCTTTTACCTTATTTTCATCACCTAAATGTGGCCTTAATGTATTTGAATGAGGGCGTAAAAACCTTGTCTAACACATCTATATAATGTAGATGTTGAAACTTCTAAAGTACTTGTAAATGACCAAAGATTTATTTTTCTAAGCCAGTTAACTTGTTTGATTTTATCATGATCTATAACAATTTTTTTACGCCCTACATTACCTTGCTTTCTGGATGATACATCACTGTCGCTACCTTCTTTTGCATGAGCCCAAATTCGTCGAATGGTATCAGTCAATACAGAAAGTTGGTGGGCAAGATTTGTAAATGTACCCTTATTTATTTCTCCATTATTACTCACACCTACCAAAATCTCATGGATTCTCTTACGCTCTTCATTAGTTAAATTTCTTCTCTCTCCCTCTTCTCTATTGTTGGATGCATATAACAATTCTATTTTGTGATTGAAATCTGAATATTATTGGTGTAAGTTTAGGCAATATTTATATTTGTAAATTGGCTCTAGTTTAGCTTTTAAAATTGAACAAATTTTATACCACTCCCTTCAATTTTTTTTTACTAAAGTAGTTTTTTCCCTCTACATATATGTTATTCCCTCCAGTCGAAGCGTGAGTGGCCCGGTGGCCACTCACCTCAATTCCATCCTCACCCCAGGTTTGATCGGGGGCAATTTTAAAAGCATCTTCAAAATCAATCTTTAAAAAGAGACCCAACATAAGTGGGGAAGTTTGGCGGGCCCCGACCGGCCGTGGTTCCTACACCCATACTATAACAACACACATCTAAGGAAAAAGCTTGTACTAATCCTCCTGTCGTCCCATCACTAATATACACACATACACAAGAGCCCGCCATGCTTATTGCATCCCTATCTCAAGTGCCAAGTATTTCATGATCTACACTAGTGCATAAACAGTTGAAAGTTGAACCCTCGAAGTCAATCAACCGCGAGAACATCTTCGTTCTCACTCTTTGTTTTTCCCATTGCCCCGTCCGATATTACTCACCAACACAATGATTGTGCTTGCCTATGAAGTCCTTGATTATCACCCTGTCCCTTCCTTTCACACCCCCAACACAAATGTACAAATCACAACCTTTAGCATCACACTTTTATGACTATGTGTTGATCACAATTCCTCTTGAAACGGTACTCAAATTTATTTACAATTGCATACTTCCATATGTTACATCTAAAGTTATCAATCGAGGCAAATACTCGATCTTTTCCTTTAATTAAATTACTCCATATAATTATCCCCGACGATAACACTCAAATTCTAATCCGGAATGCGGCCACACCAATCGTTCATGATCTAATTTTGAACTATAATCCGACAGATGACTCATCCGTGTCATGCTCAAATAAGCAAGTAGCTTTTTTCCCATATCCCCTATCGAACCCAACACCTCCACCACCGCATGCTGCCAACTTCCTTCTCCTCCTTCATCAATTCATAAAAAACATATGATTTAATAACTTAATATGCAATTTGGATACTAAAAATGAAAACATGCATAACACAATATAACTTACATTTCCAAATCGGCAAGGCTTGTTCATCAATCAACTTTCAGTAGCATACCATTAGATTGATTATTGCACACTCCAACCATACCACCAACACCAACACCAAAAAAGAAGATTCATGCAAATCACCAACCCTTTCATCCACGTTCTCTATCTCCAATCTAACACATGGACCTTCTTCCTCGGAACCATACAAATGCCCTTCATTATGTTCACAATATTGTAATCTCTTATAAAAGGTAGTATTACCCTCCTATCAAATTTCAAATTGTACCATAACTTGCGTCTCTTCAACTCATCACCGATTGCCTCTTCCACCGACTTATAAACCGCATCAAAACCCATATCCTCCGTCATCCACACACAATGATTCCTCCCTCCTACGTACTTCACTATTTCACTCATTCCATCTTCTAAGTATCCACCCATTGACGCATATACAAGTAACTCCTTCTATGTGTAAAGTTTCGTCTACAATTTCAAGTTTCATCTACAATCATAATAAGAAACCCTACTTAAATACACCGTGTATAACCTCAAATATAAAGTATTAATATACAAACAATAATAATACCATTAAAGTTATGCATACAAATTAAAACAACAAAAAAACAACCATATTTTAATCGGCCCTCACAAAAGCAAAAACAACCAGCCTAACCAAACACTCACTACAACAAGTAATACCGTAAGTGTAAACTCACCATCCCGGGATATCAAAGACAATGCTTTAGGATAACTAAAAGACAAAACATAACCAAACCGAAGGCCATCTACAATGCAAACCATGTGACTCAAGTACATGCATTATAAATTCATTGCAAATCAAACACTCAATTTTAAGTAATACCACATTTCCCTCATGCACATCCTAAGATATCAAAAATCATTAAGAGGGATAACCTAAATAGTAATGTACCAGCATTTACCATACAAGTGACCTCCCCCAATTGTACGCTGCCAATTTAGAACCCATATAACTCGATGAAACCAAACAACAAATAAATTCCCTTCCCAAATTGTAGCCATTTCCTAATAAATTATAAACCCCAAACACCCCAAAACCTTCACAAAATAAAACCTTCCACCGTCAAAACAACCCACTTTCGGACCAAATTACATTCAATTTCAATGAACTTCAAGCATACTCCCAAACACATTACACAACGAAACCTCAAAAACAAACAACAACGAAATCAATTTCAACACTTACCGAATTCAACACAAGTTCCTCGCTCTATGCCAAATGTTGTTGTTACTCGCTTCTTCTACTTGTTCTTCTTCCTCGTACTCGTTGCCCTTGTTCGACCTTCACCGTGCAGTTCTTCTTCTTCATTTATCCTCTTCTTCACCTCTCGTGTCTTTGCCTCTATTTCATTCTCTTTCCCCCCAAAATGTTTTGCAAAGGCTTCATATGAGTAAGGGTACAATTGTCATTCTGCCTTCATAAGTGCTTCACGTACGTGGCATGTGCATTACTCAAACTAACACTTAACTGTCGTTTGAGCTTTTTTGGTCCCAAGAAAATTAACCCAATACCCCAAGCTCAATTTCCTACGAAGTAATGAGTGAAAAGGGGAGGGACATGAGAGAGAGTATTTTAGTAACTACCAAACACCTATTCTTTCTCTCTCGTCCAAGCAAGTTGTATTAGATATATTGATAATTTTATCCAATTAATTTAATATAACATAAGGGTAAATTTGGTAAAGAAAAAGTTATACAACATGAAAGCCTTTTTAGTTTTATATATAATATAGATATAAATTGTTATAAATTATTTAAAAAATAACTAATTATAAAAATAAAACTAATTAATATTTTTGCAAAGTAATGGGTATAACTAAGTAATATCAAAAGTTATTCAAGGAACCTACATCAATAGAGGTTTAAATAGGCCATAAGTACATGCATGTGTAATAAATTCAAATGACTAACTTTTTTTTTATAGTAAGGAAAATTTCGTTAATAAAAAATTATACGGCATCTATAAAGATAATTTTCTAACAAGAATAAATATAAAATATCAAAATAGATTTCTATTTCGGCAAAATTAATGGTAAATATTCTTCTATTTGGCTATATACTTACAACATCAATGTAACTACAAACCGTGTTCTTCAATTTCAAT
This sequence comes from Talinum fruticosum, assembly GCA_021018815.1. Lineage (NCBI taxonomy): Eukaryota > Viridiplantae > Streptophyta > Magnoliopsida > Caryophyllales > Talinaceae > Talinum > Talinum fruticosum. The sequence goes on along the minus strand of JAITYX010000047.1, from coordinate 4,543,177 downwards.
CTGTATTTCCGAACATCGACGAGATATTGTATAACTTTGGGAATAGATCTCTATGTGATATAATAGATCTAACATGAAAGAAACATCACTTTTATCGTGTCATATGAAATTCCATTGTTGAATCATTCGCAACCAAAATCAATGAAACTATTGATGAAAATACCAAAAATATAGCTTCAATTGAATCAACAACCCTAAAAACTTACACTTATTGGCAAAAGAAATAACTCGTATACAGGGGATAGACAAGACTGAAGACTCGGACAACGTTCAACACATTTCGAGTTGTATGAAAGGAATCGAGTATAACAATCTCTTACTTATAGAGTTTTGATTCCAAGGCATTCTCCGTATCTTAGAAACTTTTTTTAGTGATATGGTATCTTCTCTAAGTGATACAAGCATTTACTTTATGTATTTCTTGCGTATCTTTAAGTGACTCAAAAAGCTGATAGGCGTATCTTACTCGGTTATGAGTCCCTCATCACTTAGATATATCACATGCTTGAATAGACCAATATTTCGTTTTATTTCACTCGGATCCGACTTCATGTCATAAGTTCTATTCTGTTATAGTCGGTGCTTCTAGTCCGAATTATGCTTAGTCTATATCAAGTTATTTCTCTCCGATATTCTTTATATAACTTGATTCCTCGCTTAGACTAACTCGGATGGAATTTTGAGTTTCATGGATATTAGACTCGGAAAATTCCACTCACTTTCCGACTCGGATAATTAGTTGCTTAATTATCTTAATTATTTTATTATCCGTGTCTAATCTTGGACCAAAGTATTTTATACTTTGAGAATGAAAATTGATTTACTTTTGTAGGTTATTAAAACGAGGATTTACTTTTCAAAATGCAAAAGTAACCTAGCTTCAAAACGTCAAATCACCAGCGAGACATGGCTTTTCGCCTTCTCTGCTCCGAGTCCCGTAAGATTGTGTCGAGCCGCTCTGTTTCCAAATCGGAAAACGGGAACACCAAGCTTAACGATGGTTTCCACCTTATTCTTCAAAACACCATCGGTGGTTTTGGGACTTCCAAGAGAGTTAAGAACCGTTACCCAGCGTTCATATCATAACGGATACTTTCGAGTGACTCGGAAAGTCCTTGTCAACGGTCACAAAGGGCTCTCGATCATCGGATGAAGATAACGGCTACTCTACCTGGTCATCTTTAAATAGAAGCCAACTAACAAGACTTGAAGATCGCCGAACATATTGTTAATACACGTACTTGAGCAAAGTCATTGTATTTATTCTCAATCTTATACTTACAACTCCCACTCTGTAATTCATTACTTTACGAGTTGTAAGGTCTTGTACTTAGTTACAAACACTTTCTTACTTTCTCTGTAAGGTCCCTTGACTAAGCCGTAAAGGTTAACTCGAGCTTAGTTGTCCTAGCTGTAAGGGTTATCTCAGCTAGGAAGTACTTGGATCGGATAAGGTAGTTTCTAAGTCTAGGAAAACTTGTAAAGAGTTGTCTAAGGGAGCAACTACGGTTCGATCGGTTCACGGTATTTTGTGGACTCAAAATAGTGGATTTGACTTCGTGCTTGGATTAGCACGGTCCGTGGTTTTCTGCCCAGGAGGGTTTCCACATAATCTCTAAGCGTTTTCTTTCGAATTCATTCTAGACTCGGACAGTCTCAAAGCCTCCGCTTAATTTGCTTCTTTACTCGTGATAGCATTTACGAGTCTATACTTTTCCGACTCCATTTTTGACTCGAAACTATTTCGGTCTCTTCTTTGGCAAAAGAGTTTAAATTTCTATGAAAAACCTCTATCACCCTATTCACCCCTCTAGGGTGACTCGGACTCTCCCGAACAAACCTTCAAAGACTCTCACAAGAAGGAGAGAAACCAAACTAATTAAAATGAGTTATTTCAACGTTAAATGCCAAACTTGCATTATATAATATGATGATATGATTCTTCAAGAATATAATAAGTCTTCTTGAATTCTTTGAGCAACAATCTCAAAGAATTCCCGCGTGAATCGTGTAGAGAAAGAACTGAAAATTAACGTTATTATTAATGAAAGATAAAACTTAATTTTCTCTTTTTTTTCTGTTATATAAAATTAATTAGTAAATAATTAGAACTAATTTATGATATCCATGATAATTTCTCCAAGCTGTCATTGGATAGTAATAACTAATTTTTACTCTTGATCATCCTTAATTTAATTTTTATTTAACACATAAAATTTCAAGAGCATTGCCTTGCAGCATTAGCTAACCTTTTGTCACAAAAGATTTTTCAACTCCGAAATGTTTTCTTTTTTTTTGTTTAGATTTATTAATCAGTTGCAAAGAAAAACTACCTACATCTAAATTTTCTCATGCCTCATAAATATAGGACTAACATTAGAAGTTGTATTATTGATCACTTGTTATATTGTACCACCATGGGCATAGGAAAACCATGCACACTTGGCCCAAACACGCACCCCTAATGTACAAGCCCAAGTGCTCCAATCCGAAAACGTGCAACATACCTTGAAAAAATGAAAACATATAAAAACTTATGATAAGATGAATGATAGATTTTGCCCCCTTGGGGGTAGCATAGCCATAGAATGGTTCGATTCTTCCTAAATTGTGTACATATGTTATAATTTACTTTTAATCTACAGCTTCTATCTTAGATGATATGAGTTTCATCTTTCATATGAAAGATCCAAGATCGAGTTTAACGGTTACATTAGTTAGTGTGAGTACTTATATGGGTGAAGTAATTAAGCCTTTGTGCCTAGACCTCGACAGGACTTGTCCTGTCACCCCTATCATTGTACACAGTCAATTAAACCTCCAACGTAAAAGTTTATAATCCTTAATATTTTCCTTTATTTTGCAAAAAAACTCAATAATTCAGAAATTTTAGCGAGTAGGGTTGTTTCACTCAACCCTTTCTCTCTCCTACAACATATTTTCGTCATAATTATGCAACTTTTGTCTGTAATCATTCACATTCTCAATCAAAATGCCTACCCAAAAACCAAAAAAATTTAAAAAAAAAAAGATTATGGGAACACAAATTGTGGGAAAATGATAACTCAGCTTTTGGTAGTTGATAACACTTTTCTTGTCAAAGGATGGATAAAGGCTAAAGTACATATTACATGATAATCTCTTGCTCCCCACTTTGTTATATAGTTAGATATAACATAACCCACCATTTTATTACGAGTGCACCATTTTTTCTAAGATTTTTACTCTTAAAAACTTCACAATTAAGCATCTTTAATGTGGAGTACTCTTAAAATAGATTACTTCGTGGAAAGTTTTTCCGGATAACATGTAAGTATGAAACTAGTACATTAAAAGAGGGTGAACCAGCATGAGCTTATCCCTCAATACATAGGAATGTTTTGAAATCAAAAGTATATTACTGCCTTAATATTATGAGCCACTAATTTAAAAGATGTTTTCATCACACAACATATATTAGCATGGCTAGAGTGAATCGAACTATATCACATATCAAATTGGCCTAGAATTTTATGAACCCTACATATGCACTGGCTCACAAAAGTGGTTGTTTGATTGGTTTGATTTATGGGTCGCCCTCAAGTCAGCTCATACTCACTTTAAAAAAAAATTAATTAGTTTTGTAATTATTTATAATTTTAAAAATTAGTATGTATGAAGTTAAAATATAGTTTTGATATTTATATATGATATAACTATTTTAAAACTTCAAAAAATTTTAAATGCATTCTTGATCTAATTTTGTGTTCTTCCATCTCATTCGGTTTGTGGTTCACAGATCAGCCCGTCTACTTAGCTCAATTATAACCTCAACCAATCCATGTAAATATCGAGCTCACTTAAACAATGAAATTGAACAAAAGAAATAATAGAAATGAGATACAAGATTTTTAACGTGGAAAAACCCAAATAAAAAAAAAATCATGAAACGATACACTAGAAAATCGAATAATTTACAAAGATTTTTACTCTAGCTCTCACTAGCTTACATTTTGTAATACATTACTCTTGATACTCATCAATGGAGGATTAACACCGATTATATAACCATAACCAGTCATACAAACATAACAAGTATTTACAAGCCTTAAACACGTATTACCACATAAGAAAAATTTTGACAATAATATATATAGAGAGACATGCTTACTTTCTCTAAATTCGGATTAGAAAAGTATTACATATATTTTTCTTATTTATTTGGATTCTTTCTTTTTTTTTTTAAATTATTTGACATGCCATGTCTAGGACTTTAAATTTCAAACAAGAACTTTTAGACCTAACTATGTGGACCATGCACAAGTCGTGTTTGCTTTCTATCCTTTTCTTTAATTTTCCATTTTATATAGTTGTAATAAATTAGCAATGTTGGTATCTAGGTGAAAGCAACACCACCTTATGCTAGTCCACCCAATAAATCCAAGATGTTGTGACTTGACGTTGACTAGTTATTAATCTGGTTGAACAAAAGAAAAAAATACAAGTGCCCTAAAAAAAGATTAAAAAAAAAGGTGCGATATATGGTTAAAGTAGGCTCCAATAAAATGGCCTTAAAAGATATAAATGTAAAAATTACAGAAAAAAAGGTACCAACTTGATTCATAAAATATGTAGAAATAACTAAATTCAAGAAGTGGATTATAAAAATACTTGAAGTTCAATTTGGGATTCACTTAGTCGACAAAGAAAGAAATTTGGGATTGAAAAGAAAAATTCTTATATAAGAAAATGGTTCTGTAATATATGCTATCTCCATATACCAACAAAATACATATTGATAAATACTAAAAAATATATAAATTGATGTCATTTTTATAATGAAAATTTGGATTGAGTTTTGAATTTTGAAGAGTATTGTTTTTTTTTTTAATGCTAGTTTGTTTTAAGTTGACTCTTGAAGCGTTAAACTTTTTAGTCTATTGACTGAATAATTATCGAAAAAAAAGACATACCAAATTAATTATTATTAACAAAATGAAAAACTCTCTGGGACACCTAGCAGATAATTTGCAAAGTAGAATTATACATGGATAGAAATCTTTTATTTATATAGCTTGATTATCAGTCAAAATTACTTACTTAAACAATTAGAACTCCAAAAAAAAACACAAAGGTTGGATATTTGACCTGCCAATATTCATATATATATATAATGTCGAGGAAGCCAATGGCGTGATGGCCATTGGCTCTATCCTCTACCCATCCCCCGAGTTTGAATTTGGAGGAGAGCAATATTGCTCAATTGTGAAGATATTGTGTGGTGGATGCTAATGGGCTGACACCCCTATCCCCTGCCTGTCTAGCACTGTTGGGTCTTTTCCCGAGAATGCAACATTAAAACAAAGACATTGATACCAAATGCACTTTCTGTGATAAAAAGAAATAGTTGATCATCTCTTTATGCAACGTCCTTTTACTCAGGCAATCGCAAATGGATTGAGCTCTCAACAAGCAGTATTAAACTATAGGCAAGAGTGGAACCGATGGCTGACTAGCACGTTGCTTTCTCTCGCTAAACTGGCAATTCTTGCACCCAAGATAGCAGCTATAGTATACCTTGAAACATAATAGGCAAGATAAAATGGACCTTGAAACATACACTTTGTAAGAGAAAGCAAATTTACAAACCTTGGATAGATAGATTATAATACTTGTTGTCTTCTTTCTTTGGATATGCCTAAAGTAAATTTACAAATACCAATTTTAGTTAAGGGTGATTGGCTTACCTTTCGTCAAAAATATTCATATATATGTTTCGCCAAAAATATCCATACATATGTTTTTAATACATTTTGTACATATGTGACATATGACAGGAACAACTTGTTTTTTAAAAAGACTCTAGAAAAGTAAGTATTATTTAGTGCCATGTGGATTTAGAATTTGCACATAAATTACACTTTTGCATCTTCTTTTAGAAGACGCAATAAAAGGAAAGATTCGCCAGTAATTTAACATAATTTAAACTCATAATATGATCCCGTTTCATCCATAATCATCGTTCAAATACACTAATTAAAATCACACATACAACACTAATTAAAATCACACATACAACACTAATTAAATAGTACAAAAACAGAGAATAATCAACGAGCCTCCTTCTAGCAACTTTACAAATAATTTAATGAATGAAACCATGTTGGTACACTTTTGATTTATTCTCCGTCATTGTGATTTATAAGTGTACTTTTCATTCACATTGACGAAGGAAAACATGAATACAACAAAACAAAAATAAATTAAAAAAATTCCGACCTGCCGGATTCGAACCAGCGACCTAAGGATATCTGATGGAGTATAACCACTACAGTCCTCCGCTCTACCAACTGAGCTAAGGTCGGATTTGATAAACTTTGGACAAATTATTATATATTATATTGTTCTTTCGGTCTTTTTGCTTTTATATCTGATGTTTATTTATTTATCATTATTTTTTAAATTAGTGTGATTGTGCTGGTGAAGTTGGTGGCATAGAATATGGAAATTCGGGTCAAAGGGCACCTTTTTTTAAAAAAATAAATAAATCTTGGGTTTGCTGCCAAATATTCAACCCTCACAAGTTAAATCAGGTTCTTACCTAATCTTCCAATTTACCCCCTCCAATAATTTTCCAATTCAAGCTGTCATGTTTTAAATAATTGTTGGAAAATAGAGTAATTCCTGATTTATTTTATTTATTTTTGGTGGGGGTTTACCAACAAACATCACCTTTAAAGATGTCATAATGGGTTGCACCAAAAGAAAATGTCATTATTATTATGGTGTTACTTATGCCCACATTATTTGACTTTCATTGCCATTTTTAAAATTTTTGTCATGTCAATCACAAAAACTTTTGGCTAGCCTTGAATACAAAGTGAAACACAGGCACATGAAATTGGGAGACAAACATAGACTTATATGGGTAGCATTAGATCTTTGATTTCTTGTATAGTTGAATCTCTCTTCAATCAATTTTATTTTCTTCAATTAGGGTTTCTCAATGAATAGTTGACAAGTATTCTTGTCTTATCAAATGTGACTCATTCTGATGAAATTCAAATGTCTTGAAATATAGTTTACATCTTATCAACGTAGATAGCTTTGACAATCTAAATATTTGCAAAATTTTATTAAAGTTAACATATGTCGTTAATTTATATATATGAACAAGTTCTATACGAGAAACTATTGGTATGGTATTCTTGTATCTTTTGGCTTCTCAATATTACGTCATATCATCTACATATTGTATACATATATAATGTAGTTATATATATAATTGGATGAAATCATTGTAGGATTTACATATATGGTACAAATAACAAATGGAACTAACTTTTATTGAATCCTTTATTTATATTAATATTTCTTAAGGGATGCAAAATTTTACACTAATGACAAACATGTCATAGTTTAGGTGGTTTCACACTTGTTCGTTTTAAGGTATTAAGTTTGAGTCTTGTGAATGAAGAAAATTTAGATGAAAGAGTTCTACTTCTTGTATGGACCAACAATAGCTCGACTCAAATAAAATGAAAGATCCAAGATCAAAAAAAAAAAACCCAAGGTCATTCAAAGTAAGAAAGCAAAATCTTTTAATGCATAATCAACATGCTTACGTACTTTATAGATACAATAAAAATTGATATAATTCTATTACATAATTATCACAGATGTATGATTTCATATATTTCTCAAGATTGTGCACTAAAAAACTAGACGTAGAAATGTCTGATCGACGTAATAATACGACCTGAATCGAAAGCTACAATGAGATTATCTCATCATAAATAAGAAGTTTTTACAAGAGCGCCTCCCCCACCCCCCGCCCCAGCCCCCCAGTGGCTGCGCTTTTCATGTCCAAATTATTAGACGAGTCTTCACTTCCTGTTTAATATGCTGTACAAATGAAACGAAGCTGATATATGCCTTGTTTCTGCCTGAATATTCTGAAATTCCTTTCTCTCCACAAGTGATGGTAGCAAGTAAAGGAAATATGACAGCTTTCCTATAAGATATAGCAATACTGAATTCACCTTCCTGCAGTTCATTATATTCAGGACCTCGATGATCCTGTTTCGAGCAACCTACCTCCTATTGTGTTCATCGACCTCCTCGATCCACCCCGCCTATGCTCTGCATATCAGATCCACCCCACGTCTGCATATCTCTTTCAACCTTCTTGACCACGCTTTGAGGTAGAATAAGGGTTGATACCCAGTAAATATGCACATATAGACAGTAGCAGACTAATTAAGTATTATCAAGTTAGAGCTTTGCTAGCATAACTAAGCTTTTTAGATATAACAAGCTATTGTTAAAGTATAACATATTCCTAGGTCTTCAACCATTAACTTAAACTTTTAATTGAGTTGGTTCTTAAATATGATGTCCGAGTTTTCCTGAGTGAGAGTTTTTAGGTTTGAATCTTAACAATAACAACCCTATATTGATTATTATATAATGTAAGGAGGAGCCTTTGCTACATTTACACTTTAAGTCTAAAGGCTATTCGCACAGGGGCATGTTATAGAGTATAAACCTATTATTAAACCTTCAACCATCATCTTAACTTTTCGGTTGAACTCGATTCTTGAATAACTATATATATTAATGTGTATACTTCCTTTTTCACTTTATGTCTAAAGAAATTATAACTCGGTACGTACATTACAAAAATCATCAACGGAAGTTAAGATATATATGTGCAAGATGAGTTATTTGAAACATTTGAGAGTGGATAGATTTATTACTTCCACCATTACAATAATGTGATTGAAAAATATATTTAACAAACATATTTAACATGTATTCTTATGATAATATGTCGGGTATACTTTTATTAAAATATTATATATTTCTGATTAATCAAATATATTTAACAAAACAACCTTTTTAAATACACTAACAATATGGATATTAAATTTTTACAAACATGTGGAGTAATTGAATGAAAAATATCAAAATATATATTAAGTTATAATGATAATTAAAATATTAAAATCAACCAATTATAATATGTCCATATACTTTTTATTATTAAAAATATTATTTTTTGTTTAAAAATAGAAGGTGCATTTCATAAACCAAATAATATATACAATGTTTATACTTAATCCGCATGAATCAAAAATTTGGACCTTCTCTAACGTTCATGCATGACCTAACTTTTAACTTTTCTATTTTGTTGGAAATAAGGAAAGTAAAACAAAACTTTTATTCTGAAATCAGTTTCTAAATTTGAATTGTGGTTAAGGTTATTGAAACGGACGTTATTCGGTCTCTCGATAACCTGAATTTGAGACCAATTCCGAATTTTTAAGACCGCTTTTTTCAATTTTAATTAAGGCGCTTTTTTCTAGTATGAAGAAGAATTCAAGAATGTGGACAGAAGAAAATGGACTAGGATTGCGTGTAATGGGATCATTAGTATCTAACAAAGCAAAGCAAAGCAAATGTAAAAGTGTTTTTGGTTCGGAGAGTTTTTCAAAAGATTAAGATGGTTGAATAATGCCCAATCTGTAGTTTACATCAATTAAAAACTTGCGCACCTTCCACGGAAGATTATGGACAACTAGTCTTGAGAAAAGAGACATGCATGAAAATTAGACTTATTTAAAAGTTTAATAATTTAAGTCACCGTTCAAAAAGAAAATTCTCTTTCCTTAAGTTCATATGCCTTCTTAATTATTCTAACCAAATTAAAAACGTGAGAATATGATTTAAAATTTGGGTTAAAATTAAATTATATGAACATATTCGTAGATTTTTTTGATATTTAAAACCCATTTAACCAATCTAAAAAGTAGGGTAATTGGTGATATGACCTAGACAATAGCATGCCTCGTTATTAGGTGCTCGAAATCGTAAAGCACTTAATGTATCACATTGTTAACGCATTATATATTTACGAACATAAAATTTCGACAATAGACCACTCGTGACATTTGATCTGTGAATACTAATATAGATGAGGTGATTTCTGATATCTCATTCTAATCCTGATTAATAGAGTCATAAACTTACGATAATGCCAATACAGTTTATAATAATAATATAACCACAAACTTATCGCATATTAACATAAATTGATTTAGATAATTTCGCCGCTTTGAGTCCTGTGAATAAAGAAGACATGCATTAAAAAAACTTTCCCTGGTTAGCGGAGGATCAAAGGGGACAAAAGCTCTTATACATATTGGACAATTTAAGACATTCGCTATTCCACATAAAATGAACCCATTAAAAGTTTTGCTCAAGAAAACAAATCAACTCCAGCTTTTTCTTTCAAAAGATTCCAAGGCCTTTTGGCTTTGGTCTTCTTTTGGTGGTAGTTTTTGGAACTCGAGGATATCAAAAGAACCACTCAAAAGGCAATAAAAGATGAAACTAAAACAAGAAAAATGAAAAATAAAGAAAAAAGCATAACATTAGCACAGCCGTACAACCACTCCCTATGCTTTTACATATCCAATCAACCTTTTATTTCTGTTATTATGCTTTCACATCTTTGATCTCCTCTTTCTCTCTTTACCTTTTTTATATATTTTTTTACAAATATGATAATCAAAATAAACATTACAAAAGTCATGATATAAAAATTATATTTAATCCCATATAATTCTTATTAAATACCTTTCCATCAATACTTATTTTTAAAAATTAAACTGACTTTGAAATGACTGATTATATTATTATGTTTAAGAAAAATTAAATTATTTTTAAACTCTTATTAATATGGCATCCACATATAAAAAGAAGAATTTGAATTTTTACCAAAATATTTGCAAAGTTGCATTTGTTTTTAAATTGTTGACTTTGTTTCTTGAGAAAACATTTCTCTAAATATTAAAACAATTGGGAAAAAGACACATGTAAATAATATAAGATACATTCTCAAACCACTTTCCTGGTCATATTTGGACATTGACCAATTCAGAAAAAAAAAAAATTCCAAGTAAATTACGATAATACCCTTTAGAAAAAGAAAAAGTCTTCCATGATCCTCTTAGATTTCAGCATCTCCATTGTGGAACATGATCATGAGCCACTCATTAAAAGTGGAGAAAAATTCAGCAATAACATGGCAAAATATGAGACGTAGGGTCCATGCAATATCATATAAAGCAAGAAATGACCATGATGCCCTTAACGTGAGGTCTTTATCTATGGGGGCCCATGCATTCTTCATCAGGGAGACAACTGACAATTAATCAGTCCAGCTCTATTGGCCCTTTGCTTGTATATATCACATTCACACTACTTGCAGGAGAGCTAGAGAATCTAGCTAGGCAGAGAAAATTACTATTAAGTTAATTATTCATCAATTCAAAATAGCAATATATATATCAATTCAAAATAGCAAAAAAAAATTATATATATATATATATATATATATATATATATATATATATATGGGGAAAAAAGTGATGAATTGTGAAACCTTATTTCATAAATTGTCAATAATTACATTAATGAAAAGTACTACCGTATATGAGATTCTAGACATTCTAAATCTTCTATATGTTAAAAGTTAAACTAGTATATGAGTAGCATAGTTTTATTGCTAAAAGTTACCTGAAAATAAACATCCAATTTTTAGGGTCAATTATTCACAATTTTATCTACTAATTGTAACATCATTCAATTTTATCCAAATTTTTTTACTTTATATTTGGAACCACATCACTATTAGTGAACTAATTAAAAATTAAAATAAATAATTCTCACTATATTGATATTTATGTTTCTCTCCATGCACACAAAAAGCTAAAGGTGATATAATCGCTTATCACGCGCTACAAAAAACACAAAAATAGTGACGGACATTTTCCGACGAGTAAAAACCCGTTGTACATTCCAACGAGTTTTTTTGGGAACCCATCGGAATTTGGAAAATGCGTTGGAAAACCCATTAGAAAACCCGTCGCTATTTTTGTGTTTTTTTTTTTTGTAGTGATGTAAATAGTTGATTATGTTGAACATGTATGTCCTAACTTATATATTGATATATTTTTGATTTTAGGTAAAAGCCATAATTATTTTTTAATATTATACTTAAATTACAGTTTTTTATATAGAGGGAGAGTTGAGCAAGTTTGATCCGACATGATAACACGATCCGAACCTAACCCGAAATTATTGAGAGAAACCCGAACTTAACACGAACCGAATCAATTCGAGTTTAACCTGAAATCGACATGATTAAACCGTTTAACATTATAACACATTATTTGCTATTTTTAGTAGATTAATTAAATTACTTTAAAATTTAATCTAATTATTAAATAGATCGGTTTGAAGCTACACATTACCCAAGTACACGTAATGTTGTAAATTGAAGCCAATAAATACAAATATACAAGGATAAAAAACTGTAGAAGTTGATTATTGATATGTTAGACCCCACTTGGTCCAATCCCTTGAAACAAGCCTTTCTGTTTTTCTTGCTAGGTTAGGTTTTGTTGTTTACTTATGTAGGCTTTGCATGAACACACATCGGCAAAAAAATTGACATCTCATTGATTTTTATTTCTTTCTCATGGATGCTTGTCATGTATCTTTCGCCCTTCATTTTTGGATTTTCGAATTTTAGCTTTCATATGTATAAGATTGGAAACTTCTTCTTACATTGTAATGAGCACAAATATATACTTCATTTTAGGGAAAAAAAAAAGAAAGAAAGAAAGAGAGGGAGTTGTACAGTTAGAGATAGTATACACTAAAATTAACTACTTTTTAACTAAAAAACTCATTTAAAGGAGTTATAAAAGAGTAATACTTAGAAAAAACCGACCAAGACCTTATTAGCAATAAAATTAACTGTTATTACATATATTTATTACTTTATATTATCAAATTTTTAATTTTTTTAAAAAGAATTATGAACTAGACGTATTATTCATTGGTTTCTCTTTTAACACGAATTTGGAAGTAAGTTTCACCTAGAGTTATAAATTACATGGAGAATTCAGCTAAAAGAAACAAATATATATGAAATTCCAAAATTATGAGGAAGTTATTATCATATTGTAGAACCTCAAATTTGAAAAATATTAATTAATAGCTTGCGGCTTTGGTCCATGAAGCAGTAATAAACAATTAAGGGTGTGTTAATTTGAACATTTGACAATATTACACTTGCTCTTGCGGCTAAATCTACGCTTGTGGCTCCTCACATGTAGTTTTCGCTTTTTATATCTCTTTATTGCCCCTAAATAATTTAATTTATTATCACTTACTGTTAAATCTTATCGTTCATATTATCTATCACTAAACAAATTTCCTAACACATATTTCAATGTGTATATGTTCGCTTCAATAATAAAAATTAGTGATACGATTTAATTATATGTAGTAAGAATATGTAAAGACCCTTTTTATGGGTAGAGTTGTAATATTTAGATTTAAATGATGACTAATGACAGTAAATATTGGAACGAACAAGTCCTAAAGTCTCATGTAGATAACATGTGGTCATCTCAAATCATATATACAATCGTTCATACCCCTAAATTTTATATATCTCATTTTATTTCATCTGTATTTAATTAGTGTTAAATAGCAAGTATTCTATAACAAAAGTACAGTTAAATAAGATTTTCACTTTATTAAAATTTATATTATAATTCTCTTCTCTCCCTTCCTTTCCTCTAAATCCTAATTCTATATCCACTACTTTTTCTCTTTTTATATCGTTGAGGTTGTTATTGACCTAATTACGACCAATGGTAAGCCCCTTTCACTTCAATTTTTTCAATCAAAATCTAAAGATATTATTATTTTCTTTCTAAAAACTTCTCTCCTTTTTGTAAGAGTTTTGATTTCTCTATTTCTTATAAGAGTTTGGGATTCTCTCATTTTTTATGAGAGTTAGGATTTCTCTCCTTGTATGAGTCTCGTTTCTCGCCTTTGTGCGAGTTATTTCTCTTGCCAATATACGTGCAAGTTTTATTATGGTTGTTGATTCCATTGTATTTTTATCAATTAGTTTTATTAATTTTGATTAGAAATGATTCAACAATGGAATTTCATACGGCCCGATCAAAGTGATGTTTCCGTTAGATCTATTATGTCACACGAGATATATATTTTATGAAGTTATATAATAGTTCGTCAATGTTCGAGAAAGACATACTCGAAGTCGAAAAACATGATTTACAACCAAATTGATGCTGCAACTACATAGAGCCAAATGAAAGTTTATTTACCATTAATTTTGTCGAAGTAGAGATATGTTTTGATATTTTAGATTTATTCTTGTTAAAAAAATCATCTTTTATATGTCGTATGACTTTTTTATTAATGAAATTTCTCTTTCTATCAAAAAAAATATTCGCTTTATTGAGCTATAATCTATTAGTGTGAAAAAATTTTAAAAATGACTTCTAAAACAAGCAAAAGATAAAAACGTAATTTGCAGTGTATTTTGGCCTCTTTAATTCTATTTGCAAAATTATTATCACCAAAAGTAGACTTCTTGTGTTCATCCACATATTAGCTTTCCGATTTAATTCAAGTGATTTAGATCTTTGATAATTATTGATTAGTAGATGGTATATAAATATAAATTATGGTCGAGAGTGATTACTGAATTTCGACATTGACATATTTTCATGTAGCAATTATTGGTTGATTTAGGTCATGTTCGGCAACATGATGTTTTAGGTAATGTTTAGTGTTTTGATTAGTCAAAATACTATTTTATATAATTTTAATTATTCGGTAAATAAGCGTTTAATATCAATAAGTAACGTTGAACTAGCTTGAAGACTCGGACTTTCATCGGTATATCATCTATGTACCATCAAGGAATCGGTACAAACTTCATCTCTTGTAAGTTTTTATTATAAGTCATTTTGAGTGGTGTAGAAACTTTTCCGAGTGATCTAGAATCTTTTCTCGAGTGATCTAGAATCTTTTCCGAGTGTTACGAAACTACCGCATATGTTTTCACTTGATTCCGATCGACTCGTAAAGAATACTCTTGCTTATCTTTTCACACTTAGTTCCGAGTCACTCAAACAACACTCAAACTTATCGCATGTCCAAATGTTTGCCCTAATATGCATAAACTCTTGTCTAACTTTGTATTCTAAGTTTGATTGAATTACAGTGTTAATTCATCCTTCTAAGTCGACTTGTTTCGTTTGAACTGTGCTTGTCTAGATCAAGTCTCTTTACTTTGATATTCCTTGATCAACTTGTTTTACTTCTAGACTGCCTTAGATGGAATTTGAGTATAATGGATATTAGACTCGGAAAATTTCACTCTTTCAAGACTCAAATAATTATGCACTTAATTATCTTAATTAAAATTATTATCTCGTGTCTAATCTTGGACCAAAGTATTTTATACTTTTGAGAACCAAATTGATTTACTTTTGTAGGTTATTCAAACGAGGTTATTCTACTTTTGAAATACAAAAGTAACCGGATTCAAGATGTCAAATCACCAGCAGACAAGGCTTTTTCTACTTCTAACCAAGACCCAAACACAATGTCGGGGTTGTCTGTTTCCAAAACTGGAAATCTTCAACGCTAAGCTCAACGGTGGTTTCCACCCTACCTTTCGGACACTACCAGTGGACTGGGACATCCAAAGGAGTAAAGAGTCGTTGCCCAACGTTCACACCTTAACGGATATTTTCTCGAGTCATTCAAAAAAACCATTGCAACGATCACAAAGGACTTCTAATCGGAAGATAGACATAACGGCTAATCTGCTCGGTCATATATAAATAAAAGCCACTTCACAAGACAAGAAGATTGGTTGAACCTATTGCTGAAATTATTTCTCTCTATATAATTCTCATTCAATCTTCTACTTACAACTCCAACTCGTATTTAACATCTTTCCGAGTTGTAAGGTCTTGTAATCGAGTCACAAACACTTATTCTTACTTTCCGAGTAAGGTCCCTTGACTGAGCTGTAAAGGTTAACTCAACTCAATTGTCCCTAACCGTAAAGGTTACCTCGGTTAAGAAGTAATAGATCGGATAAGGGAACTTTTGAGTCTAAGAAAATCTTGTAAGGAATTGTCTAAGGGAGCAATTCGGTTGAGTCTTTTTACTGTATTTTGTGTATTCAAATAAGTGGGTTTGACTTGGTGCTTGGATTAGCACTACCCGTGATTTTCTGTCCCATGACGGTTTTCACGTAATTTCGAGTTAACACTTTTCCGAGTCCAATCTAGACTCGGACTGTCTCAAAGTCATTTCTAGATTTTCATCTTCCATTATTTGTTTAAATTTATCCTTCACCCTATTCTCCCCCTCTAGGGTGACTTAGTCTCTCCAATAGCAAACCTTCACAAGCATTTTTCAAACGTTAAAAGCATTAACGTTTGAGCATCAATGAGTAACGTTTCCAATTTGTATTCCAATCATACTCATGTACTCTTATTTATTCAACTAGCATCATCAACGTAATTCTTTTTTAATCATTGATTGCATCAACGACAAATTCACAATTGATAAAAGCACTTTATCAAGTATATATATATATATATATATATATATATATATATAGAGAGAGAGAGAGAGAGAGAGAGAGAGAGAGAGAGAGAGAGAGAGAGAGAGAGAGAGAGAGAGAGAGTCATTGAAGAAACTACTACTACTACTACTACTACTACTACTACTACTAATAATAATAATAATAAGTGACGGTATAATTATTAATATTGAGAATAATAACAATAATAATTAGAAAAATGCGTGTCCTTTTTCGTCATTTAATATTTTTCGGTTGATGTAATCTATAATATAAGCGAACACATATTTTTCAAACAACTAGTTAAATATTTATCGGCTAATAGGTAAACTAGCACGGATATCACCTACTTAAACAATTATCCGCTAGTCAAACAACTATCCGTTATATATTCACTACTAAAAAGTCGCCATGACGGAAACAAAGATGGAATAAGGATGAAATTCTAGCATTAGTATGATGGAATAGCGACAAAATTTTAGCATATATAGCGACATAATTTCAGCATTAACGATGAAACAAGTGATGAAATTTCAGCATTAATGATGGAACGGTGACTAAATTTCAGCATTAAGGACGGAATAAAAAATGAATTTTCACCATTTAGTGACAACAAGCAACGACGGAATTTCGACATACAACGATAAAATTTCACCATATAGCAACAGAATAGCGACGGAATTTCAACATTAATGATGGAATTTCAACATTAGTGACGAAATAACGACGAAACAGATGACGTAATTTCAACATTAACGACGGAAACAAGTGATGGAGTAGTGACAGAATTTCAGTATTAGCGATAGAATCGGTGACCGAATAGCGATGGAATTTCAACATTAGCGACAGAATTTTAGCAAATAGCGACAAAATAACAACAAAATTTTAGCATTAACGACGAAATCAGCAATGGAATAGCGATAGAATTTCAACATTAGCGACGGAATTTCAGCATTAACGATAGAATAGTGACAGAATTTCAGCATTTAGCGATGGAAACAGATGACAAAATTTCAGCGACGAAATAGCGACGGAATTTCATTATTAATGGCGGAATTTCAATATTAGCGATGAAATAGCGAAGGAATTTCAGCATTAGCGACAAAAACAACGACGTAATTTCAGCATTAACGATAGAATTAGCAATGGAATTTCAGCATATAGTGACATAATAGCGACTGAATTTAGCATATAATGACAGAATAGCCACGGAATTTTAGCATTAACGACGAAATTAGTGGAGAAATAGCAACAGAATAACGAAATTTCAGCATTAACAACGGAATAGTGACGTAAACAATGACTGAATTTCAAAATTAACGATGGTATTTCAACATTAGTGTCGGAAATAGCGACAGACTTTCGATATTAGCTGACGAAAATAACAACGAAATAGCATAGAATTTTAGTATTAGCGACGAAATTTTAGCATCAACGACGAAATCAGCGATAGAATAATATCGGTTAGTGACAGTAATCAACATTGAAAATCTTTGAATATTTGAAAAACTTTAAATAGGCCACCAATTTAAAATTTTGCATAATTTAGTGACGGAATTTTAAAATTTTTTTTAAAAAAAGATTAAAAATTTATTTCAAAAATCTATCTCTAATTATCCCATTTCCATTGCTAGGTCCTTCGCTAATTAATAAAATAGTGACGGGTTTTTCGTCCTTTGTTATATCTAGGGATGGCAATGGGTCGGATCTGGTCGGGTCCGACTGGACCTGCACTCCATTTAACTTTTTAAACTTGGACCCGGACTCGACCCGGACCCGGTGGGTCTGTAAAATTTGGACTCGGACCCGGACCCGGCGGGTCCACGGGTCCACTGGTCTTAAACGGGTCTAGTATATTTTTATCATAAATGAGTTTAAAAATTAGAATTTTGTGCCGTATTTTAATAGTATTGTAAATTTACAAGTAATTTTGTTACATATAACCTCTTTAGTATTATACTAACCTATCTATCAACCAACTTATTGTACAAACCAAAAACTTAGTTCATACAAACCAAATACACCTATATATTAAACACAAAGTTCATCAAAGTTTGACACCATAAAGTTCAAAGTCCATCAAAGCTTAACAACAAATTGTGGGAACGGTTTTCAAATTGCATTAGTTCCAAATTTGTATGAATACTCGCTGTTAGAATTTTTTTAAAAAATAATATTAGTAATCGGGTCTTAAATGGGTCTTAAACGGGTCTCGGGTCGGGTCCGGGTCTTATTTTTGAGACCCGGACCCGGACCCGGACCCGAGACAGCTTAGACCCGGACCCGACCCGGACCCATTGGGTCCAAATTTTTGGACCCGGACCCGATTAAATGGGTCGGGTCCGACGGGTCCGGGTCGGGTCCAAGACCCACCGCCATCCCTAGTTATATCCGTCGTCGCTTTGTGACGGACTTGTATTCCATCGCTAAGTTCCATCGTTATATAACGTTTTTGTAATAGTGATAGTTAGATTTATTTTTTCCTTCTCTAGTCTTTAAATCAAGGATCATTGGATATTAATATTCCAAATTTTTGGCCTTGTTGCTCATAATATCCCGAACTATTTATTTACCCTTTAACGTCCACACCTTTAAATCTAACATTTTTTAATATTCTATATTTTAGAAAAACTAACCTTAATTGTTCCAATTTCTGGGCACCGGTCACTAATTTTTCAAAGTATATGTGATATTAAAAATATTAATACCAAGGTGTGATTTTACAGAATAAATTAATTATTTAGTATATTATAAATAACATGATTCAAAATTGAAGATATTAAAATCTAATAATCCTTAAATCAATATATAATTTATGGAGCCATTAGTTTGGTATCAAAATAAAGAGACCACAACACCTCAAGTAATCAATAGTGCACAAATGCTATCACTTTGAACTTTTATAGAGGCTCCCTAATAGTTGGAAGTGACGTTTTTATGGATTGGAAAATATATCAGAGGGCTAAATAAACGTATCTTGGATAAAAATCGTTTTCACCTTAAAAAAATAATAATTGAATTGATGATGTGAAATTCATGGTAGGCACAAATCATTGTCCATACAAAAATCGTTCCATAAGAAAAAGTAATTTATAAAAGATTTCCCTCATAAAAGTCTTTAGTATTAAAAAACTAAGGGTTTGCACTTTCTAAAACTAATTTTCAATGCATGTATACAACACAATTTATTATTATTATTATTATTATTATTATTATTATTATTATTATTATTATTATTATTATTATTACCATTATAACCGCTCATAATCGTTATAGAAGCTCATAATGTACTCATAATCATTATAAACGCTATAATCTGTTAGTTTTAACATATGAAAGAACAGCACTCTAAGTTCATTCAAGTATTATTCAGAATCTTATGTTACTTTGATTCTAGCACTATTAAGTTTCTTTTACTATTCAATTTCTTCGAAAACCAATAGTTTATTTCTTGTTGAGTATGATTCAACAATCAAACTCTTGTTTTTAAAAAGAAAGGGTTATAAGAGTCATAATATATACGAAATCAATCCACGTAGAGAGTTACACAATATTAAAGTTGCTACCACTTGTTCAACATTGGCTCAAAGTAATTAGATAATCAATATCTAAGTTATGCATATGACTCAAAGTAACCATATAAGTAAACCTTCTCGTAAAAACTTTACTATAAATATATATTCTGTATCGACATTATCCATAATACGCAGCATGTATCATATAACTAATTATAACGTCGCACTTGAAAATATGTATATAATAATACTCGTATGTTAAGATAATTTAAATTATTGTTACCATAATAATATTATGTTATGGATGTTTGACCAAAGCCCAAAATCATAGGCAACCATAAAGGCAAAGGGAGGGGGAAAAGTAGAAAACCCCTGCCACCCGGGTGGGAAGGGGAAGGGGAGGGGTGGGGTAGAGGTTAGAGAGAGAAAGGGACGGTTCCTTGTAAAGGAAATTAAAAGATCACAGCAAAAGCATATCAACGACAACCACAATACAACAGAAAATGAATTGATTAATTCAGCATTTTCTGCATTGGCTTTAACTTTCAAGTCAAAACAGGACAATACAAAGAAAGAAACATTTCTTCCCCAAATTATTATTAAATTAATAAATAAAAAACCCAAAAATGAGGAGAGAGAGAGAGAGAGAGAGTATTGGGTTTATCTCTTGTATGTTCTCCATTCCTTTGCGTCCTGTCTTTACCTTTTTAGGTTCTTTTTTCTTCATAATTTACACACTTTGTCCCCAATTCATGTTCATGCTTTGCCAACCTTGGCCAAGGAGGTCTTGGTTGGGTGGGGGCTTTCGTCATCACTTCATGTGACTACATTTCTCCTTCAATGAGTCAAGCTATTCAATTTCTTATCAATTAGGGTACATGCCCTATTTTAAGAAAAACGTAATTTGAATAATATACACACAAATGGTTTGTATATATTTCAAAAATTCAGTGCTAACAAAAAATCACAATATTAAATTTAAACTAAATGTAATTACAATGTCATATTTAAATTTTCTCAAATTTATTATTAGATGTGATAAAATCGATATATTATTAAAGTATTTGAATTAATTGAGTTGAATTAGTATGACTAACATATCCATATGCATAAAAACTTTTTCCCGTTCCTTGTATTTATCATTTCATTAGTATACGAGATAGATAATGATATCTACCTCAAAATAATCCGACTTGACTTTTCAATATGAATTAATTTAGATCTAAAGTAATTTCTTATTATTTTTGTTATATCTAAAATTACCTAGGATTAAACAATATTAAATTTACCAATAAGGTGTTAGTTGAGGTTGTATCGGCTCAACCCCGATAAGGAAAAAACATCAGTTCAAGTAACTGGAAGCACATTGACGAAATAATCAAGTTTATGACGAAAAGAGGGCATTTAAGTAATTTAGCCCTACTCATCAGTCTAATAAATGGTATATGCCCATATCAGTTTTCATACAATACCTTCTTAATATGCACCTTTAGTGCCACAGAACAATTTGTGCATCGAATTTCAAAATCTTCTTTTTTCTGTCCAATATTTTACCTACTTTTGTTGAACCCTTCTTCTCCCTTCTTCCTTTTATTTTAATTCTCTCTCCCCTCCTCCCTCTCCCTTCATTTCGCTCTCTCTCTCTCTCTCTCTCTCTCTCTCTCTCTCTCTCTCTCTCTCTCTCTAGCTATCTCTCCCCTCCCTTTTCTTAGCCTTGGAGAGCTTCAAGTGGTTCATGGAATTGATCCCCTTTGGGCTATTGGGGGTGTAGGGTTTTTATATCTTCAAATTGCATGGCTAGATTCAGAACACCATCACCATTATCTTCATCACCAGGCAAAACCTACACAATATTATCCCACCCCTTCCTTCACTTCTTCTCTCTCCTCTTCATCTTCCTCATCCTTGCCCGTCCTACAGACCAGATAAGGACCAGTTCTCACATGGTATCAAAGCAGATCAATCAAACCCTAGGAGCCAATCCGGCCACGTCCTCCAGCTTTCATCCCAAGAATGCCCAGAAACCCTTGCCCTCCAAAGGGTTTGAGGCTAATGACCATGAAGTGCCAAGCGGGCCAAACCCGATATCGAATTGAACTGGTGAGCTTGGAGAAATCTATAAAGTCATGCATGATTCATGAGATAGCTATGGTTTGTAATTGTTTCAAGTATCATTCTCTAGTTGTCCTTGGTCAAGAGAGGCTAATCTAGTACTCCATCATTTAGTTTTGCATTTTATTTTTATGCTTTTTTCGTTTTGGGGTGGGGATGGGGGTTCTTTGTGCTTGTTAGAAAAATGTATAGTAAAGATAATAACCCGATCTGTATGAACTCCTCTATATTTTGCCTATATTTTTTATGGGTGGTATTGGTTTTGTAGTATATGTGGTATATGAATTTTTTTTTTGTGAGAACTTTCCCAATACTATTTTTCATTATTAATTATCTATTTATGTCATGATAAATTGGCGATTGGTTCAATTCTTTAGTCTAATACTTTTATTTTTTTTCCCTTCCAAAAATTTCAAGAATCTATAGTTTGAGTTGCATTTATATGTATATAGTTATTACTCATTGATCTCCCTCGTAGTTTTAGCTTTTGATATTATGAGTTTTTACAGTTTATTTTCTTTAAATATAAACATAATCCTTTAGGGTAAGAATTAAGTGATTAAGAATTTTTTTAACTCGTCTTTTGAACTTAATTGATAAAACTAGTATCTAAATAATGGTTTTCCTTTTGAAACGTTCTAGCAAGAAACTTCGATATCATTTTAAGCATGTAAATATCTGAATTAGACATATGTTCGTATATTATTTATATACATTGGGAAGTTGTTTTTAGGGAGGATTAAAGAGGAATAGTATATAGTTTATATTTTGCATAGAAAGAAAGCAAGTGAATAGAAATAATTGAGGGTGAAAAATGCATTAAATAGAGAGTACAAGATAGAATTGAATTGAAAGGGAAAATAAAGGGATGGGAGGGGAGGGTAGATAAGAAGGGAATCTGAGGCTTTAGAACATTGATGTCAGATGAGTGTGAGTGTGTGTGTGTGTGCAGTAAGTTAAGAGGACCCTAGCTTTTGTATTTGTCCTTGAAAATTATTTTGCTTGTCTTTGGACCCTTCTTTTCTTGTCCCCTCTCATTGCACACCTTTCAATGAGGGAGATAAATTGATATTTTCACAATGATTTCACAATTATTATTATTATTACCAACCATATTATAGCCTTTGTCAACTTATATATATGTCTTTCATGGATAAGCATACAAATCATTTGAGTGAAAGTATAACATTTTATATTCATGGTAAATAGTCCCTCTTACTTAGAAGACCTTAGTTGGTTTTATGGTTAAGATTTGCTTCTTATATTTTCAGACTCGAAAACTGATGTATCTTATTGGGAAGGGGATTACACAATCGTATTTTCCACTCTTTATAATATCTTAGTTAAAGACTACGTGTATATTATATATTGTGATTTGATCAACCACCTTCTAAGGATTTATATATATGTTTTATTATCAATTACGTCCTCATTGTATTTGTTATCATATTGAAAATTACAATATGTATGCTTTATGTGCATGATGGCCACTCAGTTCTATCTTCCACCCATCCCCAGTGTTCGAATCTGGGAGTAATATTTCTTAATTGTGAGGATATTGTATGGTGGAGGTTATTAGACTCGACACCCCATCCCCGACCTATTAAGCCCGTTAGGTTTTCCCCAAGATATGTATTTTTTTTCTTTTTTCAACGACGGAAAAGGGAAGAATTTATGAGTTAAATATTTTCCATGCATCCACAACACAAACTCTAATATCATAATACAATCTCGTCCTAATATTTTGGACAAGGTAAAGAAAGATGCTAAAATATAAGAAAGAAATGAAAAAAAGTATGCTGATAATACCAAATAATTAAGCCCTAAACCATTATTTACTAATTTTTTCATTATGGTTAGCAATTTAATACTCTTTTCACTTTAAATATATGTCACTTTAGCTAACTTTTTTGTTTCGTAATATCAATCAGTTAACAATTTTAATGACATATTAATGGCTAATTTACTAATTTTGTCCTTATTAATTGCTTTTTTCTATCCTTTTTTCATTAATTTTCTTCATTTCCAATTAAATTTTGAGGTACCTTGGTCTTTTAACACAAAAATTTTATCATAAATTTTTGTGTATATTCTCCATAACGGTAAAGCGACAAGAATTTTAAAATGAAGGGGACAATTGTTTTAAGTTCAGGTGTATAAAGGTTCCCTTCAAAAAGTCTTGGATGCTCAAGTGGAAATTGAGAACTATGTCCATGTAGGAATGAAGATAATTGAGTTGGAACTGCTTATATATTGTTTTTTTTTTTTTTGCTCTACCTTAGACTGCTGCATGTCTTGCAAATTGTTTTATAGTTTTTGAGAAAGATCTTCTTGGAGTAGTATTTATGACTCCGTTCTTCTTTGAATATAGAGTTTGTTTCCTAATTACCTTCATCCTCCCGGACTATCCCTTTATAGGGATTTATACCCAATATATGATCTCTTCTCTTGTCCTAATTTATCTTATTAGCCTGTCATGCTGTTTGATTAATGTAAGAGACAATTGATTTATGTTTCCTTTATGCTTCTTTCATAGATGTAGGCTCACTATCTAACAGCGGATGCCAACTTCAAACTGATTTTTTCCCCTTTATGCATAGGTCCCATGGGGCAAAATTGATGTTTGAATCAATATTTAGACCGTGTTTTATTAAGCTTTACCTTTGGCTTACAACCTTACAGCTTATTTTATAACTCTTCATAAATTTTTATAAATAACTTTACAACCATCTTATAGTTGCTTATACATGTTTACAACTCTATGCAACCCCTTACAACTCCTTATAATTGAATGGAACAAGACCTTAACCTTATAGTTTAACTAGGCGAAACTACATATGCATGATATTAGATTATTATTAGAACTGTATTTTGAATACATTAGAACTAATTAAGTAATATATGGACACTGATTTTGTTTATATATATATTTGTATATAATTTAGAGGAGTTAAAAAGAATATTACAATACAATTATAATACAATGAGGAAGAGATCGTACATTTATTTTTGGTCAGGTTGTTACATTTTACGACACAATGTGACTTTCTTTTTAGGAATATGAGATAATAAATGTAGAATGAATTCATAGCTATATATCTCTGTTTTTGGGGGAGGAATGGTGGGAGGGACTAGGGAGAGGGGATACATGAGATCCTTCATTCTAAGATTTATTTATACAAGATTGTGCTCTAATGAACAAAGACATGGAGGTAAAAGAGATTAAATTTCTCAAAAATTATCTTCTTTTGTTTAATAAGAAACGCAAACACAGATTTAGACAATAGACATAATTGTGCAGCAGAATACCAGAAGGACTGTAAAATTACACATTAGTGATAGAAATAAAACATTTTAATGCATGGATTGATATATTTATATATAGTAATTTTCTTTTGTTTTTTTGGGCATGCCCAAAGTACCATTATATATACGAGTTTGTTCAATTCAAAATTCTTAACTACACCCAAAAACAAATTACATAAACCTAAACGTACGAAAATTCTTATTAAAAGAACGTATGAAAATTAGAGGTCCACTTAGCTAAAGAATTATATTTTCTTTTATATATATATATATTATAAATTCTTATACGAGACGGTTTTACATAAAAGTTATTGTGAGGTGGACTTTATTATATGTAATTTTTTGAAGGTTTTAATATGAATAATAATTTATGTTATAGTGGCCTTTTAATTCGAGAGTAACTAATAATTGATTAAGAGATG
The DNA here is from genome assembly GCA_021018815.1 of Talinum fruticosum. NCBI lineage: Eukaryota > Viridiplantae > Streptophyta > Magnoliopsida > Caryophyllales > Talinaceae > Talinum > Talinum fruticosum. Next base: position 4,517,345 of record JAITYX010000047.1, on the reverse strand, counting down.
ACTTTTATTAGAATTACCTATAAACAAATCATTAGTCACCTTCTATGTATTTAACGTCACCGTAAAAATTTTCATCTCATAATAATGTTTAATTGAGATGGTCTCACACAAGACCATATATATATATATATATTGCCAAACATATCAGGTATTTTAAATTGTTTTCATGTATTTAACCACTTCAAAAGACAAAACCATTAAGAATAAAAAAAAATTGCATATTTTTATGAGCACGTTCTTTGCAGCAAGGTCTTGCAAATCTTGGATAAATTGATTGACCAAAAAGAAAGATTTGATTTGGTGGGCATTGACATAATCATTTTGTTTTCTTGTTCCTCCATTGTTGAACAAATTAATCTTAATTAATTTGCTATGTTGGATGGGCAACTTTATTAATTTGATGGGTTTATATGCTCTTTGTATATATAGCCCAAAAGCTAAGTAGTTAAATATAAAAATAAAACATAAATTAATTAATCAGCTAACTTAATTAATAAAATTCTTACACATTTTTATGTAAAATTTAAAGACATAACTCTCAATCTTAAATACAAGACATAACTTTCCGTCTTCAAAACTTAATTAGTGTATTATACAAAATGTAAGTTGTTTATACTTGTTTCTCTTAAAGTGTTGATAATAAAAAAACTTTCCAATCGGACAGTTATTTCTTTTCATTAGCCGTTAATAGCTCGGCTTTTATCAAATAATGGATCAATACCCGAAAAAAAGCTTGGAGAAGGTGCCATAGCTAGGAAATTTACTAATATGTAATTTTATTCTAAGGAAAAGGCATGGGATTCATGAGAATTAGGAAATGAGTAGTCAGAAAATCAATAAAGATGAGAAAAACAAGATTTTATGCGGTCATCCAGATTGTGGAACATGTTCTTGCTACTTTAGATACACTTAAATCCCCCTTAAAATTAAAGAAAAATAAAAAAGAAAAAAATAAGTCGGGTAAATAATTTTGAAGTCATTTTGTTTAGTTTGTATTGATGTTTTTTTCAATTATTGACTTGCTTCAGAAAAAGCGATAAAGAACGATATAATAATTGATTCATAATAAAAAAATACTTATTCCACTCGATGTTACCTGTTTAAAAATAGAAGTTTAATGACTAATTTTATTTTGCAGTTTGATGTATGTCACAAGCTATCAATCGTGTATTCTCCTCTATCAATTTTTCTTCCTTAAAATTTATATAATCTATGCGCTATTTTTTAATTTTGTTGTTCTTTAAATCGATATTTATCTAAATAAAATGATAAACATTGATATGGCAACTTCAAAGTTCATAAAAATGGACAAGAATAAAAGGCCCCCTCTTTTGAAAAAAAAAAAAGAAAGGAATATTAGTCCTTCTAGTTATGACATACTATTGCTGAGGTCAATTTTAGAGTCGTTACTTTTTCTTATGTAAATTGTAATACAATATTGTTTTTATTTTATTGGAAGTAAAAAGCAAAATCATGGTAGAATATTTTTTTTAGGGATAAAAGGTTGTTTTAAAGGTGATTTTATTAGTTATTATTGTAAAAGAGTTTTTTTTTAAAAAAATAAAAATAAAAATATCTTATACTCTTATTAGAATGTCATGTCATACGAGTATGTAGCAATGCATTGGGAGATCAAGAGAAGAAGGATCATGATATAAGTTTAAAGGACTATAGAGTGAAACCTTATTGTATTTATTATCATGGACTTTAGTTATGGCGATTTTCTTAGTGGATTTCGCCAACAAAGGGTTTTAGAGTTGATGGTATAGTTGGGCTAAAAAAAGGTGTAAAATGGTGGATCTCATGGATAAGCTTGCAAGGGCAAAATAGTGCAGAGTTGGAAAAAGTTAACCCGATGGATTATCGACACGAATCCAACACGAATTTAGATGGGTTTAGGTAGAGTTTCAATTCATATATTTAAACAACTTGACATGTTCAACCCATTTAATTCATTGGATTAGGTTTAGGATGAGATTTTCGACATGTTAATAACACATTTAACCCATTTATTTCTAACAATTAAAATAAAAAATATGTATGTGATTTTTGAAAATGTGAGAGCAAATGAAAATTGAAAAATTAAAGGGGATCGGAGCCATTGGCATAAATAAAAATATAAAAATCAAAGGCTTCTTATATATTTGTGGGAGAGGATGTATGTTTTTAGAGTTATAGAGTATGCATGATGCCCTTGTGATGAAGAACGAGATTCAAGGACTATTTCTTGTACTAATAGTTTTGATCCAATTGATAATCTTAAATGCACAACTATGTAATACATAGTTTGAACTTAAAGTAAACGGGTAAATGGATCAATTTCGGATTAACAAGTTTAAAAAATAAAGCAAGTGCAAGTTAGGATCTTCAACTCTGTTTATAAAATGGGTTAGATTTAGGTTGGTATTTTTTTCAACATGTTTAAGTTTGACACTAACACGAACCTAATCCGACCTGACCTATAGTGTTCGTCGTAGTTTCTACGGGCTCACAAATGAAAGTGACCTCGAGTAAGTATTCGAGGGCGTCGAACCACAGGGAATAGGGTTTTAAGTATTGGAGTCTAATTCAAGTGACCCAAGTTACGCCAAATCAAATATATGGGAAAATTAAATAATGAAAACTAAATTAAAGAAATTTAAAAAGGTAGCTCGGTTGTGATTTCGCCAATTAACGAGCTAATTAGCCAAGACAAGGCCCTAACCTACCCAACTTAAGTTAGCAAACTAATATGGTCGGTTGCATCGAAACGCTCACCCAGTGGCCACTTTCATGGGTAATGAGCTTGTATAAGTGGCCTAACCGCCTATTTTCATGGAGTTAGCCCAAATAAACCATAAGGTTAGCAACCCTTAGACCTAACTTGGGCTCAGGCTATTTTCATGCCAAAATCCCTCTCATTCAACACTCTTACACTAGCAAATCAACCTCACATTACGGTGTAAGTCAATTGCCCAAAAACATAGATGAAAACTCTTTCAAACATTTCATCGAACACTTGGTAGGCATGAGTGAAAAACTCAAATTTGCAAGCACAAATTGGGTGTGACTAAGCCTAATACATGACTAACTAGCCATTAAATGGCTAATCACAATACAAGCCAAACCAAACTACTCACTAAATATGAGAAAATTCAAGCAAAAGTCTAAACTATTAACATAACAAATAAGCATGAAGAGGAAAGAGAAAACTAAAATAACTTGCATAAATCAAACAAATAAACATAAATCAACAAAAAAAAAAAAAGCAAAAATTTAAACAAAACATTAATTAAATTAACATTAGTCTAACTAAATTAACATTAGTCTAACGAAATTAACAAGAACAAAGTAAGAAATAAAGAGAGAGAGAAGAAGAAAGCTTAGCCATATAAGCTCCATGGTTCACAATCTTCAACCCAAATCTACACTAATCTAACCTAATTAATCTCTCTAATTGAGTTTTATTTTGGATAATTATAAAATTAATCTAACTCCTAAACCCTAAGCAATGACTCTCTCCGAAAGGCCTTCCCCAAAAATGTAACCAAAAATCGATTTAAATAACCTAAAAACAACCAAAATTGAGACTTGAGGCCGTGACATGGCCATGCCAAGTAACACATGCATGACCGTGTCAGGCTTCTGCTGAAAAAATAGAAAAATGCCCAAAACAGGGCCACCACAGCCTGCCCCACGGCCATGGGCCAGACCGTGGGAGCTGCCACAAGATGTGCTATGGCTTGTGGGCAGGCCATGGGGCCTTCAAATTGCCTTTTCTTGCTTTGACTACATTGGGCGGCACCAGGACTGGTCTGATGCGATCTTGGTGGCTTGTGATCGCTCCGAAGGGTCCTCGAGAGGTTCTTATTGGGTCTCGAAATGCCACAAATGCTTGAACTTTGAGTGTAGTGATTCCGAAACTTTACTTTGAACTTTCGAAACTCTTGCGAAACGTTCACATAGGCTTATGGACCGTCTAACATGGCTACGATAAGTTGAGTATGGATCTTTGAAGCTTAATTTGCCGAAATGATCATCATTTTCATTCTATTCTCCACAAGTTGTCGGGTTTGGCTTATTTCCTACAATAGTAAATAAAACAAGTAAAAATCACAAAATTATACTATTTACGAGCCAAAAAAAGTGTTAGAAGGCATATAACGTCATTCACGCTTCGAACAATCTAAAATAGTGTGACACACGGGTATTAGTTGAGTATGAACACATTTGCTCCCGTGTAGCTCTATGTCATTAGTAAAGTAAACAGGTAAATGGGTCAATTTCAGATTAATACGTTTAAAAAATAAAGGGGTACAAGTTAGGATCTTCAACCTATTTATAAAATGGGTTAGATTTAGGTTGGTGTTTTTCAACCTGTTTAAATTCGACACTAACACGAACCCGATTCGACCCGACTTATTAGCTAACTCTAATATAGTGTGGCACACAAGTATTAGTTGAGTGTGAACACATTTGCTCTCGTGTAGCTCTATGCCATTAGTGTAACTCTTTGGTGGTACTTTGGGAAAACACCTTGGGGAAGACAACACCTAACATAGCACTCTAGTACTTCTATAAGAGGGTGGGTGACATAAATACTCGGTTTACTATAAAATGTGAATCCTATAGAGTAATACCGAAAATATGACCTTTAAATAAAGTGATACGATCATTAAAATGTCTTTATGACTAAAAATTCAATTGTAATCTCAAGATTATCTAACAAAGTAGACCCATAAAGTATAATTTTTTTAATTCTCTAAATAATATCTTTAGTTTTACTTTTGTTCAACTAGTTTTTAATATTATTATACTCGAGGATTACAATAACAACTACTCCATGGCTAAACAACCACAAAGTGCATAAAAAAAAAAAAAACCAACCACAGAGACTAAGCACCAGGGAACTAGAATTGGGCCCGTTGGACCACCAATTACGGCCCATGCCAATTTTGGGCTTAACTTGGGAACCTGCTTGAGCTCTTCAACGGGTTCTCGCCGGAAAAATCTCTCTCTATCTCTCTCTCCCCCTCTTTTTCTCTCCTGCGCCGGCGAAAATGGCGTTTCGCTTTCGTCACCTCCGACGAATTTCAAACGGATTGCCTGCGTTCTTCTCAGGTGAAGTTTCCATCTCTTTCATTTCTGATAATCGCATGCCCTATTTTCTTTTGCTGCAAGGAAAATGGATGGAAGTAAGTTTAGAACTAAAGTGTTCTATCAGTGTGATTTTCGTGGCTGTTAATTCGTTCGTTTTTAAATCAGAATTGAAATAATCTGTGTCAGATATTGATTCCATGCAATTATGGGTTTTCTCGGAGCTTCATCTTGTGTTATCTGTTAATAGTAGCCGATGGATGGCTTGATTGTAGTTAATTTGGTTATTCTATCTCATTCCCCAGTTTTATTTCTTTGTGGTGTTTGGGGGGAGGGTTTGCATTTGTTTGTTGAAGTAGTTTTTAGCTGTTAGTGATTAGGCTATCGACAAACTAGTTGTAGAATATTAGTTTTAGTAAGTGGAGTATTGAGATAGCTAATGCATGTATATTTAACTTTTAAAGGGCGAAGAGGGCTTGAAATTGCTGACTGTAATTATGGTGTGTTTGCTTACTCCACGCAAAATTTCATTTTGTCTACCCCTTATCTTTTGAGGTACAACAACTACTCTCTCTGGGAGGAAGGCATTAATTCTGTGTAGTGCTTTAAGTTTATGGGCTAATGATGGTCCCTTCTATTGGTTTCCTTCCTCCAAATGAGCTTTCGGGAACTACCTGTATCTGAATTTGTAAAGGGGTTGGCTTGTTATGCCCTTTTTTGCTGTATTGTAATATATTTATCATGTATTTGTAGTCTTTCTTCGAAACCCTTTTTATGAGCTGTATTTTTGGTTTCAGACAAAACATAACTAGTTGAGATGATTTGAGTATTACAATCCCTTCAAGCAAGATATCTCTCCATTCCGTCTCTTTTTAAGGATTTCCGGTCCTCCTTGCTCAAGTAGCACTGTCTAGGGGCTTGTTGAATATGATGATGCTTGCTATGAAATTCTTGGTGCTTTAAGCTTGGTTAGTTCATCTATGCTTTGTTTGATGGAGTCTAATGCAGAGAAATGGAGAGGGTAGAGGGATCAACTCTCTTGTTTGGAAAACCTTTCGACAGAGATGGCTTTAGAAGGAAATTTAAGTCTCACTTGCACTTCCTTCATTTTCTAGACTGGATTTTGGTGTCATGAAGTCCCGAAAACATAAGCTAAAATCGGCGAAATCTCTTAACGCAAAAGTCTGCACCAAACCTGCGCAGGTTCAAGATGCATTTTAACCTTTAGAAATAAGCTACCAAAAACTGGGTTATTGTCTGCACTTTGTAACCGAGAGCTCATCTTGTTTGTTTTCGTGGAATTTGGTACTTGGCTTGATGAAATAGGTCATTTTGAGCGTCTTGAACATCTATAGGACCTTGTCCCTTATCTACTTTAAACTTGAAAGCATTGAGTATATCTGAAATACATCACCTTCGTCTACCAATTCTTCCGAACTACACACTTTTGTGCCTTTTCGCTTCATACATTTGATTATGGCTCCTGTGATCGTCGTGGTTGCTAGGTATGTGTTTCTCGTTGTTTTAAGCTTATGAGATTGAATGTTGTAGGCTTGGCAGCTTGGCCCTTTTCTTTTCTTGAAAATCTTATTGTTGATTGGGAAAAAAATTTTATAATTAAATCTAATTAGATTACATGTATGCATCATTCTTTCACCTTCTGGAGGGAGACCTTATAGATTATCATATTTCTTATCAGGTCTGCAATGCCAAAAATGTGGACAAACTACCAAGGTATTTGTGTCCTCTTTATCTCCTTTGGTCTATGCACTAGAAAAGGTTCATGCTCAAGGTGCGCGGACTAGCCTATTCTTGTCAAGGTGATTGACTATGTTGTTTTTATCTTATTCTGGTTCATTTCTGTACTACAAAGTGCCATTATATGTCATCACATGTAGACCGGGAACAACTGATATGAGACCCAAACTGAATGACTCAGACCCCGATCTAACACTCAAAACATGCTCACCCAAAAGTGGACCTGAAACCGGATTGACCCAAACTGAACCAAGCGACCCAAAATTTCTAACAAAGTTACTTTTTTTACAAGACAAGCTCATTGGACCAAACTTTGCTTGATTAGAAGTCAACTCGAACCAACCTGAAATGATGTTGACTGAACCGAAGTTAACTCAATCCTACCCGAACCAAACGACCCGTTTGCCAGGACTAATCACATGCATGTATTTGTTGACTAACTTGCATGTAGCAATTAAGTATGAGTAGACAATGATTTTTGTTTCTTGTCTTTGCCTTGGTTTGTGTTTTGTGTTTTTTTTGGGGGAGAGGGGAGCAGAGCTGGAGTTTCCCTACTTGAGCTATTCTTTGTTAAAAGATATTCCTTTGCAATAATAGGGAATTTGAGATTGACTTGACTCTTATTAAAACTGTTCTCAGGAGTGTTTTGTCTTACTTCATCTCACTCTTCCCCATATCAGTCTCAGTGGCAACCAGTTAAGAACTATTTCAAAGAAACTTTCTTTAGGGGTCTTTTGCAAGTGATTTCGAGTATCATCTTGTTAGATGGAATATCATCTAGAATCCCATGCCTGATGGGGATTTAAGAGTTAGTTAGGAATTTAAGGCTCTTCAATGAGGCTTCGTGTGGCAAGTTGCTGTGGAGATTCATGAATGAGAAGGAAAACCTTTGGGGAAGGGTGGTTAGTGTTAATAATGGTGGTCTTGGATGGTATCCCTCTAAATCAAATGGATCTTACGGGCAAAGCATGCGGAGATACATTTATAAAGGATGGGGAAGATTCTTTCCCATTTTTCTTTTCAGGTTGCTATTGGTTCTTCCATCATTTTTATTTTTTATTTTTGGCTTGACCATTGGTGTGATGGTGCTTCCTTTCGAGATCTTTTCCTTTCTCTTTACGTTTCTTGCGGTGAATATAGATGCTTTGGCCCCCAATTATCGTCGGTGATGCCTTTGTTGATGATGATATTCTTGTCAGCTTTCTCAACAAGCTGAATTGAATTGCACTTGCAGACTTTTCACTTGATGAGGTTAAATGGGATCTTAACTGTCAAGGAGTGAGTTACTCTATCAAATCTTGTTATTTGAATCTCCTACCTTTTTCTTCTTTCTCCATTCAATCTAATTTAGTTGACCAGTTCCCTTGGAAGACTACATAGAATTCTTTGGCTCCTTTAAAGGATTCATTTTTTGTTTGGAGGTATTTTGATTGGTAATAGTTGACAAAAGAAGGTAAATATCTTGGTGAATAGATGCTCAATGTGCAAAGGGGATTTGGATTTGCCTGATCATGCTTCATTGTCAATTTGCTAGGGCTCTTGGGTATATAGCTTTTAGTATCTTGGGAGTTTCTTGGATTGCTTCTAACAGGAACCATCTTTCTGCTTGGGAGGGTTCCTTTGTTAGGAAAGCTAAAGAGTAATGCCATGTTAATCTCAGTGCGATTTTGGAGTATTTGGTGTGAGAGAAACGGATGAGATTCCAAGGAAGTGGAGACACCATTTCTGGATATCATAGATAATCTGATCAGGGCTTATTTTTTCATTTGTTTGGGGATGGTGGAAACTTTTGAAATCTTCTTTTAATGTTAATTTTTTAAGGGTTCTATTTTGGATGTACATAGTCCTTTTGTAGGATATGCTTATGCGTCCAACATTTTGTTCATGATTTATGAAATCCCTCTTTGGCCCAAAAAAGAACGAAATAGGGAATTTTAGAAAATGGCCTATTTTTGCTCTTTGCTTTTAGAGATTATCTAGGCAAAAGGTGTCAGAACTTCTGTTATGGTGTGTGGCTGAACTCTGGTCAACTCATATGTGTGAATTTTGAATCTGTCCTAAATGACTAGTGGCAGTTGTTTTCAGGTTTTCAACTGCAGCAAAGATATCTCAGGAGAGTTCCCTTGAAGTGGACCTATGCTCATTTGTTAGGTCGACTTTTGATCATGCAGAAAGTATGTAGTTTATGTCTTCCTTTTGACATTCCAATTAGGCAAAACCTCAACGCTTAATATTTTGACTTCACAGATTTTCTTGTTGGTAATGGACTGTCTGACATTAATTTATCTGTTGGCTATCTGCTCTTGGAAGGGAAATTTGGAGACTGCTCAACTTCCATTTCTATTGATGAAATACTTCCATTTCCTTTCATATATATTGATGAAATACTTAGTATCTGGTTTATTTAAGTTTTGCAATTGATGTAGAAAAGATAGGGGATGGGGCTATATGATGTAGCATGACAACAGCAGGGAAGCTCTTCATATCATTAGTCAAAGATCAGTGGGGAAGTCCTTTCAACTTCTCTTAGATTGAAGTTGACAATGTGCATATGTGCTGAACCAATCTCATTTTTGTCTTCAGCGCTTATTGTACAATGTCTAGCATGTGCATTTATCTCTGGTTCTTGTAAGATATGTATCTGTGCTTAAGACCCCTGTAGCTAACTTTTTAAGTTGTGTAACTAATGTTTGATTGTTGCTGTGCTAGAAAAAGAAGTGAGTGGTGAGCAAGAGGCACCCCTTTTTTGAAATGGGAGAAAGCGAATTATTAACATTTGGGCCAGCTGTTTTTGTCACATGTGGCTGCTGACATGCTTCTGTATTTTCATTTATTCCATAAATGTCTTTATACATGAATCAGTCATGTACAAGTCACTTCCTACATCCAGAATATTCTGCTTATTTTCTGTTTTATATGTTCTTTTTTTTTGTGCTTTTTAGCTGTGTTGACATGTTTAATCATTGAACACAATCTTTACCATTCCCTTCTATCTTGCAACAACATTTTTATATAGTTTGCTTCCAGCAATCTGATATTCCGGCATCATTCTTGCATTTCTTTTCTGAGATAGGATTTAGTCTTATGCCTATTTTGCTTACCAGATTGGTACTTTAAAAGGCCAGCTTACTTGTTTACAGCATCAATGTGCAGGCCCCTGTCATTGTTGGTTAAATAGATCCGAGGAAAGAAAAGAGTTGTGGAAAAAGGAAGGACCCATTTTACTTCTTGCTGAAGCATTTTTAGAAGATCATCGAGGGTCCCAGGTTGATCGAAGTTCCATGATCGAAAAAGTGAAGCTGCTTCAGCAGAGGTGGGACTCTGGAAAAATTTTGAACTTGTTGATTTGCCTGTAGTGGTGTTTTTTTTTTTTTTTTTTTTTTGTGCTGGGGGTAGTGGGTATTCCATTATTACATGTTGGAAAATCATTATTTCCTTATATTATACCTATCATTATCATTACATCTGCCTTTTGTGTGGCACTGGCACACCATATCTACCTTCCACATGGTAGGTTTTTGGTATAACTTGATACGAGATGATACATGACTGGTTGTTCTGTCATCTGAATATGCTCAAATATCATGCTACTTTTTCCATTTAGTCAGAGAGTATCTGTGGATGGACTTTCAGAATTCTATTTCCAGCAAAAACAACTAAGCCTTGTCCCCCCTCTCCCAGAATATAGGTTTGCAACTATTGTTGGCTTCATGTATTCTTAACCAATGAAGAGTGATGATCATGTGGTTGAGATTGGGCTAATTTTTATGGTGAGGCCCCTATGTACTGGGTCGGTAGATTTTTTTTTTTTTTTGGGGGGGAGGGGTGTCCTGGTTAGGAAGGTGGATCGGGAGAGGGGAGGCTACTAGTGAGGTTGCTGCTTGTGGTTTGGGTGCAGGTGGGCGTGGATGGGGAAGGTGGGTTGTGGTTTGGAGGTGTGGTCAAGGACCAGCCACTTGTCGTGCTGGAAAGATTTAGTGTGGGTAGTGAATTGACGTGTCATATTTGAGTGCTCACAATTAAAGGACTAAGCACTATGGAATACTATATGAATCTCCACCTTTTCCTCTCAAATGTATATTGACAGGCCAATTGTATACATTTATGGCCTTTGTGAGCAAAAGTTGCACTTACCAAATGGGATGAGAAAAATGAGGATAAGGAAGTGTATAGGATGATATGATAAAAGATCTGGGCACATTTAAATAATGAATGGATAGTTAACAAAATACACATGTGCTAGGGTAGGTGATCAAATTAATTAAGATATATGAAAAAGAATATGATGGTTACATTCTATGCCTTCTAGGATTAAAAAAAAAAGAATCCATTGCCACTATTGATACCTCAGGAACCCCCCAAAAAAAAAAAAAAAAAGATGTGGGATCAAATGCCGCTTTGGACCACCAACGCGACGGTGCCCTTGCCAGCACCCACAGTGGCTGTAATCACCAGTTAGTACTCAAGCAGGCTTGAGTTGAAGCTATTGGACGCTGATAGTTGGCGATGAAGGGCTAGAGAGAGCAGGATCGCGATGGTTGGTTGTGGGATGTGACTTGAGTTCGCTTAGCATTGGTTAATTCTCTGGTGGTTGCGGTTATTTGATAGGCATCGGTTTGGCTGGCGAGAGGAAATATCTAGGGCTTCGATGAGATACCACCAAGATTTGTGCAAATTAAGGTTCTGATTTGAGAAATGTATGTAATGTAGGTTGAAGTCTAATAGACAAAATCGAGCAAATTCAAGCTTTGTGAGAGAAAACATGGGAAATGAGAAGAAATGGAACAAAATTGGGCCTCTATGCAGGAAATCTTCCATTAAAGTACTCTATCTAGGGTTAGAAATGTCAATTATGGAGGGTTGAGGCAGCAAAGCAGTGGCCAGTTTTAGGGTTCATGAGGAAAGAGAATTGGCTGCATAGATAGCCTGAGTTGCGCTGTTGGCTGGTTGATTCCACTGTTGATTTGCTGGCTTACGATGACCTGGTTTCTGACCTTTGTTGTGGCACAAGGGTGGCAGATGGATGTCAGAGGCAGCGGAGCTGGCCACCTGAGTACCTGAGCTGGTGGCTGGAAGTTATGTAGGGAGGCAACCCATGTGTCAGCCTACCATTCGCTGAAGTATTTTAAAAAATAAAATAAATTAAAGATTTCTGAAAAAGAATGAATTTCATGTTGCTAGAAAATGAATACTATGTGTTTTTTTAAATGAATATTAATGTCAGAGAAAAATGAACATATATACATAAAAAATGAATTTGGATTATCAACAAAGTGTTGGTTCCCGTTAAGGAGGAACACACAAGTACGAATACCCAGAAATGCATTTGTTGGGAGGACTTTTACCTTAAATGCTTGCTACCCCGAAAGGGGATTACACATCCTTGGTCAAACCAAAAAAATATATATAAAAAATTTGGATTTGTAGATTGGAATTGCTACCTTCATGCGTGGAAGCTGTAGAGAGGTTCACAGACTGCGATCTGGCACATTATATTTGGCTTACATTTTTTAAGATTGACGAACATTTATTAGTTGTTGGAAAATGAATAACAATTAAACAAATGAATAATACTAAAAAAAAAAAAAAAAACTGAACAGAAGACTATAGGAGAAATGGGGACAAAGTTTGCACCATACGGGTACGTGACCTCATGCGTACATACATACATAAACTGTTTCAGCTTATTATGTAAGTATCTTTCAGGTATAGCCGCTTAATGGCCCCTTTGCTCTGCACATGATAAAATTGTATGTTACCCTTTATAGTCCTCAGGGTTTCTAACTAGGGCATGTTGTTATCATAGAAGGGTAAAACCTTGAGGAATAATTTCAAGATTCAAATATTATCCCAAATGGCACATGTATGCTCCTTTGTTTGCGTGAATACACATTATGGTCATTTTTTAGTGGTCTAGCCATCTAGTCAACATTTCAGAACCCAATCCAACTTTTATTATTGCTATTTTTTGGCAACTGTTTCTTTCATGTATGTACTCACAATAATCAGAATAGATAGGAATGCTTTGTTGTGAAAGTGTGCCTTTTTGTCAGCTCTAGCTGAACTATGGATTTTTACCTATTTGTCTGTCTGATAGGTACCCATGGCTACGTGTTTTTGGTCTCCAATCAAGCTCTTCAATTGGTTCTTCTGCTGATCTTAATCATCTGATGCATGTTATCATGGAGGAATACATCAGTTTCCCAATCTTGTTGTGCAGTAAGACTTTCCCTGAGGTAACATTCAATTCTTCTTCTAGCATTACCATATAATGAATGTAGAATTGCAAATTCTTTTTCCATGGCTGTCAACTGGTTGATGTTTTCATATTTAGAAGTAAAGGAACATTGCCGAATCTCTGACTATAAACAAGACTACTAGTGCTTTAAGTATTGATGATAATTTTAAGTTTGAGGCCTCCATTGTAGCTGTGTGCAAATTCTTGAAAAGTGGTTGTTTTGCTTAATATATTATGCCATAGTCTGCCAGAGGATATCTAGCTACAAATTAAATTGTGATTCTTTCTGCTTATTACCACTGCAATTACACATGTGTTCATGCTTCCTCTCCACATTGCTCTTTCTAAGACCAGCTGTAGAAGGGGTCTATAAATACTAGAGTTATGGATTGAAGAATGTGTGGGTCGTCTTCAAGTTGCCATGCCATCAAAACGTAGCAGAACTATTAAGATTCTCACAGGCTTACTATCCTTTTCCATGTAATTGCCAACTTGTGGCAAAGAGGATGCTACCATGACACTATTCTGTGATTGTTGAGGATGCCACTACTCACGATACAGTCTAATTTCGAAGGTTAACCTTGCCATCTTTTTGTATCCATCATTCACTGGGATGAATATGTGTTTTATTTTCAACTTCTAGAATGTTTCCTCATCATCTCCGTCAGTTTCTGCTGCGATCCATTCAAATGCCATCTGTATGAATGTTTCGTGAGGCTCAATGGTTACTACAAAGATTTGTACTTGATTCATATTTATGATAAGGTATATAACCTACCGAATGAGTAGTCATACTTGCAATTTCAGTGGTTTTGCTTTCTTTGCAACGTTGTTGTTAAACTATGGCGGTGGACTATCCTCTTATCTATGTTTTTGTCGTTAAGTCATTATCTGCACTTTATTTTCATCCGTTTTTTGCCATTTTCATGTACAAATGTAAAATGCCTCCATTTTTGTTAGATCTCTGTTGTCTTGCTTTTCCTTTGTTAAACTGAACAAACCTGCAAACTGCCTGCTAGAAATGGATCACCGGGTTTATGGTGGGGGGAGCTGATAGAGATTTTCCTTGGTCAAGAAGTTGATCCCTTGCAAATGACATATGTTTTTTTTTTGGTTGGTGGCTGGATAAGGGTTAGAAGAGTCTTTTCTGAGGTGTAACTATGCCTCTTGGTGCTTTTTGTTCTTTGAAATGAAATGATAGGATCTTTTCAAACTGAGCTACTTCATCTTGTTGTTAATTGTGGGATAGAAATCATTTTTTTGTGGTTTCCCATTTGCATTATGCAGGGGCCTTCTTCTGAATTTCTTTATTCATTTTGCTATTCGATTGGCCTGCTATTTAATTATCTGTGACAGTGGACTACTATTCATCTGAGTTATGCGGTTTCACTATTCTGCTAGTATAATTATAATTATAATTGTCTGTGGCTTTCTTTTGCTGCACCTGCACTGCCATAAATGCCCTGTCTAGCTTCTATCTTTTCTGACCATTTTTATTTCAACCAGATTGCAGAAGGGGCTTGCTGCTTTCTATTTAAAGATATTAGAGATCCCCCACTATATCATGATAAGGATGTTGATCTTGGTAGTCTTCATGAAGGTATGTGCACTTCAATCATCAAACCCCCCGCGGTATGAATTTGGCATCTGGTTGACAAATTGAATTAAATGGAATTTTTGCAAATATGTTGTCCGGATACCATTTTTAATGTAATATGTAATTAACCTTAAACCCTAATTGAGCTTTCATAAGGCCACAGGATTTAATTAAATTTTTTTTTTTGGTGTGATACTTAGAGCTTTTCAACTAGGAACTTATAGGTTTCACAAGACTTTTGAAAGTTCCCTATTTTACAAAGTTTAGTGAAATCAATGTTTTCCAGTTCCAAACTGTGAAGTGTATACATTCTCTTCTAATTGATAATATTAGTCCATGCAAATGTGATGCAATCTTGGCAAAAGTGAATAAGTAGACCCCACTATTGTCTTTATTTTTCTATTTTCTTATTGCATTTTTGTGTTGAAATGCTGAACTTTTGTTTGTGAAATTACAGTCATTTCATTAAGGATCCGCTTGATACACAACTTTTTTATCATCAAAAACATAAATTTTACTCCGGGTTTGTACAGTTGGGTACCTAAAGATTAGGCCATGTGTTAAAACTCATACCTTTCCGAAAACTTTCCTTTACAAAGACAACATGATGAGAGTGAGGTGGCTAGCGCCAATGTTCCAAATTCTTCGTGGATGATTTTTTATGCTGTTGGGACCAATGGTGACTGGAGGCTTGTATTTGGTTTGGTCATCTAGTTATTTTTTAAAAATGTTTTTAAATTTTTTCCTGTTGGGGTTTTTGGGAGGGGGTGGCAGCTGTGGTTTCCACAGGTGCGAGAATCAATACAATACATGAACTGATGTACACACATTGGGGGCATCTTAGTTTAAAAAGCTCAAGGTGCACAAAAGCGCAAAGGGTCCTGGGGCGGGGGTGCGGGCGTGGGCGTGGGCGTGGGCGCGCTCTGCAAGGAGAAGACACGGGCCTTTTAGAATGAGGCGCACTTACTAAAAAATGCTTGAAAATCATTACCAAGCAATATTTTTGGTCGAATATGCTAGATGATGACATCAAACAAGTAATAAGATGTCCTTGTAACTACAAAAATACCACAAAGAGTCTTATATTGTGATAACACAATGAATTCCCTACGATTTTCACCAAAAAAGCAAGCAGAAAAAAGAAAAAAATAGCACAGATTGAAAAAAAGGGGCAACTGACCCACTTACTCACAATCTAACAAAGACAGACGAGAAAGAGGAAGGGGGAGGGGGAGACAGAAAAATAGCAAAAAACCACAAAAAACCCTGTGAGGCATGCGAGGCGCACGAGGCGCAACTGCGTGCTGGCTGAGGCGCAAACTGAGACATAAGCCTCAGAGAGCTTTTGGAGGGGCTGGGCTTGACCCCTTGCAAGGCACAAGGAGGTGGGCTTCCGGCTTTTCTGAGACCAGGGCGCGGTTTTTAAACTAAGGGAGGCATTTGAACTTGAAACCATCATACTTAGAGCCTTACGCTCAACAAGTAGGCTAAAACCTCATTGGTTTTGGTTTGGCATGTCCTTGTTAATCATTCAGTTAGGGATGAGTATGAAGAATCTTGTATGTATGTTACTCATTCATACTTGAGCATCTTTTTTGTTGGTTGTTTTAGGGTTGGGGAGGGGAGGGGGAGGAATGTTAGGTGGTGGATGTTAATTATAAATTGATAATGAGACACTTTGTGTGGGAGTCCATGCAGGGAATAAGTTGTGTCAATATATGGGGTTAACTTCTAATGCTTTCTATTCATTCAAGGACCTTCTGCCTTTGTGGTTGTAATGCTGTGTGATTTTGTGGTGCCAGATTATCCTAAGACATTCAATTCATAGCATTGTCCACAGAAACTATCAAAAGACAATAGTTTGTGATGTTGGGGACAGGGTAGAGTTCAGCTTGTCGTTGCTTTCTAAGTGGATGAAGCAGTCTGTTTATAAAGCTGGACGTCTTCTTCCTATTGGTGTTTGATAATGTTTCCATTGTTTCCCGTATATTTTCCTTTAAATTTCTAAAATTTCTTTACTGTACTCATAAGTTGCACGTAGGTTGCCATTCCTTAATTTGGTTTCATCTAACGTCAAAATTTCCTTGTGAATTGTTGTTTCTTTCTCAAGCTGTTGCACTTACATGCAGCTATTAAGGACTTGAAAAAGCAGCTTGATGAGAAAACCGGTGATGCTGATAAGTTGAAGAGCACATGGGCAAAAGAGCCTGAAGGCCTAAAGGAACCTTCTGTTTGTTCTTCTCTGCGGAACATGCTTCTTCATAATCCAGGTACAGTTTCCTGGGTAGGTTCTGCTGAGTGCTTATTTGCATTTGATCAAATCATTTTTTTCTTCTTAGGGGTGGGGAGTGGAAGTAGAAGCACTGCCCTATGCCAGATAGAGGGCTGGCCCTAATTATTGCCATGCCCCTGAAGGGGCTTGTTTGCCACCCACAAATGCTTTTCTCAAAGAAAGGAGAATTTGTGCACTCCCAGATTTGATGTTAGGATGTGGAGGTTAACAACCTCACTAGTGGCCTTGGTAACAATTGTACCAAAGGTAATCTTTTACTTCAAGCAATGTCTCTGGGGAATTGACTTTTAATGTTTCGAATGGATCATTGAAAATCCAGATGAGGAATGGCCCTTCGTGTAATTTATTTTTAAGGTGTTTTCACACTAGTTCTTGGTCACCTGTAGTTTGTGAGTTGTTTTTTTGCAATTATTACTTCACTTAATATTCTGAGTTTTTAACATATGCATTGGCCTGCTTCAATCTTCTTCAACAAATTGCATGTCACTACGTGTCTAATGCAAATTCTTGAGCGAAACCATCTCATTCAAGAGATTTGTGAGATGGATGCATTTAGGGGATACTAAATAGTCATTTTAGTAACTTTTTATTTGGGAGTTGACTCAAAAATAATTTGCGTTGACTTTTAACCCTAAAATACTTTACCCCTTACGTAAATTCACCTAAAAATTTTAGAATTTACACCTTAGGCTTTTGTCTCGCCATACTTCTCAGTTGAGACACTGTCAACTCTCAACCAAGCTATTTAGTTTATTTTTCTCCCTTTTTTCTGCCAACTGCTTCTGCTGTCATTTTGTACAGCATCCTCCAATGTGGGTACTGCCTTAGCAGGGTTCAAGGAGACTCAACTGTAGGCAGCCTTACCCCTTCAAGCTGAGACCTAGAAAAATTTTGCAGAAAATGCTTTTTTAATGAATTAAAACCTTTTCGTAAGAAACCGTGAGGGAATAGAAGTGCTACTGTCATTGTATACCAAACTCATTTTTCACAGGCCTTTTTAAAACAGGCTCTCCAACAGTCTATGTTAACAGTAAAGTTACTGCGCTGAATCCTCCCCATATCTCACCAAAGATGAGATTTGTGTTCGCTATGGTTCCTAGAAGTTCAATCTACATTCATCTCATAAACAAATTCTGAGAATACTGATCTGCTTTCTGGAGAAGATTTCATAAAGTTTGTTGTTTTGTTTTTCATGTAGAACCTATTGTGGAGTGATTTAGCCGCACGGTTAACTTTACTGCTACTGGAATCTCTGTATGAACTAAAGCTGAGACATACGATTAGTTTGTATCTTGGGCTGGGGTTTCTGTCTTATTTCTATGCATTTAAAACTTAATTCCTTTGTTTCACAGTGACTGTAGCCATAAAACAATGGTAAAAAACTAATATGCAAAAACTGTCCAGTGATAAGCTAGCAGTTGAGAGCAGAGAGTATACATCATCTATAACATGCAGCTGTTTAGACATTCAATTTGACCGCTAGGCAAAAAGAGGGAAACTTTTGTGAAATGCTGGAAGTAGAATGTTTATCCAGGGCATATGAAAAGTCTTCAGGGAGTTTATCTTTCTGCAACCTTTTGAAGTTTTTTCCCTCTGCAGCTTGTATTTCAGCTGATGAAGGTGGCAGAAGATTATTTCTTTCTGATAGCAATCACCATCGAATAATTGTATCTGACAGCAGTGGAAATATTTTGGCAGTGGTATGTATGAAGCAATTATTATTTAGTTATAAAACTCCATGTGGTAGTTCCTTTTGTGATCATCACATTTTTCCTTGAAATTCTGTTCTTCCCATCTGCCTCTTCCCACTTGATTTGTCTTAGCTTTGTTTTTTGAATTCCTTTCATTGCAACTCAATTTCTCTGTTAGGCACCCCTGCAACTGAAGATAGGAGTGTTCATGCATATATTTATCTATCTTCATACTCAACTCGTTTTTATATTTGTTAATTGTCTTTTTGCTTTTCCTATTGGTCAATGACTGGTGGTACTAGATTGGAAACATCTCCTGGTTTTATGCAGGTTGCACACCCTTTGCTCTGGAAGTTTGAGTCTATATTTATAGACATGTTTCCATTTAATACAATATTTATCATGGTTCCCTCAGTAGCCACGAAAATGCAGCCAGTTCAAAGAGACAAATATAGTATCTCACTCTGTGTGTTCGAGTGGAAGCATCAGCTGATGTCCTCTTCTGTCTTTCTCCTTTTGTTGAAGAATTTTATGTATCACCCACCATATGTACTTGTTATCCTTTCATTTTGATGTCCTCTACGTCACTTCTTGATATATATTCTCTCATGTCAAAAGCTCTTGTCGAGTCTTTTGAACTGGGGTTTTTTGGTGCTCTGCTTTTGTTATGACACATTGTGTATTGATCGTTTATTTGTTTTGTTGTAGAATAATTATGTTGCTTGAAAAAAAAATTAGTTCAAACTTACGAAGTTTGTGTCAGATTGGTTCTTCCCCAGGTTTCGAGGATGGAGACTTTGAGACTGCAAAATTGATGCGGCCTGCAGCTTCTTATTATCATGCATCTGAGGATTGCTTATATTTTGTGGATTCGGAGGTACATCTGTTTTGGATTAAATCTTTTGCATGCCTCTTTCCCTGTTCACTAGACACATTACATTCTCTATGAGGTAGGCGTGTTCCTTTTCATTTCATATGCATGTTTTTGTTGGTAACCTCTGTATGGGGTGAAAAGTTCTGATGAAGTAGCTTGTAGAAATTGCAAACTGTAGGAGGACACTGTACATTCAATTTTCGAAATAGGAAAGTATGTGAAATTTTACATTATTGGAGCATCACTGGAGGACTATTTAGTATTTCCTAAAGCTGCAACTATAGTCTATAATGGTTCCCTTTCATCTCAAAACATTGTAAAAATTTCGAATTTGAGATGCCTCAACAGCTCAGCAGTGTGTCTCTCACAGGTAATGTAGGGTGACTGTTATTTTAGATTTTCTTTTTCACACAATCTTACTACATCTCTTGTTTGTTGATTAGTTGTATGCATTTGGGATCTGATTCAGTTCATTGGATCTTATATTTTATGTGGCTTCTTCCTTCAACAATATGCCCCAGCTAGATTGCTTACATGAGTTAATGCTCAGGGTCATCATCTTTGTTTGAATGCTAAATTTTTATAAGTTAGCATTGAAGGGAAAGAGGTTGATTTCCACTTTGGGATTGAAACAAGCAACATGGGCAAGCCAAAGGGCTGCCTCTGAATCAAGGGTCTGAGGACATTTCACCTAAAAAAAGTAGCGGAGGATGTTAAAAATTTTATGTAATAGTGGTTCTTGTGTTACTGCAAATCGGAACCACAGCAAATTTCAAGTACGGATATCACTTGGCAACTTTTACTATCGAGGCTGATGCATAATGGTCATTTTTATTTCCTCTTTTCTGAAATTTTCCGATCTGGAATTTCCGATGAAGACAAAATACACGTAAACCAATCTTGTGATGCCTGCAGCATGGATCTCTGTGGTTCATACAATGGGAGCTAGACCAAAGTACATTTTCACTCGTGGAACATGGTGCCATATTCCAAGTAATTTGATTGAAAGTATAATATTATCATACCCTGTGTACGGCTGTCATGTGTGGTGTACTCTTGAGTAACATGGAACGCACAGCTGCATACCCTTGAAAAAGAAATGAATTGGTATTATGCTAAGCTGGAGGAACCAGTTCCAGCTGATTCTCTTAGATAGAGAAGGGGTGGGGTAACTAAAAGGTCATATTATCCATCATGGAAAATTTTGTTTGGAAAGAGATATTTTTCTTTTCTCAGAAGTCGGAACTGTATAGAACAGAAAGAAGCAAATCATCAGGGTGCATGGTTTTAAGGGAAGTTTGAAATCAAATTATTTGTGTCTTTTCTAGGTTCCTGTTCTTGTCAAACTCCTTGCTCTGTTCAACTGAATTTATGTGGGAGGGCTAAATAAACGTTTGATGTGATTAACTTTACTGCTGTCGTCCAATTTTCTGAATTATTTGCTAACAGATTACCTTTTGTGCCTTTCTTTATGAAGAACCATGCTATCAGGAGAGCTGACATGGGTACAAGGTTCGTAGAAACGTTGTATCCAGGAGACAATGATAAGGGAAAAAGTGGACTGTGGACGTGGATCTTGGATAAGCTAGGGCTTAGAAGAGGTGTGAGCATGAAGTCTGTTAAATCTGATTCAGAACCATTGTTGTTTCCTTGGCATCTTCTGAAATCAGAGGATAGTGTCCTTTTGATCATGAATAGAAGGTAAGCTATTGTACTAAGATGCTTCACCAAGACCTAACTTTCTTCTGGTTGATGATCCACTTGATTTTGCACCATTTCTCTTCCTTGTCCCTATCATGCTTTTTCTGGTTGAGTAGTGTGGATATTAGTTGCTTCTACCTTGGTGAACCCTTTCACTTTTACTGATTCTTGATGTACCTTACATTGAGTCAAAAGAGGCAATGAGAATGCAGATTACTATTTTTTTTATCTATTGAAATTCTGGTACATTTCAGTATATCAATCCCATAATGTTTCTAGGGTAAATATTCGAAAACAATTGTCTGTATCTGAGATAAAAAGAATTCCTCATCCATTGTTCAATGTCACTTCTAATGTTCTAATCAAGCTTGCCTTTTGAGTCTGGTAGAAAATAAGACTTCAAGCATACATCCAGTAACAAAGTACCATCAAAGACACCCTCTATTTTTACCTCTCTCAGCTTTGACCCTTGTAATAATCTGAAGTTCAAGCATCAACACCCCACCCCAAGTCATGGTTCTTTCATCTTTGACATTTATAATCAGGCAGTAGATGCTGCTTCTATTCATTGCTCAGTTTCTGTCATAACCGAACAACAGGACATCAAATTATTACTGAGTCTATTGGAGATTAGGACTTCTTCAACCATACACTCAATGAACAACAAATCAACAGGGAGAACCCGAAGCTGTAGCACTTTTATTTATTTATTTTTAAGGTAAGAGGGCAGATGTCATCACCACAAACCACACTCTACTTCTGAAACAGAATACAAATTAGGAGCATCCAAGGAGCGAGTCACCTTCTAAGAAGGGTTCTTGCATCCCTTGGAACTTCAAGGAACTTGTCATTAGGATCCCGATCACATTTTTTTCTTCTAACATTACCAAGTAAACTGAATGTATCACCTAATTAATTATTAATCTTCACCATGACAGCAGCACCAAGCCATATGTCCCCTGAAAAGTATGTTGCTTTCTGTTCCCAAGTTTTTATTTGTTCTCCCTTCTCTAACATCTATAAGTAGGGAAACTGATGTCGCTCCTGCTTGCCACTCAAATTTCTATTATTGCTGAACACCTAAGAATGTAAATCAGAAATTGCTTCCAGCTTTATCTGGGCACTAAAATGTAATAAATTTCTACTTTGTGACATGAGTGTACGGGCTTTGTGCGCATAATCTGCTTTATGTTCACCTTCATCACAGAAGTAATTATACAATCCAAGGAGGCTTTCTTTTATATTTGCATTGCCTGAAAAATTTAGTTCCAATTGTTGATCAGGTGCTTTCTCTGTGTGTAGTGTTGACACAATGTGGGTCATAGATTTGGATGGAGGAGTGATCCGTGATATTATCACAGGTACATAATCACTTTCTGAAACATACTGCTTCCTTTTATTGCATCATCATTTGACACCTTTTGATATTGCTGTCTGATTTCATATGGCTTCTTTATCATTTCTAAGGACATAGAAGTATTGTGGAGCTCTATGGGCAGAAGATCATGGAAAAAGTCTCATGCTTGAAAGATTTTTCTTGTGATGTCCTGCAGAAGCTTGCTTGTGCTAGTTATCCATTAGATGGGATCCTGTATTCTGGTCTGATGTCTTCATTCGTGACCTTGGGAGACAACTTGATTATCTGTGATACAGGTACAACAATTTATTGTGCACCTGAAAATGTACCCTTTTTTTTATCTAGCTTGCTATTTATGTTACATGACAGATTTAGTTGACTAACTTACGATGATTTCTCAAGTTGGTCAAAGAGTTTTGATGGTGGATAAACAAACAAAAGTCGCTACAAGTATTAAATTGTCAAACTTTGGAATCCTTGGCCTGCCTTATTGGTTATCTGGATCCTTGGAAAGAGTTTTTCCCACGTAAGTGTGTCTTCAATCCCTGGCCCTACATTTAAAATGTGGAAATAGTCAAGTGATTGTCTTTCTTTAATATGACAGTGCCAATGCTTATGGTGAACTTCTTGTTGATCATGTTCAGTCTTTCACATTGCTTCCAGGTATGTAGCCAAAACAAAAAAGTTATTTTCCTTATAGATTTCTTAGCGCTGACATAATTTCATCCGACCCAAATACCTGAATTTGTCTGGCCCCGGATAAAATCGGGTACGATCATAGATTTTTCATCCGAATTTTTAATTCGGACACAAGATTTTTTCTATTTCTATTGCCCGAACCTGATTTGGACCTGAATTTAGGCTTGTCCGATTTGTCCGACCCGGAAAAAACAAAGTATCGGACAAAATATTTTGTCCGAATTTTAGACACTGACCGATTTGTCTGACCCGGATGGGACCCGGATCTGGATTTTTGCCAGCAATAAGATTTCTACTGGATGCTTGCTAATCACTTTTGTATTTTATTGGAACTGGCCTACGTAGTAACCCCTGGGAAGTCCGAACAGGCCGCTGGGAAGGCCTTGCCCCCAGCCAGCACGCTTTGGGACTGGGTAAACCTGGTAAAAGGTTAACCGAGTAGAAAACAAGTTGTGATTACTGAGGAGGGGGCGGATTGGCCCACAACTGTTGATACTTGAAACTGTATGCTTCCCTAAGTATGCATATGTGCCTGTGCATCCCCACGCATACATATGTGCATGTGCAACCACACGTATGTTTTGAGGTTGGGGAGGGAGGGGGAATAGGAAAACTCATGATTATACTGAAAGGTTGACCTCACAGCTTATAGGTTTTTTTTATTCATGTAATATACCTTAACCATGTAATATTTAAGTCTTGGCTTAGTGACTGGCCAAAATCCAACCTCAAACTGGTGAAAAGTTTGGGCATTTGGAGAAGAACTTTTAGAACAACTAAGATAACCGGAACCTGGAAAAAAAAAAAAAACAGAGATCCAAAATTAGGGGCTTGGAAAATACAGAAGTCAATAAAAAACTATATGGTGGCTATCACAGCTTAGATGCATTTTCAGAATAGTATAATTCTACCATGCAATGTTGACATCTTGTCTCTGAAACCCAACCCAAAACTTCTCCAAACTTCAGGCTGTTGGACAACCCCCCCAAACAAAGCCAAAGAAAGGCTTGAATGTGGGTTAGCTTAGCAACATAGTCTTATTTAATTTCCAGTTTCTCAAGAACTGAGCAAAATAACTCCGCAAAATACTCAAGGTACCGTTAGCGACTTGGTGTTAGTTCGAAGTTTTTCACTTTGGGGCAATTTTTTAGTTGGGAACTGGAATCATCAACTTCGCAAAATAAATCAGTAAACAGTTCTTCCCTCCCTCCCCCACCCGTGTGTGTGTGTGATGGGGTATGAGTGTTAGTTCTTTTCAATCTAAAGTTTAACGGAAAATCGTTTCTGCAATTCAAGTGTAAAAGCAACAGCATCTTCCTCTCTGTCCCCCAACACCTGATTTAAGTGGGACTTTGAGATATGGATCTGGTTAGAGTTAGGGTTCAAGTGGATTGTCTGATTTTTCTGAGATTGTAATCAAGTGTTCATATTTTTGTCTATGTGAATATGTAGATCACAATTATCATTGATTAAAAAAATTTTCAATTGGATGGAAAAAATCGAAGGAAATAAATTTCTTGTACACTTAAAAGTGTGCGCAAGTGCAGAAAAATAATTTTAGCTGAGGTCTTCAGTTCATCTTTTGACCCTCTGCATTTGCCTTGCCTGAAATAGGTAGAATTGACATACATTTGGCTATTGATATCCCCCACAATGCCGAGCTTATTGAGCCATTGCATGAATCTTGTATATGGCGCCAAGCAAGAGGGGCTGCCATGGAAGTCTCGGGATTGGAGAGCACTGCCTCAGCTTCAGAGAAGGTATTCACCTGCTGGCTGCTTCACTCTCTTTGTTTGTCAAAATCTCCATTTTAGCAATGGTTCACCTTTTACCTGCTTGCAGGTCGGTGCTGCCCAGCAGTGGTATGATGAGTTAGATAATCTGGCCTTAGAAAATGAACCAGAACCTGAGGTCTCCACAGATGAAAAATCAACTTCAAGAAGAAACTTGGAAGACAGTAAAATTCATATTGACTGTGCTGTCAACACAAGCCCAGGAGCAAGTGAGGTACGTCCAGGCAGCATTCCCCTTGACACCTCCCCGCCCCCAAAAAAAAAAAAAAAGGAGGACAGACCATAACAAGAGTGGGAATATTTTTTCCTGTGATGCGGCTGAAAATGAATACAATGAACCGTACTACCTGATTGCCACACACGTATGAGTTAGTGGCTACACATCTTTTCCCACACATTATACTCGGTATCTTAATTTATCGCACTATACGTCAGTATATTTGTTAAGTGTTACCTTCTATATATGATATATGCATATTTGTATTATAAAGATTGATGTTTTCTGAGTCAAGTATGTGATTAAAATAAAATAAAATAAATCAATTTCTGAATGGAGCACAACTATGTTTTCTCCTTTTAATTCCTTCAACTTTATGTTACTTGCAAGGCCTGGATTCTTATATTTTTAAATTTTATGAGCTATATGGAGAACACCATTTGCTGGGTAACTGATGCAATTTTGGAACCAATAATCCAGGTGACCGTTTCTGCTCCGCTCTATCTGAAACTGAGAAATGATTCAGACAATTGCAAGGACACTCAAGAAATGAAGGCTGATCAAATAGCAGGAATTCTTAGAGCTTATAGAGCCGGAAGAGTTAGAAGAGATGCATTTATTAGCTTTTTGCTGAATATGGAGAGAGATTTGGGGGATCTAATTTTTATCAAACCCTTGTGTGTCAAGATAAAACTCAACATCCTCAATCATCCAAAAGCCGATAACTCCAGGGACATCATCTTGACAGATTCTTCCATTGATGTTAATGTATCATTTAATTAGAGTAGTTTTTGAAACATAATCTCGCATTACTATTTTTTCCCTTTTTTTGAAGAGGGGGGTACTGTACTATGTAGCATGATTCTCTATCGATGTGTAATTTAAAGATGTTCAACATGTTGACAATGCTAGTGGAGGAGTTACTGTGATGGAAAGGATATGCTCTGCATTTTAAAAGATTTGATACGACTATTTGAATCAGAAAAGTTGCACATTATATTTTAGCGCGCTCATTCCTAATGATTCTACAAGTGTGTTATCTGCTACCAGTACGATGATATGCTTGTGAAACATATACGAGTTTATATTGAGTGTACATGTAAACATTTTTTGTACAAAACCTTTCGGTAAGCCTGGAGCTAGCCCAAGGCGTGGGGCCAATAGTAGAGTCAGTGTGCAAAGCCTAAATGTGACTTACCATGGCCTATCGTCAACTACCATACACATGCATATAATTGAGTGCCAGAAACTCAGTTATCAGGCTGGATCCAAGAACGTTACCTTCTTCTGTTATAGCTTGTAGCTATACAGTGTGGTTACGAGATCCTTTCGACTCTATTTGATTTGAAGAAAATAGGTTGAAAAGAAAATTTAAATAGAAAAAAGTAATGAGGAAAAAAGTTAAGGGAAAATTAATTTTTTTCTTGTGTTTGGTTCAAGGAAAAATAGAGGGAAAAAAGTATAATCATTTTTCAACTTCTTACCCATTACTATATTGTCATGGAGATGAGGTAGAAAATATTCAATAACATTGATTAATTAAGAGGAGAGAGAAAATTTTTAATGACCTTTCTTAATAGAATTCTCTCTCTTTTCTCCATTTCTCTCTCTTTGTGAATTTTTTCTTCCATTTTTCTCTCAATTTTGGAAGAAAAATATATTTGACCAAATTGATAAAATTTTCCATGAGTTTTGCCATCAAACTTTTTTTCTCTCCTTTTTCTTCAATTCAAACAAGGGAAAGAAATTCATTTTTCACATTTTTTTCTTTCCTTCTAATTTTCTTAGAATAAAATAGAGCCTTAAGACATTAGTAGAATTGGGTTATTACATGAAATTGTTTTTTTCGCTTATAATCATAAGTACTCATTGTTACATTTAACACTAATTAACTTTAGTATTAATTAAAAATTATTTGTACATAATTATATTTTCTAAGATTTTTCTTATAGGTAGCAACAATAAGCATTTGGTAAGTTACCATTTAGTAACTTTTTGGCTTATAATCATAAGTACTCATTTTTCTAATATTTAGCAACAATCAGATAACTCTCATTAGTAGTAAGTTTCCATTTAGTAAGTAGTAACTAAAGTAAGGAATGTCCTGCTTTTAATACCTACACGGTATATTATATGTTAAACAATGCAACGAAAAACTCGAACTCATAGTTAAATTAATGCTGAAAAAATGTCATAATAATAATAATAATAATAATAATAATAATAATAATAATAATAATAATAATATATGGACGTCAGCTAGTTTAACTAGTAAATATCTAAAAGTTATTGTCAGAGACTGGAGTTTAATCCTACCTATATCAGCCTTTACGTCTCCTTTACATGAAATAGTACGTCTTATTATTGAAAGTAAAAGGTTGCTCCCATTATAAATTCATCTCATCGAGTTCCGCTAGCGCAATCACACCAGACAATAATACATCACCAAAAAATTGACTCATATCATCATCAGGTCTTAGCCTAACTACAAAATGAGCCACAATATTTACTCCTTGTTTTACATGGCTTGAAAAAAGGATACAAAGCTAGAACACAGGACACGTAATATCATCTAACAGCAATTCAATATATGTTTGGCTCTTTTCCTCTTATTGAAGTTCGGATATCAACCCTTTAGCATCTGACTCTACGATGACATTAGAGATTCTTCATTTTCTTCACTATATTGTTGTTTGTTTTTAATTCTTCATTTTTATGGCGGGTGAGGATTCTGCAGGAGTCGAAGCATCAGTCGAACAATCTGCTCCTGCTACTGGAGGCAAGAAAAGACGACTTTTACCTGAACCAGGTTTCAGTGATGAGAGGAATGTCAGACTTAAAGCTACCAAGGAGGTTGATTCTACCGATGAGTGTGTATCTTTTTTTTATTGAATTATATTTAATTTTTTCTATTTTTTTACCATTTCACGTCTAATTCGATGGATTCGTCGATGTTGCTACCTTTGGACCCCGATCCGATCCGCACGGATTTTTCAATGACCAGTCGCTGGATCCAGAAGATGATGACCTCTTGGGAGAAGATTACGAATACACGGACGAAAATTCTGCAGATAAATCATCTTGCAAGTAGATGATTTCTTGAACACCGTCTCTAAAAAACTGTTAAAAGTATGTCTTATTAATGTTAGTTATTATATATAAATCAACAACCATTTAATTATCAGAAACTCAATAATACTGCATGCATGGCATAAAATTCAAAATCTAAAAAGTTATATTTATTATGTGATTTAATTCGTTAGTGAAACAATTAAATGTGGTGATTTATAAAAGCTCAATATACCGCCAAGCATAATTAGTTTTGGCTTTTATATCAAATTCATGAGATTATTAGTAGGACAGAACTAGAAATTTTTTTAGGGGGACTGGTTCATTAGTATTGCATTTTTTTCCCTTTTTCTGAAAAAAATCTTATATTTTTTACATAAAAAAATCTTTTTATTTTTATATTTAATTTTTTTATAGATTTTATATTTAATTTTTTTATCAATATTAGTTAACTAAAAGAATAATTATTTTTTAATATAATATGACAAAAAATGTCAATTTTAGATGACAATCTCATATATTGTTAAATGATTTTTTTTGGGAGGATGGGGGATTTGGTATGTTGTCAACTTTGGAAAAATAATTTTCCATATTTTTTATTTTAACTACCTAATTAAATGCTTTTTTTTATTGGAATGTTAGAGACAATATAATATTTATGCTCAAGTTTGTCTTATTTTCTTCCACCAGTCAAACACCTTAATCAATCTTTTTTTAATAAGTAAGTGGCAGAGCCAATGATCATACAATTAAGACGATAATTGTATGAGCTGACAACAAAAATAACATAAAACGAAGTAACTAGCACTATCAACAACAAAACTAAAACCACCTAAAAAACTCAACTGGAGGGAGAAAAACTGGAACTCAGATAGCATAACAAACCCACCTTAATCAATCTTAATTGCTAAATTTCAAAACCCATTTATAATGATATCACACTTCTCTTTTTTTTTAAAAAAAATTATGTTTAAGTTCATACAATAGATAAATAAGGATGAATATACAGTTACACACAAGTCTTTAAAACTATCGTTAAAAACCCTTATTAGTATAATTAACATCATCTTATATTTGGTATAGAAAAATATAAATAATTTCTTTGTTATTTGCCTTTTGTTTTCATAGTTTTCCGAAAATACGTGTCAATTATCTTCATGTGTGATTATTTAATAAAAAGCTTGTGTTTGTCACGTAGTTTGATTTGTGAACTTGTTTTTGCTAATCTCCTGGTACTCATTACTATTAGATGTTTGTTGGTTCTTTGTTGGGCCTATTATTAGTTGGTAGTCGGTTGGGGTATATGTTAGGATTATTATTTGTCATCTAATGTGATTATAAATTATGAAAGTGTCTACAGGTAAGAGTTGTATTTAAGTTTTAAGGAGTCATTCGAATTGTAATCACCTAATAAGATGTATTGTTAGCGTTGGGTAATTTACCCAATTTCTTTACCTTCTTTGAAGGTTTATCAATCATCCAGAAAAAAAAAAAAAAAAAAAAAGGAGCCGCTCCTTGTTAGTCTAATGCCTTGTGCTTTGATGGCGTCCCAAGGCAAGGTAAAACCCGAGGAGTCACTCCTTGGTAAAATCTCTTGGTAGTTAGTCTAATGCTTTGTGTTTTGATGGCGTTCCAAGGCAAGGTAAAATACGAGGAGTTGCTCCTTGGTAAATTCTTTGTAACGTCGTGTGAAGATTTCTTCTCCCCAAGTTTTAAATTTATTGGGTGTTTTATTTCTGAATTCTCTGAGAGGAGAGCAACTTATATTATATGAGATACTTAGATCATGGAACATTTACTTATTTATATTATTGGAAAGATATTAGATGTAGTAGTTACATTTTCAAAAAAAAAAGAATTAGTATTAAGGAAACTTATTCTTCAACCAAATTAGAATTTCCTTAGACTTTGTAAAAGTGGAACTTATAATAAGAGTAGTTGTTGTTAGAGTAGCGTGATGGCCACTAGCTCTATCCTTCACCTGACCCACCCAGTGTTCGAATCCAGGTGGGAGCAATATTTCTCATTTGTAAGGATATTGTGTGGTGGAGGTTAATGGGCTTGACACTCCCTATCCCCGGCACTGTTAAGTCCGTTGGCTTTCCTCGAGATAGGGAGTCCAACGGTGGCCCGCTACCTAAAAAAAAAAAAAAAGTTGTTGTTAGAGTAGATTTGAAGGAGCGTATAATTACGAGAGGAGGGGTGCGTATTATTATATGCTTGTTGGACCGGTGATGGGCCTAATATAAGTTGTCACTTATATATTAGGATTATAAATTGTCATTTATTGATCCGAAAATATACTAAGAGTACAAATTGTTATTTATTAGGATGAATCATGAAAATACATATAAATTAGGAGTTGTACTTAGGAGTTTTTTTGTCCATTTTCTTTATTTTTTTTTAATAATTGATTAACCTTTAAAAGAGGTGAAGAAAATAGCAAAAAAATAACTCATTACTAACAATATTAATTTCTTTACCTCTTTTGAAGGTTAATTAATTATTGGAACAAAATAGTGACTAGTGCGTGAAACTACAAGTAACGTTTGTGTATATACTTATTTGATTTGAGAAATTTATTTGCAAACATTTTATTACGAGATTGGATCATTATTTTATTTTATTTTTTAAATGATTGAGCCTTAAAAAATCTCTATTAAGAAAGCAAAACTTAAAAATAAAATATGCATTGACTATGCGATTATACTTTGTTCGAGAGGTTTGGGTTCATGTCCGAAAATATTAAATGAATTTGGGTCCAATTGGACTAACCTAAATCAGACCCTTTATCACCCCTAATAACAACTCTGGCTTTTAATTAGCTATATGAATAAAATTAGATACTTAGCATGTTTTTACCAAGTAATAATTTGTCAAAGTGTGTTTCATCATGACATATTATTAATTGTTGTCGGTTGGTTTTGGAAAAAAGGAATCAATAGAGGTATCCAAAAGTATCTTTTATAGTTATGTTTTTAAACAACCTTGCTAATGTGGTAATAATCAATATTAAGGGCAGACCAAAAAAGATAATTGTATTTAGGGCAAAAAAATACTATGCATACTAAAGATTAGATGGTATATTACAACTTACAATGTACTTCCTCCTCCCCAAAAAAATTATATATACTCTCCAATGCATCACTTAGGCCAATGGTTGTTAAACTTATATAATATAAAAAATTATAAAATTATATTATAGTGAAAGCGTTTTTTAAATAAATATATTGACAGTAATTTTATTTTGTAAATAAATATATATTTTAATAAATTGTTATCAAAGCTTGTAAAATTTGACCTCAAAATAAAATAACAAGCATGTTTTTAGAACAAAGGGAAGACATATATCAAATTGACTAACTGATAAATATATCTTTTCACTACAGTGTCGAGGAATAAAGTCTAGCATCATATCAAGACGAGAGTGAACTATAAATAATTATCATAGTCTCGATATCTATAAACTCGAATTATCATGTATTATATTTAATTCAATTTTCAAAAATCCCACACTTTTTCTAAGGTCTCTCTCCCAAAAAAAAAAAAAAAGGATCCCTCATTTTAAAATGCAGCATATCACGAGGTTGATAAACCCGAATCCCATTAGTTTCTTCCTTCATTTCATTCTTGTGCAACCCATCTCCTGCCGGTCTTTGCATCTTAGGGGTCGAGGATACTAATTCACAACATACGATAAGATGATACCAACGCAATAATTAAGTTGATAAAAGTGAACATGGAAGATCAAATTCAAGGAGGCCTTTCCAATACAAGATCAACAAGTTAAAGCCAATCAGGGTATTATTCGCAAAGAATAATATTAATATTGACAGGGAAAAACAATTAAACAAAAGCTTCATACATTTTTCTTTTCCACTCAACGCCGACCAACCCCGCAAATCAAACAAGCCTGAAGACACCAGAACTACATTGCACAAATACACCCAAAAACATTGCCTTTTTCACACAATATACAGAAATACACAACAATGGATTCTCAACTACCAAAAACTCCTGCTATCGAATCGAAGGTTTCTTGGAGACAAGATGGAAACTCCAGTGATCATTGAGTGGCATCAATAGGGGCTCCTGTTCTAGCTTGTGAGATCCGATTTGCATATATTGTCACCAACCTCAATTGGGTACTGTTTAGTCCCTCCAAATAAGGCAAGAACGCTTTCCCGAGCATGATGTAGATGTCCACTAGACAGAATACAACCGTCTGCCACAATAGAAGATATTAGCAATGATTGGCACCACCGAAAATTAAAGCCAACAAAAAGATCCTTTGAGTTTGCATTTGCGTTGGGTTTACTTCGGTCAGGACGCCAATTTGGGCCGCTATCAATCTATGCAATCAATTTGTATTAAAAATATCAGCAATAGTTCTAATGTGAAGTACAGGATGCCAGATTTGCCATCAGCACGAAAATCAGGCCCCAGGTTGGTTTAGTCCCAAGTCATTCAAAGTATGGCTCAGTTTGCAAGGTTTATCAAACACATTGGTAGGAAACCCAATGGAGGGGCATTGATAAAACAAGAAAGTCTCAAAAATTAATAGAACATAAACAAACGAAGGTTGTCTTCCAACATCTAGATTACACCTAATTGCACAAGGTCCACCATATATTATGTCAATGGTAATTACCTTGCGAACGTCAGCACTTTGGTTTCCAAATGCATCAAATAGAGATGGCAAGAAAGAGGGAAGTTGTGCCATCAACTCCTCTTGTGACATCCTACTGACAAGCTGGAGATACAAAAACACTTAACGTGACTAAAAAGAGAAAGCACATGCATAATATACAAAATCAAGAGGTAAAATTGAAGCAGAAATGCATAAGATTCCACCCATTTAAGAATCATAAAAATAATAATTACATGTTTTTGACCAGCTAACCCAAGAAAAGGATTCCCAAGTCCCAAACAAGGACCTCATTCCGCTTTGGACCTTTTCAAAAGTTTACAGGTTAGTAGAGAGCAGGGAAGCAGTCAGCAGCTCCTTTCTCTCCAACTACTAATCACATGACACTCATCCTCCCTCTTTTATCCAATGGATTTCCATTAACCCTGTCCACCTTTCCTTTCGCGCCACTTGATATCAGCAGCTCCTTCTACCATCTCTAACCCCATACACTACTGGAGATTTCTGCACAACGCATTGGTTTCCCCACCCTCCCCTGTAGCATGTTCACCATTCAAATAGACGGTAGGGACAGGCAGGCCAAAGTAACTGGGTAGGAGAAAAATGAAAAGGAAATATACGACTCCAGTAAAAGACTTGACTGCCCAACCCCCTCCGCGCCCCCAAAAAAAATTGACAGCATATTGAGATCGTTGAAAAAAGAGAATACAGTCAAACAAATCATACTAGCAATAATCTACTCATGAATGACGTATAAAGCACATTAACAAAAAAGAAAGCTGGATGTCATGACAAACCTTTGTCAAACAATTTATGCAAGTGACAAGAGTCTTCTCATCCTCTGTAACCAGCAAAGGAACAAGTACCTGCAAAACCAAAGACAAGAAGCATCATGTAACAGGCAAGTGCGCAAAAGTTTTGGAGAGAGAAACCCAAAAGATGGCAGGACTTACGCTCAAGCATCTAAAGGGATCATACTGAGCCAACAAGGTAGTCAAACAGTTCTCTACTTCATTAGCAACCTAAATTTGAAACAATAGTGTAAGAGTAGAAAGACATGATATCCATAGGAAGGTAGTCTTAGACTCTTAGATAAATAAACACATACCTTGGGAGCAGTATCTTTTGAAACATGAAGCAACTTTTCAATCACAATTTCAACAGAATCCTCCATAGCATCTTTCTGCAGTTGGAATAAGGTGGATAGAAAGACACATCAGCAACATCAGGAAAGAATAGCAGGCAGCCACCCCCCCAAAAAAAAAAAAAAAAAGAAGCCAAAGAAACAGCCATTGAGGACAGGAGGAAGGTTTAAGCCAAAAAGATATTAGCTGGAGTCCATGCCACAGTAAGAAATAGCTTCTAACCTGATTTTTCAGCATTTCAGTAATCAGTGATAATGCAAGTTCCTTGACTGAAGAATCAGAGCGATCCAGCACCTCAAGTACAGCTGTCAAGATCTGATTGAAGTACTGTGATGCATAAAAAACAAGAGTCAATAATGGCAGCCCTTGCATTCTTCCTTTTTATGCTCCTCGATATGTTTTTCAATTCCCATTTTTCTATTTCAGAGAAAAGCCCTGTTTGGCAGTTAGCTATTAGCTATGGTTGATTGAATTAGCTATTGTTTGATTGGATTCGTTGTTCGTATTAGTTGTTTACATTTAGCTATTTTCAAAAAAGCGTTTGGTAAAAATTAGTTATTTCTCAAAAGATGTGCAACAAAAAGTTATTGAAATTAGCTTTTTGAAAATGACTTTTCGATGGTAAAAAGCTATTACTAAAGAGCAACTTACTAAACACCTCAAATAGCTTTTTGACCAAGTCAAAAGGCAAAACCCCTCAAAAAGCCATTAGCCAAACATGGCCAAAACATTTTCAATCTAGCAGTAACATAATAGCATAGCAATTAGCATGTATGCTTTCAAATGTTCATGCAGAAAGGAACCCCAAAAACACAACATACTAGCAAGAATACTTATGCCCAACTAACTTAACATTAACCAATCTCCTTCCCAACACATACCTCATAAACAAATTTAAATTAATTGCTAAGGCCTTGTTCTTTTTAACTTTAGCTTACAGCTCCTTACAACAAACCTTACAACTATCTTCCAACTCTAAGGAGCTACTTCCAACCTTACCCAACTTCCAGCTTACAACCTTATAAATAAAAAGAATAGTGGTGTTATAAGAATTACTAGGGGTCACTTCCACTTTATTCAAAGAGCCACCCAAGGCAGTTTGAAACTGAATCAACTCTCTTCAATGAGTAAACTAAAAAACTTTATTGCACTTGGGACAACATGAACTCCAAATTTTTAATTTTTCGACACTTCCATTTACCTGCCTATAACATGAACTACTTTTGCTTTATCCAACCTTTTTGTTAATCAACTATCGCCATCGCCAGTTTTTTTTAACTCCTAATGCATGCATATCCACAAGAGCTTAAAAATTTATGGAAGAGTTAATAACTAAAAAGAGAAAAGTTGAATGGTTGAATCAAAAGTAGAAAATTTTATAATTCATACTTGGTAAAGTACCAAGAACCCAGTGTGTTTTTCTTTTTTTTTCCTTTTTTCCCATATTAAGTACCATCATGCTCTAGATTTTGAGGTGACCTTGCGGCATGTTCTCGCATTAAACAGTCAAAACATGTCAACTTTGCATCAAGATTGGGTTCTATCATGTCTAGTTCATGTCTCTCTCAACAATTCTAGGTTAGGTACATGTCTTGTTATCATGCATGTCAGGCTTTCCCAAGTCTAAAACTAACTTTCCTAACTCTAAAACTCCAGCTCTGACATAATTATTAACCATATCTAATCACTAGCTTCTGTGAAATAATTAGTCCGCAAAAATCTAGAGAAATGATGAAGTGATGAACAATATAAACCAACCACAAAAAAATCGAGGAGGGTCTACTATCTATGACATTACATAGATTGATGCCGCAGAGGTGACAAATAGTTATACCTTGGTCCATATGGCAGGGTCATTAGAAATAGATGCTTCAATTAATTGCTCGAGTGCATTACACCTACTCTCACTTGGGCTTCCTTCATTTTCGTTGGAGAGCTGTTAGAATAAGATCAAACAAAAAGGCTTTAAAGCTGCTTCATTCATTTTCATTGCCTATATATAAGAATAAAGCACTCAATGGACAATGGTCTTTAAACCATTCCTTGAGTACACTTGGGTGACAGGCTTCACAGAAAAAGAATGTTGCAAAAAGTAAATGAGATCTTTTCTGCAGAGTCTAAAAATGGGCCAATATTTTCTGCCCTGCCCTTTACTTTTTCTTTTTCTGTTATTTTTGCTCCTCGGGGTTATCTTAAGTAACCTAAAAGCTATACAGACAAAATCTATCCAGCCGATATCTCCCTAGTACTCCAATTATACTATTGATTTTGGAAGAAAATATCAAATTCTGACAAACACAAACTCACCAAGTGAAGAATTTGGGGAATGCTCGGACCAGTTTCTGAAGTTGAAATGATCTTTAAGGGTCCAGTTTTTGACTGTTCTGTACTCACTTCATCTAGAACACCATTGTCAAGCTGAAAGCCTGCACTTACACCTAGACTGTCAGAACTCTTACGGCCATTAATATCGAGGCGTGGAGTACACGAAACTCCTACATTTTCACTGCTGTCTGCAGTTTCCAATCTACTGGCCCAAGATCCCAAACTTTCAACAGTGTTATTGCCTGTATACTTCATATCTTTAATCCTTGACATTAAAATATCACTGGTAGATCCAGGTTCAAGACCATCATAGTGGTTTTCTTGAGTTTCATCAGTTGCAGCTTGATTGGTATGGCCACTGACGTGTGCTGAATCCAACATTAAATTCCATTTCCTGCCTCCATCATTATCAACTAAACTACCTGAGTATCTCCCCAGAAAATGAGGTTTCTTTGACACTCCCATATAACCCTCTTCAGAAGATGTTCCCACAACATCAGATGGATCATATGCAGATTTCAAACGTTGTCGCTCTTTCTTGCTCTGTAAAAAGTTCATCAAGTCGACTTCTATACGAGGTGTATACTGTTTGAGTGCCCGTCTCAAGGAATTTTGATCTTCAACGGATAAACTAAGGATGAAGTTCAGCACATTTGTGGGATCGTAGTGGGTATAAACAGATATAAAACAGGAAATAGCAGCTTCCTTAAGTTTTGTATTTTTCTCATAAACTAGTGGTGTCAGCTTAGCAAGCCATAACTTCAGTATGCCAATATTACCCGCACCTTCAGACGAAACTGAATGCTTGTTAAAAGAACTAATAGCAAATTCAATAACAGCCAGTTTTGCTTTGGGTGAACGCTGTTCATCCAAAGAACGAAGCAAAGCTGGTAGCAAAGAATCTGCTCCATAAGTTTTACTCACAATATCCAATGTGGTCGAGCAAGGCTGCCTAACTAATTCTTTTGGATCAATTAAACGTGAGAACACATGAGGCAAAATCCTTTCCATGTAACTTTCAAAGGGCTTCCGGCAAGATGGAATTATATCTGCAAGGGTCAAAAGTGCTGCCTGTGCGACCTTATGATGGGGATCATCTAAATGCTTGAAGAAAAGCTTCATCACCTTTTCGAAACTCTGGACAACTTCCTGAATACCACTTGGACCTTGCTGCAACAGAGAGCGAATGTAGTTAAAGGCCGCAACTCTAGCAGACCAATCAGAATTTGAACTTAGCCCCTCACTTAGAGCATCATGAAGAGATGCTGGACCATCCACATAGCTTGGCATCTCCCCTAGTGGCAAATGGCTATCATCAAAACTCCTCCTCCTGCTTGAAGACACGCTTCTACCAGTGGTATTCTTCCTTGATAGTGGTCTCTGAAAATTTGGAACATGGCTGGCCTGTGAATCCCTGAAACTTGTATCTCTGTATGGTGTGTCCAAGTATTGCCTATCCACATGACTGCTCATGTATCTTCTAGCATCCCTGCTATGAGTTTGCTCTTCCATGAAGCCCCGTTCTTTAACTCTTTCAGATACTCTTTTGCCCGAATACAACATTGGCGCTGATGATGGCTCATTTGTGTGACCTTTATGATATGACAATTTACCAGCATCTTTAGATGCATGTATCTGAGAGAAGATGTCAGAAAGAGCTAAGCCACCATTGCGGTTGCTGCTTTCATTGGTGGATGACAATTTTGAGTCCAATGATAAACTTGTGACTTGATTTGAAGCAGGAACAGCAAGAGGAAATGGTGGATCACGAGAAGATGGAGGGTCAACTCCTGCACTAGGGACAATAAAAGAAAAATTTAGCCATTCTCAAATGCACAACCAAAGCAAAACGAAATGTGCATATCAGTTGACAGCTGCTGAAACAACACAAATAATACGATGATGACTTTAAACATTTGACACCCAAGACTTATACAGATCATATGATACTGCTCTTGTAAAGGAAGTTATCCAATACCTAGATCAAGGCTAGATGATCGGAGAGTGGATGAATTATGTTTTGAAGAAATATCTAAGCCTCTAAGCAAGCTTTCAATCGCAGAAACCTTCTCTTTGCTTGAGTGCAGTACGCTTTCCAAGCTACGATCAGACCCTTTATCAAGCGACTTTGATTGAGACAAAAGCATGCCAGAAGAAACAGATGCCCTAGAGGCTAAGGTTGCACTCTTGTCCATGGCAACAATAGCAGAAGTACCATATCCAGGCAGATTT
The DNA here is from genome assembly GCA_021018815.1 of Talinum fruticosum. Classification (NCBI taxonomy): domain Eukaryota; kingdom Viridiplantae; phylum Streptophyta; class Magnoliopsida; order Caryophyllales; family Talinaceae; genus Talinum; species Talinum fruticosum. Next base: position 4,478,632 of record JAITYX010000047.1, on the reverse strand, counting down.
AATGAAGCAGATGATTGAGGTGTAAAAGGCACATTTCTTTCCCGAACTGAAGGAGAAGCATGTCTTCTATGTAGACCCCCATCTTCTTCAGTTATTAACTGAAACAAAACCACAAAATACCAGTCAAAGAAATAAAACTCAGGTAACCTTCAACATTGTGTTCATAAGCTAAGCCACAAATAATATACCCTTTGAATAACAGGATCAAATGATTGGAATAACCGCCTTGAACGTTCTGGCCAGGTTCTCGCAAACAATCTATAGCAAGCCCTAGCATTTGTCCGCACCTGTCATGGTAACAGTCCAAATATTTCACAATTTTCACAAAAAGACAATGTGAAATAATTTGTTAATGGATGCCAATACGGTAAAGGCAAATAAACAGGTCCACTGATAAAGAATTCCATAACGATAACGACATCAACATACATTATCTTTTCATTTATCATTCATTAACATATTTACCATAACTTTCATTATTCGAAAATAAATGCTTTAGTGTTATGAGAAGACAGAGGACAGTAGCAGGGGTAAGATAAGTGTAGCATGTCACCTTTTTTAAACAATTACCACAAAATATCCTAAAAATCACAAAGGAGAGAATAACATTCTACACGAAAGCTTCAATAGCTAAGTACCCCCCAAAAAAAAAAAAACTCATTCCTATGGTGAACAGAACATTCTCTCGAGAATACTCTACAATAGAAACCTTTCCACTATATCATATCAGGGTATGGCTACTCATAGCCATTGTATAGGGCAGATCAATAAGCCTAACAAATCACTTAGAGGCAATTATTATTATAATTTGTTCAAATTCCTCTCCATATGGCTTTAATGAGTCTCACTCATGTTCTCAGTAATTTCTTCTAGAAAATGGTAAGAACCATATACCATCGATAGAAATAGAATTTGTAGCAACCCCCACCCAAAAATAAATAAATAAATTATGTGAGTGCATGCACACACACAAAAGATTCAAGGAAAGGCTACGAGAAAAAGGACACAAACAAAAAGTGGGAACCATTGCACACAATATACATGTCTTAGAAAATTGCCTTCCACTTTTGCATTCTTCCACCTACTCAGTTGCTTTCTACATCTCCCATTTTCTCTTTCTATCCTCATCCCTGTCCCCAAAAAGAATGGGAGAACCAAAACAGAAGAGGACCTCTAATCCTTTTATCCTCATTTCCCTCTTTATCACACTCAATCAATGTTCTCTATCTCCTAGTCCCTAATGAAAAAGAAATGGAAATTGATAATTATTCCTTCAGAGAGACAGACAAAAGAATCCAGTTGATAAATTTGCAGCTGGCATAACAGCCTCTTTGTAGAAGCTCCAAGCATGCATACATCAAATTGAGGAAAAGCATTTCTCTGAACGAATAGGGAAGTACTCCCTTTTCCAAGGGAGATGTTGCATGTTCAATTCCCACCACTAGCAAAGTTCTCCCCTTCTAAGGCCAAACCCTCCCCAAGCAGGCCACCTTACCTTCCAGACTCATAAGGCGCTGGCCAAAGAAATTGTACATCAAAACTCAGAAGAGTACAAATCTATCGTGTTCTGTTGAAGTATCAATATAGATATAAGTACTAAGTACTGGAACATATTATTATGAGTTTTCCGTAACCTTTTTACCAAAAAAGGAGAAGAATCTCAAGTATACCTCACTCACTGCATCACCCACACAACGCCTAATAAGATCTTCATAAAGATCAGCCGATCTTTGTATCTCAGGTGCATCAGGCCAATGTTCCAGTACAAGAAGTGCATACTCACAGCACCTGCAACAGCATTATAAAATGTAATATCAACGATTCATAAATCTGGATATCAAAACTTGGAATTCCCCACTCAACCCCCCCAACCACCTTCCTCCAACTAAGTAAAATGCAAACCTTGCACGAAGAACTGCATTTTTGTCATTCTTTGCACAATCTGCTATTCGAGGAAGTACACGGGCAACTTTGCAGTTACGTAACATCTTAAAATCCAAAATTACACATCAGAAAACACATCATACATAAAAATCAGGAAGATGAAAATTATAAACATTAATTGATGGTCTAGAAAGTACCGTCTTAATGCAATTATCTGCAGACTCTGCGATTACAAGTACAGTTATCACAACAAGCTTAAAAAGGACCTACAAATTAAACAGAAGTGTCAGCCACACATTCAAGTATACTTCAAAATGATGGGACGGTTTGGGGGAGAGAGAGAAAGAGAGGAGGTAAAGTTACAGGAATAAACAGCTCTGCACAAGCCTCAAAGTCCCCCAGCAGCTCCTTTGACAAGAAATTTAATAGATGACAAGCCTGTATAAATGGACATAGAGAGAAGTGAAAATTTTGAAATTTGTGTTCAGTGGCAAATCAAATAACCATCCAATCATTCAACTGCATTTCTTTTAAGTCGACTCTTTTATTGCACATATAAATATGTCGTTTGATGTTTGATCAGTGCAAGTGTGCAAAAAGAAACTAATTAGCCTTATATAGACTAAAACAAATTATCTTCATTATAAGTTTGACAAGTGTGCGCTATATTAGCCTTTGGAGGTATATTTTTGTAGGATGGGATAAATTTCTACCCCACTTTTCCTTTGAGGAGGGGATTGGCTCCTCCATTTGGCATGACCGATGGTGTGAAGGTGCTCCCTTGAAAGTTCTTTTCCCTTCTCTTTTTGCCTCGGCGAGGAATAAGGATGCTTCTGTGGTTGATTATTTGGAAAGAGGGTCCGATAACATACTTTGGTCACGGGCTTTTATTCGAGAAGCCCTTACTGATGATGATACTATTCTTATCCTACTGATCAAACTCAATGAGATTTCTATAGGGAATTTCTTTCTTGATATGGTTAGATGGGATCTCGATCACAAATGGGTTTTCTCTGTTAAGTCTTCCTATGTTAAGTCTTCCTATTTGAAGCTCTGTTCTGATCGAACTCTGTCTTTACATCTCCTCTCAGATTTTCATCTACCTTGGAAGCTCATTTGGAAGTCTCTAGGGCATTTAAAGTGTCCTTTTTGTGTGGGATTAGCGCTGGTAAAATTTTGTCCAATCCGATTACCCGGGTCTGCATATAACTTTTTTGCCCGATTTTAAATTCGGACATAAAATTTTCATATTTCTATTGTCCGAACCCGAATTTACGCTTGTCCGAATTGTCCGACCGAAAAAACCGGGTATCGGACAAAAACTTGTCATGGGAGTATTTTAACTTGTAGTAATTTACAAAGGAAGGGGTAGATTTTGGTGAATAGATGTCCTATGTGCAAAGCTGATTTGGAATCCACTAATCATTTGTTGTTGCATTGCCCTTTTGTTAGAACTTTGTGGGAGTAAGTCTTTAGTTGTTTGGGTGTCTCTTAGGTTGTTTCTAGTTCTGCTAAGGAACATCTTGTGGCCTAGGAAGGCTACTCCGGGAGAAAAGCTAAAGAGAAGAAAGCCTTGCTTATCCCACATGCCATTTTTTGGAGCATTTAGTGTGAGAGAAATAGGAGAGTCTTCGAGGAAATGGAAACTTCTCTTAATCACTTTAAGAATAAGATTCTCAAGACTCTACTTTTGGGATAGTGGCAATTTCTGCCAATCTTCTTTTGATATTGTAGATTTTGTGGATAGTCTACATTTTGGTTGTATATAATCCTTTTGTAAGATGTTTTCTTTGCATCCATCTTTTTCAATTATATGTATATATATTTCAATCTTTCTTATCAAAAAAAAAAGTTTTGACAATTCATAGAAAGGCATACCAAATCAAGAACCATGTATCACCTTTCTTTTTCTTCTTTTTTTTTTTTTTTGGTTGGGGGGTTGTCAACATGGAAACCATCCAGAATTTTGAATATAACCAATACTATCTACCACCAGTAGCCAATTACAAAAAGTTCACTCCAACCCTCAATAATGTCCTTCCTATTACTATTTTTTCTAATTTTCTTTGGGGAAAGACCCTTCCTCATTGCTGACACCTATTCGTATCAATTCAGTCTTCCGTTATGGTGTTTAATGTAGTCAGCACTACATATAAAAAGACAAACCCAGATTAGAGCTAGTCAGACTTTGCTGGAGGGTATTAGAATCTTTTTCGGAAGAGATAACCCAATTGCAAACCGATAAAAAGAATTCAATGCTTCTTGGTAACCACTTGTCGAATGGGAGGGTGCAAGTATCAGACAAGTCAACTCAATCTTTAGAAATACGATAATCTATCAGAAAGCAAGCTATATATTATTTATAAACTTATATACATGTTGCCTGTGTCCAACCTTACACAAATACTCTAGGACAACAGCTGTTTTCGGAACTTTCCCTTTGCTTCGCCAATTCATTCTGCTATACGTAGTAGGTAATATTACACAACATTTCTACGCATTTCTTACACAAACGTTTTTTGACAAAGTCTAGCAACTCTTGAGAGCAACAGTTGATCACTGACAAAGGCTCGATGCAATTGACCAGGATGCAACTGGCTCTTACAACTGTAAAGGTCTGACAAACAGGGAGCCGGAAAACCACAGCCTACAGTCCTACAACACCATCCACTAAATCATTGGATTACAAATATGTAAAGACAAATATAATAATACATCTAAAACCCAGTTTTTTACATCTGAAACCCAATGCTTTTAAAAAGCTTCAATCAACTCTTGCAGTTCTGCTCAGCAAATCCAATGAAAACAAGGGAAGTGCCATTATCAGCTATATAACAAGACTATAGGCAGAGAGAGAAGCTCCATCCACTAATAAATCACTAGACTATTAACACATAAAGCCAAACATCATAATACATCTAGAACCCAACTTTTTATAAAAAAAAAAAGGAAGGCTTCAATTCAACTCTTGTAATCCTATTCGGCAAATCCAATCAACAAACAATACAAGGGAAGTGCCAATAGCTATATACAAGGCAAGAGAGAGAGCGAGAGAAAGAGAATAGAACCTAGCACCCAACACACCGACCATAGTGGTCTAAAAGTAGAGATCCCTAAAAGCCCCTTTACGGAAGATAAAGGTCAAACTTCCAAAAACAATTTAGAGTTAGACAGTGAAATTGATACATTACATTGCCATTTCATTAAATAGAGGACAAGTTGCATGGATGACAAATTCAAGCTGACCTTCACACAGATGAGAGAGGGAAAAGGGAAAATTGCACAAAAACCTTCAAATTGAGCAAAAAGAACATACTTGCTTTACTATGCTTGACCTACGATCAGATAACTGCGTACTCAAAGGTCCAACAAGCTGTTTTAGCAGTCCCAGGAAACATGGATAATCAATTGCACCTAAACACAGACAAAAATAGAGTAAGATAAACCATACAAACTAAAAGTCAGACTGTTCCCAAGGAACTTAAAAGGACACCATCCAAGACATTATAATAATGCCAGCCAATCCAACAGCACATCAAGTCCAGCACATATGAAAAATAATAGTAGAAACCATAACGCAGAAATGGCAAAATCCTATATGCAAATTCACTCAAATAACACCACATAAATGGCCCAGGAACAAAAAACAGAGAGTATTAGGTTAATTCTTTGTAATAGAAGTTCCCGTACACAGATGCTTTATTTCTGAATAGTATTTGTCTTAGGGATTTTTTTAAACAACATATGAATGTAACAAGATAAATGAAAAGTAGTATCTGGAATTGGATACATTAAAGTGAAACTAACAAAGGATCTAGATATCAAAGGATTTTGAATTTTGACACAATTCAATAACGCCCCCAAAAAAAAAAAAAGGAACAAAAAAGACATAAAAAGGGTAAAGAGAGACAAGAGCTTAACAAAAAGTTTTTAAAGAGTAACAACTGACCACTGTACCCCACCAACCACTCCGCCTGAAAACTTGGAATGTCAAACACATTAGGCGGAGCACAATTTTTTATTTTTTTATTTTTTTTTTTGCAATGGTAAGTGGGCCCCCTCTAAAAGGTTGTCTAGTGGGCTCACAAGTAGGGGGAGGAGGTGAATAATCACAAGACTAAGCCCAACTAAGGTGTAGTCCTATCGTGAGGCCCATAAGGAGCCTAACAGGAGTCCATAACTTCCATCAAGGAAATTGTGGCCAGCAGGATTCAAACCCCGATGAGGAGAGTATGAAACTCCACTTCCACAGATAAGATACAAGCTCTTGGTAGGCAGAATATAGCCTAATAAAGGACTGCAAATTTCGCATTGAATGAAAACATTAGTGAGAGAGAACAGTGGTGTCAAGACCTCCAACGACAAGGCCTTCAACTCTCTGCATGGCAGCAATCCGGAGAGACCAATCTTTTTCAGGTACAAGTGTTGAAGCTATCTTCTCAAATTCCCTTATAAGCTCCTTCTCTGAGTATACATTGACAGGTTCTACAGGTTTTTCAGTGACGTCTCCATCCCCTATCATATCAGAATAAAACGCATCAGCTATGAAAAGGCGCTGAAATTCCAATGTCAACCAGGATTTAGCACTCAAGAGTAATGATGATAGAACCCCAGAATATTATCCATCTTTAAATAAAACTGGCATGTTCAATCCTAGTGAAAAATTTTAAAAGAGCTAATAAAAAATGATAGGGTAATGTGACATAATTCTTATTTCGAGCCTTTCAAGTGATGAAAATTAATGTCAAGGTACAAACAATACTCTGACTTCTTCACCCATCTGCATACATAAACATTATGGCATAAAAAAGAGCAAGACAGACATATAACCACCTCCAAATAGAGACGTTTCGCGTGACAAACTCTTGGCTTTGGGACTGCTCCTCTTAGGGAGAGGATGTGTAGTCCTATGCTCACTGGCAACATTTATATTAGCTGCTCCATCTGAAGATCTCGGCTTCGGTTCAATTCTCTCCAACCTGGCATTTATATCCTTTACCTGCAGCTTGCATTGAGTTGGCAAAGTTATATAGAAATATACATCTTGTGACGAAGATGATCATAACAGCAAGTCGCAACAATTCCAGTCACAACGACACCAGTAAAACTGCCTTTGTTTGGATTGAAATATACTTCAACTTAACCTATTTAAGATAAGAAGACGAACTACACTCGACCAGCTACCTAATGTTCCCAAAAGAAATCGTCCAGGCAGCAATAAAGAAAAAAATTCAAATAAGTTTCCAAGAAATTACCATATAAGAGGGAAGCTGGTGCCTTTGAAGTTCCTCTTGAAACTGCGGCCCAATTTGGGTATACATCTCCTGAGAAGCGAGAAAATATCAAGTTAATTAATCGAAAAGGGTCAGAAACTACAGAAACCATACTAGATTAACAAACGCTCACTCTACAGTTGAAAGCCAAAAATCTCATCGAAGTTGTGGCACAAATCACAGGAAACAACCATCATGACTTGTAGGGAAACAACAAAAGAAAAATTACATTTATTTTGTTCTGCCATACTAAACCTGCTCACTGTTGTTTATGGATGTTCTCAGGCAAACTATCAGATTTTAGAAGCCAGGCAAATTTGAAGTCAATGAAAGCAATTAATTTCAAATTTAAGTCAATTGCAATTTTTTTTATCAGTTCACTGGATTGACTCATTTTAATCTAACTTTACATCAAAGTATATTTATTCATTTCTAATTTTCTAGTAATCCATAAACACAATGAGTAAAAAGAATTTACTATTTAAATTTACAAAATTGACTTAATATTCTTGCCAATTAAAAAATCCAAAGAGCTAACTTCAGCAGAAGCGTTTACCAACAGCATCTCCCACCTTCAGAGACCAACTAATCAAGGAAGCTATTCAGACGAGCCACTTGACAAGCTAGCAACTGAAATCATTTGAAAAAAGATCGACCTTATGCATATTTAGAGGGTGAGGCCAAAGGAGACCTTGACTCAAGAAAGATAAGTTACCAGCTTTCTTCTTCCAACATAACCCTTGACACAAGCGAAGGTGAAGGATCAATCCCATAAACTATAGCTAATTAGTTAAGGCAGGAACAATCAAGCTTGGTCTAGCACTCTACATTTCCATTTCACTGTTTTTTCCAGTCATTAAATAATTGTCCAGATATTATTAAAGCTAAATCAATAGGAATTTGACACAGAAAAAGGCAGATGACCAGAACAAGGTCCAAGAAGAGGAGGTCAGAAAACGGAGAAGAGATCTAGTTTCTATATTCCTTGCTCATCACCTTAGTTTAAAAAGCGAGCCTAGATGCACACTCAAAGCCCACCCTCTTTCACCTTGCAAAAAAAATCCCTGGGATGCAAGCGCCTCAACCAAGGAACAGTAGCGCCTTGTGCACCTAAAGAGTGCAACAGTAAGAGATTTGAGAATTTTCACTCAAATTCAAGAAATTGTGCAAGAGTACCAGTGTATGAGGGTAACTAATTGCCATTGTGGCATGGATTTTGTGTTGATTCTATCTCAAACTCAATCAATTTACATTAACTTTCAGATTGTTGTTTGTGCTATTTGTTCTTCTTTCTGCTTGCTTTTTGGTGAAAAACGTAGCGAATTCCTTGTATAATCACAATCTAAGACTCTTTGTAGTTTTTGTCTTAGTTCTAATTATATCTAATCACTTATTTGATGCCATCATCTAGCTTATTCGTCAAAAATATCGTTTGGTAATGATTCTCAAGCATTTTTTTAGTAAGTGCGCCTCGTTCCTAAAAAATTGTCCCTTCACCTCGACGCCTGCCCCACAGGATCCTTTGTGTTTTTGTGCACCTTAAGTTTTTTTAAACTAAGCTCCCCACTAGTAAATCTGACTCTCGAACTTGCTAATCTATCTCAAATCTTATGATCCCACAAAATGGTTTCTAGTCAAATATCACCAAAATCTTCTCTCTTGATTGGCTGATTCCCTCGCCTTTATTGTGTATTTCTTCCTCTATCTGTTCAATTTTATTTACTATTTAAAATAGCCAATACTTCGGACCGGATTTCGGGGTGAGCGGAGGGGACAAACCTCAAGCAGATACAACAGTTAAACAAACATCTTGAAACCACCAGAGAACTAAAAATACAACAAACTACAAAAGAATTGCCTCAAAATGATGTAGAGATAGAAGGTAACACAAGATTTCATACGATAGAAGAAGTAAGCGTCTTTCGATCCCTCCGGTAACCAGCCAAAACTATAAACATCATATATGGTTTTACCAAAACCTAACATTCGAACAGTGAAATATTTTCTTCCTAATTAAAAATGAAGCATCTATTGTTTCATCTTACTTCCAAGAAAACCATAACAAAATTTGAAAATATAAACAAAGCATGGTAGTGATGATAGAAGTGATTAATGTAAAAATCTATAATTCGTAATTAGGACTTATTTAAAGTGGTTGAGAAGCTTAGCATATTTTGACATAGTTTAGCACTATTATATTCTCTTGTTAATTTTAATAGCATACTCCAGAATTATCAAATAAATTTATTCAGCAATCCCTCTGTTGCATTATTTTCATCCTAAATGGTAAACACACATTTTTAGAAACCACAATATCAATCAATAGAATTTTAGCTTAGTGGAAATATTGGAAGGCAATTGGCTGATATTGCATTTAATCAGAATTTTAGGAGTCAATTTCAAACACAACAAAAAAGGTGATCAGGAATGGAAAAAAACAATGGGACGGAGGGAGTAGCATTTTACAAATCTTGGCTTCTTCTTCTAGTTAGGATTAACTTATATTTTTCTAGTTCACTTAATATTGTGTAGGTTTTAAATCATAAGATTTTTATATATTTAAGCACCTCAATGTAAGTAAGAAAAACATTAATGATTGGGATTAATTTAGTTTTTTCCACAGATTCTTTGTGTGAGAGTGGTTTCTCCTTATACTATTTTGTTTTTGTTATGGGGAGCCCAAGGATGGTCTGGTACATTTATACAGTACAAAAATTAATCTGCGTGATAATTCTACCAATAGAAAATTTAAACATTCCCTGGGTAGAATTTGCCTTGTATCAACATCCTACTAATGTCACATGACTCGGAATTATTAAAACAATTTCTGTAATACACATCAACACTCACCTTCCAGCTCTGTTGCAGAAAACAAAAGGTCATGGTATGCCAAGTTAAGTATATCGGCATTTTGTCAAATGAAATACCACCACAAAGCAACAAAACTAGCTCTTTTTTTTGGGAAAAAGGAACATACACGAGATAATTATACTGCACTCTAGCAATCAAAAAGCAATTGTATTTAATTTTGCTATGATTATTCCAGACACTGAGGTCAGTGAGCTACTAGAGTTGAAAGATTGCACTTTCACAATGTACCACATATCTTAAAACCACTATGGATTTTTCTTTTTCTTTTGAGCTACTGACGTCAGTGAACAACTAACTTACAATCTTTTTCTTTTTCTTTTGAAAACTTATTATCTTAAAACCACTATGTCTGGTAAATGAGGAAAAGAGAATATCTAAATAACAAATAAAGCCATAAGATTCACCAACCTCAATGCAAGATATTGCAGCTTCCCTGACGCTTTGATTTGGGTCATTCAGCATATGTAATATCTGAAAGGACCAGTATTTATTTCAGTGATAATCGATCAACAGAACTGCAATAATATATAATCCATAGGAAAGTTAAATACATAGCCCCAAAAGAGAGCATACAGGTGGAAGGATAGCCCTCTGGAGAGGAAGTTCTGTTGATGCAAACAAATTGATTGCTGATGTCACCGTGCGGGCAAATTCTTCCCGAACTCTCCAGCTTTTGTGCTCCCAAGCATAAGAACCTGCTCGTTCAACAATAATTGTTGGAGATGAAACCTGCAAAGCACACAATGATATCCATTATGTTAGACAGGAATCAGAAGGCACCATCAGTCATTGGATATTCAGTGATTCGTAAAACATAGTTACACAAGAAGCTGATACTAACAGTAAGAAAGAAACAAAGATGAGACAATAAAATCTTACATTACTGTTTCACAAGTGTACCAAGAGACACAAACAGTTGGAGTTTGGGAAAAAATTGCAGACTTAAGCACAGCGCCATAGAAGTAAATGCATTGAAAAGTTCGTGTTGCTAACATTAAAAAATGTTTCCAGGAGGTCATGCGACAATAAAAGAAAGAAAGGGATGACATAGGAACATGTATATAGGAAGGGAAAAAACCATAGGCGTAAGTATACAGATTTTTTTTTAGGGGGCGAGAAACATATACATACAAATTGAGAAGTTGATATCCAGATCTTTAGGATAGCTTGTTTAATTTTATTTTTATTTTTATTTTTTTGAGATAAGGAGGATATTCTTAAAAGAAGAAATTTGAACAAACCAAATAGGCATTTTTGTGCCTTGAGAGGAGGAAGAATTGGTCGGCCGCCACCTTCTTTATTACCCTCGGTTGGGTTTCTCCACTTTGGCATTTGTCTCTCTCCTTGACGGGGATCTGTGGGGCTCGACAATCAGATGTCAAGAATCAAGATGTATTGGTGGCTTGGAGAATGAGGATGAAAAATAGTTAATTGTGGGACCAGAGCTACCAGGAAGACTTCCCTGATCGCTTGGAACGCAGATTGCTCCTTTTTGCATAAATTTAGTCTAATTTTGGCTTTGGATTGCTTGTCCATGGAACGCGGATTGGAAGGGTGGAACGACCTCAGAAGCCATGCTTGGGACCTTGGAAGAAGGTTCCTTTCACTATTTAATGCAAGTTATAGGTACAATTTGTGTATACTTGTTACAATTCAACAAATAAATACCTCTTCTTATATGCTTGGGACCTTGGAAGAAGGTTCCTTTAGCTATGTAATGCAAGTTATAGGTACAATTTGTGTATACTTGTTACAATTCAACAAATAAAGACCTCGTCTTTGATCTCCAATTGATGACTTGAATGAGGACCGACTGCCTTGAATCTCTATCAAGTTAATTGACTTAACTTCCTTTGAAAACTTAAAATTAGCAAATTCTTGAAAAAGTGCTTAAGAGGCAGTACTTGGAAGGAAATGAATGCATGGATTTTTTGGACAACGTCACATTCTATCAAGGATTCAACTTCTATTTTTCGACAATTTTACATAGTTGGAGTCAACTGATCAAGTGTGATAAAAATTTCAACTTAAATATCGCAAGAGAGTTTCAAGGTATGATGATTTTTGTAATTGCCCCTTATGTAGATGGTGTCATTTAACAATTTTTTTAGTGCTCGTAAAAAATTTAGAACTTGCATTTAATGCTCACTTTCACCCAACACTGTCATGGAGTGGAGGGTGGGGTTGTTCATTTTATGTATAGATCGAACAATTGCAGCATAATATACTGAATGTAAACCTCACAACAAGCACATGCAAAGAGGCTAGTTTACCAAAATCAATCTTATCTTAGAAGACGAAAATTCAACATTGAGATGATCATAGAGAATTAAAAGTTCTCTTTTGATGCCACTGAAGAGGTCTTACAGAGGAAAGATACTCCAGCCTATATCTGAGGCTTCATTTGTATAAATATGTCTTGGAATCATCTCAATCTTTTTTAATCTGTAGTCAAAATTGATAAATGTCCAAAAGGACCAAAAAAACAAATCATATAGAAGTAAAAAGAAATGTTTTGTTGTCTCCTATTTCTATTTGCTGTGCTCTTGTTTGCTTGGTTAGTTGTTGAATTTCATTTACTTTTGATCTTATTTTACACATAAACACAATTATCATGGGCCTCAGTACTCATACAAGACATAGTTTTCTTTTTCCCCCTTCTTGTGCTGCCTATTCTTTGGCCCCGAACCCAAGATACATTACAAAATGCTCTTTTTTTAACATGTAAATACTATCTTGTTCTTGCACTTTTTTATTTTAGAAAATTATGTAATTTTGCCCTGCTCCTTATAACTATCTTACAGCTTACAACTTACAACTCCTTATAGCTAAATAGACGAGAGCTTTAGTCGTTAACAATAAAAGGTTTTTGGATTATCATCGCTATGGAATAGACTAAATTGCATACATCAAAATCACAGTACTGGAAATTTTCTCTTGTTCATAAACCTTCTCTAAATATTGCAGATGTACTATTGTTCATAAACCTTCTCTATATATGTAATCACTAATTTTGGACTACTTGACATTTACACTTCTTATTTTTACGAACCCAAAAGTGTTAAACAAAATTATGGAGCTTGGTACTGTAAAAAAATCACTACTTTTTAGCTAGATGTAATTTGTACACACAATAGTACATCAACAATTCATAATTTCTGAAGGATAATAAAACTATAGTAATAGATGAGGATTAACGAACTAATTTCCATAACTAAATGGTAGTTTGATTAGAACATCAGTTACATTAAACTTATAAATTTATTTATTTACTTATTCCATATTTATTTCCCGAGGCCTTTTAGTCCTCTTCATACTCAGATAAGTACATTATTATTTAAATAAATACAAACTAGTTTCTCAAATTTAAGACTTACACAACTTTCTCACTTTTGTTTAAAGCAAAAGGTATAATTATTTTTTTCTGATTAGAAAAATGTAAATAAACCTTTGTACAATTTAATTACACAAAAACAAAAATTAAATTTACAAATATACGTTTTTTTTTAATTTGCAGAGCTCATCCGTGCCCACGGGCTCTCCCAACTAGTATTGAAAGAAAAAAAAAAAGGCAAAAAGAATAGAGAAACATACCCCATCACAAAAATCAGAACAATTCTCCTCACTCCCTCAATCGACAACAATATCATACTTCATCTAAACACATTTCCACATCAACCTCAAAAAACAACCATCCATGCGAATTCCTCACTCCGCCACACACTCCAAGCAACACAGAAAGAGAATGCGGAGAGAGAGAGAGAGAGAGAATAGAGAGATTCACCTCCATGAGAGTAAGCAAGAGGCGACGAGCAGCATCACGAACAGGCTGCTTAGCATCGCCAAGGCGCTCAACGGCGGCGGGAACGAGGGCATTGAAGTGAATTTTGAGGTGGTCGCCGGAGAGGACGGCGGCGGAGGCGAGAGCTTGGAGGCCGCCTTGAGAAACTCGGAAGTTGTTGTCCTTGAGGAGATCCAAGCAAGTATCAACAAGAGAGGTGACCTCGGAGGACGACAATGGCTTCCGCGAAGCTTCAAGAAGCTGGTGGAGACGCTCGACCCCCGCCATTCGCTCCTTGGTGTCCTTGGCCCGCGCCAATTCCAACGCCTCCTCCATTGTTGAGGAGGAGGAGTTAGGGTTGGATGGAGGTAGGGATCTGCCGAGAGAGAACCGATTCAAGCAGATCTATGGCGGAAGATAGAGAGAGAGTGTGAATGAGAGAAAGAGAGGGAGATGGTGGAGAGAGAGAGAGAGAGAGAGAGAGTAAAATATCAGGAGAGAGAGAGAGAGTGCTTAAATGTTGCTGTTGATTAACAGAGAGAGAGAGGAGAGGAGAGAGAATGAAAGGGGGAGGGAATGCAGGAAAGATAGACGGGGAGCGGGGGCTGGGGACTTGGGGAGGGGTGAGCTGTGAACGGGAGTGGAGTTGAATCGACGAGGGAATCTAGCGAGAGTCGAAGCGTCTTTTCCTTTGAAAATTCTTCTATTCTGCCTTTTTTTTTTCTCGCTAGTCTTATTTCTCTAGTACGGAGTCTTTTTTCCACCAAAAAGAAATTACTCCTTTTCATGATATTTAATTTTGCTGTTAAAAAAAGATATTTAATTTTTAAAAATTTTACATTTGTCATTTGTCACCCTTTTTTCTGAAAAAAAAAAGACTATTAGAATCCGGTGACAGCATGAAAGTTTAAGATATTTTCATTACAATACGAGAATTTAGTAATATTTTTTTACAAATGTAAAATTTTAGTATTATTCTTGTTAAAAGTAAATGTATATGATATATTTGTCTTTAAAAGACAATATCGTAAAAAATATTTATGCAATAACATTTGTTACACAATTTTTAATATCTAATGTATCTCGTTGGCGGTAGGTATGGGAGACGTGAATAAACTAACTCGTATAGCGAGTAATCAAAGTTTCACTTCTATGTGATATTTTTTTTTTTTCAATGAGTGACCAATTGAACGAGAAGGAATGAGAAGAGTTTGTGGCTATGTCTTGGTCAATCCGTAAACTAGAAATTTTTATATCATTGATTAAGTTGAGGTATATATGAGGGGAAAATTACAAAATTGTAGTATAAAAAGTCTCGTAATAATTTATGTAGTTGATGGAAGTGGATTATCCTCGAAGCCGGGCGACTCCTAGCGCTAGTTAGATCAAAATAAACTATGATGGGGAGAAGCTAGAAGGAAGTTGAGGAAATGGTTGGGGTTTTGGGGAGCGTGATAATTATAGGAATGTGATTTTTGCTAGTATTGCTAAAGGTTTATCGTGTTATTATTTTCATTTGTATTTTTTCTACTTATGTATACTACACAACTACCTAACAAAAACAATCAAACTTGAGGAAAATCGAACTAAAAAGTGAAGATCGAGGATAGTGAAATTACGGTAAGTTAATCTTTAGAAAAAGCATATAAAATTAGCCGAACTTCTACTTTTTTCATTTATTATTTCACAAGCTTGAAGCATGTTTCATTTTTTTCATATGAATTGTGTATGTAAATTTTATCAAACCCCTCCCCGCGTACCCTAAAAAGTCCCTTTAGAAAATGTTAAAAAGATGATATTTTTGTAAAAACTTTTCTAGTAGAAGCACACGCACACGCACAACACACAAATTAGTAAGACAAAAAAAATGATACAACGTAAAAGTATGGGCACAAACTAATAAAGGTTTTCTCTTTATCATTTTTTATCATTAATCTAAAATCTCGTGTAAAAGCATAGTCATAAACTAATATGATAAAAGTAAAAGTAAATTTAAAACTCACGTATTTTACTCTATATACAAACGATATTTTTCCTAAAAATGATAATTAGCATGCTAAAACGATTAATTCAAGTACACCACTCGTTGTTGTTAGACTGTTAGAACTTTTATCCTTTTTTTTTTCTTCAAGAGAAAGTTTCCATTAAACCATCTTATCTTATATAAAAACATGACATTGATGAAATTATCAAAACACTATGAGCATCATTTCACTCAACTATAAAGTTTATGGAGGCTATTCTCAAATATTAGGTCCGAATTTTACTCCCATATAAGCACACGTACCTCTTTTAGCACACATAAAAAAAATGAAGAGAAGTATCAAGGCACTAACCACTCCCCTAGAACTATTAAAAAACTATTGTATTTGTTATACTGCAAACAAATTATTTAACAAATATAAATAGTTATCGGTGACAGTTTTAATTAATAAAATTTTTAAAAATTATTATTAATAGGTCTATTTCTTTTCTTAGAAAAAGACAAATACAAACAGTTGAATGAAAAGCGTTTTAACAAAATCAATACTTAAAATTTATGGGGTAATATAGCCAAAGAAAAGAAAGATATATATTGAAGCATGGAGGAGCTTAAAGCAAAGGAAGATTAAGCTATAATTAATGAACTATCTTTTTCTTTAATTGTACTATATGAATATGAATTGACAAATTAATAAACACATAAAATTAATCTTTTTGTCCAATTTTACAATGGGGTTACTCTCCCTCTACATCGCTCTCATGATATGACATTCTTTGTCTACCTTCTTTGTCATGTATGTGCATTGAAGATATTTGTAGCTTTTAATGCACAAAAATTACACCATAAATTGTTTAACAAATAAACCTATTTGCTTATCTCCTATTCATTTTATTTACATGTGATGTGTAAAAAGACATAAAAGTGGAATTTTTTAAGTGCATATTTCTCCCCGACCATGTTCGACAAAATGAGACATTTAAGTAGGGGATAATTATTTGTGTAGTGGATAAATGAGATATTTAAGTAGGGGATAGTTATTTGTGTAGCGGATATTTGTTTGTATAGCGAGATAATTGTTAGATTTTAGCGGATAGTTGTTCAACCGAGCGGTTGAATAAATGTGTTAGATAAATTTAGTAGTTAAGCTAATTGATTATTAGAAACTAACATAAAATAATATAAATAATTTACCAAATATAAATTAATGAAGGATATTTTTGTTAAGAAAATATAAAATACTATTTTTAAATGTGAAAATCTAATATTTTTAACTTTTTATAAACACTACTTAAAACGCTATAAGCTATTGCAAACGCTAGTTAAAACATTATCTTATCGAACACTAATATTTAGTTAGTTAGAGTTTTCACTTGGTCAAAACATTAAATGTTACTCCTAACACAGCTTGCCAAACAAGAACTTTATATATATTTTACAATAAGAAAAATGTAAATTTATCAGCATTATGTGTAATATGAGATTAAAATTTTACAAGAAAATGAATTGATAAAATATTGTACATGCACCTAATAAAAATGTAAACTAAAATTTCATATTTTATTGTTTGTGGTATACCTTATCTTATTAAATGTATTTTAATTATCATATAATTAATTATAAAATTTCATAAGTTATAAAAAAATAGATAGCTGAATAATAAATAAGATTCAAATGAAATAGTATATGATATTGTCTAGCTCGACATCATAATACAGTATCGGTAAAGAACCTTAAGAAAAAACATTTCTATATGAATTAAAAACTTACAATGATATTTTCACTTTGTATTTCTAAATAATATTACAACAAATTCAAGCATATATTGCAGGGTATTAGTTAATCCCAGTCTATGATTTAATACTCCTAGAAATGTATACTTGTGGTTCAAAAATATAAAAAATTAATAAAATCTTCTAGAAATGTGTACTTGTGGTTCAAAAATATAAAAAAATTAATAAAATCGACTCTACCGTTTTAATGAAATTGTGGAAGAACATAATAAAATAAAGTATATATTTTTTCACATAAAAATGAAGAACTCCTATCTAACTCTTAGATTTTTTAATTTTGTATTATTTAAGTGAGAGGAATTATATATATATATATATATATATATATATATATATATATATATATATATATATATATATAAACAAAAGATAATGTGCATGTCCAATGAATGAAAAATAAAGGTGCTGAAATGATTGGAAAAATGAAGTCCAACGAAATTAGGGTTTGATTATACATTCCACCAGAATGAATTTCGTGAATAATGAATGAATGGGTAGGCATCATATCAAGTTAACTAACCATATTTTGAGGAAGAGGTAAGGCAATGAGATAGAAAGAGAGAGAAAGAGAATAAGGCTTTACTTGATGACAAAGCCAAGCCAACAACCCTGCCTAGTTTGGACACAAATTAAAAGTAGGGCAAAGGTTTCCCCACTTTAATTAATTAATCAAGCTTATCAAGAGCTTATAACTTAGTCAGCATGGGACTGGAGTCTTTCCGTTCTCTATTAGGATGGTGGAATTTATGGATTTCGACGAGCTTCGATAGGTCCGAAGACAAGGATAAACCTCCATTAGAATTATAATTAATCCGGTAATTGTGCACTCATTCCCCTACCCGCGAGTCCATTAAACTTACACCCTATAGAGGAACCATAGTGGATGGACCCACTTACTATTAAAAAATTAATTAATCACTGCCTTCCTTCTATTAGGTTTATATTAATTAATTATACTACTAATTAATATTTAGTTATCTCCACATAAAGTGGATATTACACTAAGTAAGGACTATTAATATAGTATTTGTCATTATCTTTACAGCCTGGCTAGTTAGGAGGAGGTGTTGGGATGGCCAAGGCATCACCAAGCACAAGAGGAGTTGTAGTATATGTTTTATATTCAAACAAGATAAGACCAAACCCACATATCCAAGCAACCATGTTAGTACAAAAATCAAATCCTTTTGCTATTCATATACCTTTTACTTAAATAAATTCTATTTTCAATTTTGATACACATAATATTTTTTAATCAAGGGATGAATCAATAAATCACGTTTCATAAATTTTTATAGTCGTGTTTTTTCTTTTGAGCCAGATCGAGTAAATTTTTATTTTATTAGTTTTTTTCTTAGCGAAAATTCTGGTATGTACAAATCAGATTATTTTTCGAATTATTTTGATATTTAGACTTATTTTATTAGTATAATAATTTTTCACATATTTGTTGTGTGGGCATTCATTATTGATGAAAATTTTCGTAATTACAGGCAAAGATTACCTAAAACTTTCCATATCTTTGTTGTGTGGCATTTATTAATCTCAATATAAGTAGTTGTTATATGCTTAATTTT
This sequence comes from Talinum fruticosum, assembly GCA_021018815.1. Classification (NCBI taxonomy): domain Eukaryota; kingdom Viridiplantae; phylum Streptophyta; class Magnoliopsida; order Caryophyllales; family Talinaceae; genus Talinum; species Talinum fruticosum. The sequence goes on along the minus strand of JAITYX010000047.1, from coordinate 4,459,472 downwards.
TTATAAATGTAGTTGTTAAATGTTTACTTTTTTAATTCATAATTTGTTAAGATATACTAAATTGCTCCGTGTATAAGACAAGGTCCGGACTCAGTTATATATAAATACCAATTCCAATAATTGTTGGATTTGAGATCAATTTAAATCTCTTTTTTTAGAAATTTTAAATCTTATTTCTACCCTAACACAATCCATTTATAGATATAATTGTAATTGTGAAAGGAAATTACAACAAAGCCAAGAAGGTTAAGAAAAGATGAAAGAAAAAAAAAGGTGTAGATTTGTGTGTACAAAACAAGAATTGCCCAATTCATTAGGAAAGTAGTCCAACAAAAAGAGGTAAAAAAGGGTTATAAAAAACAAATAGGTAAAAGAGAGTGGTTGAAAATGAGAGCTAGCCTTAGTGCAAACTAAAAATAGAGATTAAACTCATCATTGTCAATGATGACACCTCTCGGACTTCAAAATAGTTCCCACCTTCTCCGTCTATGAAAGCAAGGGTCATATTTTCTTCATAATTTCAACATTCATAACACCCATCATTTGTATAGTAGCCATAATTGGTATATCAGGAGTAAATTAAAATTATTAAAAATTTTACCAATATGATATCGATAATATTAAATCGTAACTTAGAGTGATATCATAATTCTTCAGTATATTCTCATATTATAATATTACATATTTGTAAATTGTGAAAAAGAGTTTAGAAAAATATTGGTATATATATGTGTTATTCTACAGTCCGTTTAATTGTGTAAACTTATCTAACTAAAAGTTTAGATAGAAAAATAGTTGTATTATCCAATTTCAAAACTAGGAGTGTTTGACTTTTGTTTGACTTTCCCAAACAAAAAACAAACCAAGAGAAATAAAGTTTTATTTAATAAATGTTTCTATTTTCAAGTAACATGAAAAACAAAGACAATAAATGTATATACTTTTTCTAATTGAAGAACGGTACGTACAATCTCTTTCAAGCCGCGATCGTTTAAAGTAAAAGTCTTCCCAAAAATGCGCTTTCGGGATTTGAATTTATATTATCCTCCTTATTATTAAGGTGAGACCGCTACCATCTCAACCATCAGTTTAATGGTAAGACAATAAATATTTAATCATTTTGTTTGTATCTATCTACAACTTCCATATGCATACATTGAGTAGCATTGCACTAGAAAAAGTGAAATCAAGTGCTCTTTCATCCAACAATGTAAAAACAACTCTAAATGATGATAAATTTTGAAAAAAAGAGAAGTTAGATAAGAAAAGGAACTTTAAGAAGTGCTTCCTCTTGAAGTAAATTTCTATAGTCTTTTTGACTTACAGAAATGATATATGACATTTATGAATTATTATTGAAGCAAAAAGAAATAAAATAGAGGAACTGCAAATTTAACACTATTTGTTTGTTAGTTAAGCTACTATACTCATCCCTGTTAAAGAAAAGATTGATCCACTACATTAATTATGTCCTGAAATTATTGGCACTGGAGACTGAAATACTACTCAATAAATCCAATATGTCAATAATATCAATACAGAGTGACAGAGTGACAGAGTGTACAATCCAGCTATTGAGATTGGCACTTAAACCATGAAAGCCTAATTAGGACAAAATAATTAGTTATTTTGTTTAGTGTCAGACAGACTATGCATTTAGATATGACAAAAAGATTAGTGGTGAGTTTTTTTTTTCAAATGTCAAATGTAGATATTTAACCTAATATGGAGCAGTGAGTAGAATACTTTCTCCATTTTATAAATATTTATTAGTTTATAATTTTAATGATATATAATTTTTCTTATTAATTATTTTTTTCCTCTCATTTTTTATTGATTTTTTTATTTCTTATGAAACATTAGAAAAACTTGCTCTCTTAACACAAATTTTGTCATAAATTTTATATTCTTTAGTATTCGCTCACAACCCAAAAATGACAAATAATGTAAAACGAGGGAGTAATTTTTTTTTTTTAAAAAAACTAAACTAAATGTAACTCGTTCCACCTTCTTAAGTTTCTCTGAGCTGTTTGTATATGTTGACGACTTCACAGTTGGTTCCAATTTTTACCTTCTTGTTCATGCATGATAATATCATAGCTTCTTGACTATTTGCTGATATGATAAAACTGCTGATAATCCTCAATTTACAATGTTTTCCCATGTTACTATATTATGCAAACAAAAGTCCAACTATTCCTTTTAAAGACTTACAATATGTATCCATCCCTCTCCTTATTTTAAGGTCTGATTTTTGAAATTATGATTTTTTTCCCTTTTGTATGTGTGTGGATGCATTCTTTTCATGTTGTTTTTCTGTATAAAAAGTAGATTTTTATGTTGTAAAAACAATATCAATCAAAACTAAAAGTTTAATTTTATAGATGAAGTTCACCAGGAGGTTCTATACGTACTTTTAGCATATCCCTCATGTGAATGTCCTTTGAGCTTAAAACGTTGATGATGGAAAGACTCTCATAACCTTCTGTAATAAATCAGTTTTGAGATTGGAACTCAAGACCTTCTGTCCATAAGGTGCTGATAGCATAGCATATTCAAGAGGGCGTTGATATCGTATTTAAACAAATAACAAATATTTCAACTATAAGTTTACGCTGATTGTTGAAAACTCAATATTAGGTTATATAGTCTAACATCTTATTTTACAAGTTACAAGAATATATTTGACCTCTATATTATGATTCGACTATGATTTTATACTCTGCTCCAATCTAATCATTTATCCATGTTGAAATTTAGTGTTGGGAATATTGTCGATATGTAGCTAGAAGATATTAGTATTTAACTGTAGAAATTCTCCATCCATTTCAAAATAAATGTCACTTAATTAATTTTTTTATTTCACAATACTTATCACTTTACAATTCTAATGACATATTAATGACTATTTTACCAATTTTACGATTGTTTTTTTCATTTCCAATAAAATCTTGGGACAATTTGGTCTTTTAACATAAATTTTATCATCAGTTAAAACCTCTTGATAACATTTTTTTAAATTTGATTTTCTTAATTGATTTTCATAACACTCTTTGATGTGAAAAATTTTCTTATCCGTTAGGCGGCATTAAATAGTAGGATTAGGAAATATGCTTGAAGCATTTCCAATTCAATGGCCCAGTCCAGTTTATGGCATGTAAAAAAATAGTTGTGATTTGTGGATGCCATACAGGGAAACTCCTTGAGTTTCTTAACTTCCAATTTACTTTTCAAAAAGCTCTCCACAATAGCCTGCACAAAGACAACGACTGTTAATGTGGTGTAAAGGGACAAAAATTATGACCAAAGTATATGATTCTTTTCTTTAACAAAAAAAAATAAAAATATGATGGACTCAAAATTTTGTACAAGTACCCATATGATGCAGTCCCATTTTTGAATTTTTCTAAAATTTATTTATTGATAATTCTTTGTGAATGTCCATAATTTTGAATAATTACATTGACAAATTACTGTAGGAGACACCATTTTTAAACATATACTTTGACTTCTATTTGGGACTATTGTCCCTAAAAATAAAGGATGTTTTGGGAGCAAAAAGGAAAAAAAAAATTAGGACTTTGGTTGAGATTTTTAGAAGTTGGAGTTACAAATGTGCCCTCGATGAAGAGAATCATCAAATTTATTGCAGCTTATAAATTTATAATTTTTCATAGGACTGCCCAAAATAACATTTCTTTTTTCATAGAAACTATATTATTAATGTTTCAAACAATAGTTTACGAAGATTCATCATTTGAGGAGTAATGTAGCAACCATAACTATGGGGATCAACATTGTTTACAATGGTCATAATAATGGTTTTCATTGTGTATATTCAATTACATAATCTTGATATCATCCAACAAAAAATTATAGTAAAATTTTGATGAATTGATGTAATATATAGAGATATATTGTAATGCTCCGAGTATGGCTTACAGAATTTAAAACGACTACTCATATTAAAGGTGCACTTTAGGAGCCAACTTTTGAAAATTTCATAGCGTGTTTGACTAGGAGTAAGTCTTGATATGGGTGACCTTCTAGGAAGTTTTCCCGGGCAACGTGTGAGCGAGAGCGAAGCATGCCGGAAAGGTTTGTGCTGATTTGTGGGGTTAATCGTTGATCTTGGAAACCATTCCCGATAATGTTAGCACCCCGAAGGGGTTACATATATATACACATGTTATCTCTTTTTTGGATGTTAATTACAAATAACATTAGATAACCCTTCTCTCAAGTGTTCTACATATGTTATTATTGATAAGTAAAACATAAGAACCCTTGCAATTAAGAGAATGTAAAAGTAACTCGAAACCCCATAACACATCTTAATTTGGCAATTCAATCGGATGCCATATTAGTCTCTCTAAAAACATGGTTAATTGAGTAAGAAGAAAATAATGAAAGCATAATTCGTATATTATAAACTAATGATTGGACCTTTCATAGGGTGTGAATGGTACCCTAAACTGCTCGAATAACTATCTTGTTGTCCTCATTAACTTGTATGTGTGCGAATCCTACCTCTAACGATTCTTTGATACCATCTCACATCGCTATAACTTCATATACATGTATAATCTGTCTTGTTCATGAATCAAATGCTTGCTTGGATGAGAACTTCTTTCCAATCACATATAGCATAACCTCGTTGTTACGCCCACCCGAAGAAAAGATGTCATCAAAATTAATTTTGATGAAGTCCCATGGGGAGAAGTCCACCTTACTAAACATGTTATCTCATATGAATTTATCATCTAAAATTATTAATTTTAACCATATTTCTCTTTTATTGTTAGACACTTGTCCCTTTAGTATTTAAGGTACTGTCACCTAATAAATTATAAAATTTTAACGCATGATAACTTAGTTTATTTTTCTTGACAAAAATGTGTAGAAATTATATTTCGACCCCTTTAGAGGGGTGTTTTCTTAATTTTTTTATTTTATTGTTGGATTTTTAAGTGACACCGTGGATTTTTTTTTCAAGTGCATACAAATACTTGATATATAGAAATAAAAGGAATATTAGAATATAAAATCCTGAATTTAGGGTCTATTAATAAATTATCCCAAACTATTGTTTAGCCTCTAACATTCCGAGTTACCTAATATTTTTTGGGCATCCCATTATACGATTACGGAGCAAAAAGAATGGGTGGCGTTATGATGTGGCGATGGTGGTCGTATACAAGGCTAATGTTGACCCTCATTTTGACTCTAATTATCGACACATTAATTTTCACTCTCTCTCCCTCTCTTCCTCCCCTCTCTCATTGCATTCAAAATTAGTTCACTCTTTCCCCACTCCCTTGCATGAAATTTCGAAAACAAACAATGCCTCAAATTGATTCCTCTTTGACAATATCTTTATATTTATGTCTCTCTATTTTTCTGCTAGATGAAACAAACTTGAATTTTTCATTTTCCAATTTGTCCTCTCAAATAAAATCAACTTAAACTGTATCTACCCAATTTTGTAATTCCCTTGAAGAATTGAAGAGATCATGAGTCAAATAATGAACATTGTTTCAAACAATAGTTTATAAAGATTCATCATTTGGGGAGTAATGTAACAACCGTAACTATGGGGATCAATATTGTTTACAATGGTCATAAAATGGTTTTCATTGTGTATATTGAATTATACCATAAAACAAAAAATTATAAAATTTTGATGAATTGATGTACACAAAGATATATTGTAATACCCGAGTATGATTTAAATGATTTAAAACGATTACTTATATTATCAAAAGTGCACCTTTGGAGTCCAATCTTGAGAACTCCATAATTAAGCGTGCTTGGATAGGAGTAACATTGGGATGAACGACCTCCTCAAAAGTTTTCCCAAATAACATGTGAGTAATGACGAAACATGCTTGAAAAGGCTTGTGGGGTTTTGTAGGGTTAGTCATAAATCCTTGAAACTATTCTCGATAGTGTCGACAACCTAGAGGTGTCGAGCGAGTTACATATACACATGTTATCTCATATGAATTTGTCATTTAAAATTATTAATTTTAACACTATTTCTTTTATTTTTAGATATTTGTCACTTTAGTATTTAAGGTACGGTCACCTAATAAATTACAAAATTTTAATGGATGATCACTTAGTTTATTTTTCTTGACAAAAACGTGTAGAATTTATATTTCAACCACTCTAAAATAAGGTGCTTTTCGTAATTTTCTATTTTGTTGTCGGATATTTTAAGAGACAACTTGGTGTTATTCCCAAATAGTCAGATATACTATAGAGGGGAATGAATAGGTTATTTAAAAACTTTAAAGTTATTTGACTACTCTTTGTTATGGAGTGAAGCCAAATTATGAAATGAAACAAACAAACATAAAAGAATAGGACAAAACACTTTGTTTGTTCATGATTTTGACCCAAATCCAAATAGTTGGGTTAGTGACCACCTAAGGATCCTTAGGATTAACCACTAATATTCTCTTATTATATGACTATCACGATAGCCCTTCACTTAACTCTTTAACTAACTTTTTAAGTACACTCGACTTTTAAGGCCCTACCTCGCACTTCACTAAGTATTACAACAACTCACAAAACAGTCTTCACTTAAGAATCTTTGCTACAAGTAGAGTATGATTGAGATTTGCGATTACAAGAGATTGAATGTAAAATCAAATTGAGTGTATGTTCTATTGCTTGCTTGTTCCGGTCTTGTGCTTGGTCATCTATAAAGTGTTCTTCATGTTCAAGACCGTTGCTCTTGAAATGTTACTGTTGGTGACTGATCTTTAGGATCCGACATGGAACAAAGGATCTCCATGTAATTTTACTTGCCCTTTAAAATTGATATTTTCCTTTTTGGGCCGTTTCGAAATGTTCTCCATCAATTAAATTCATCCAACCTTAGCACCCTTCAAATGTTGTATAACACCCTTCAAATGTTGCATAATTCTTGTAATTACCAACTTTTACTACTTGTAATTATAAATGGCATAATACGAGAAAAGAACATCGTAAAATATGAGGAAAGGATAAAATCTTTCGGAATAAAATTAGCTCAAAATATACCAGAATAAATTCAAGATTTGCAGAATTTATGCGTATCAAAATTATTTTCTTAACTTGCGGATTGACAATTGAATAAATAAGGAAATATAATCTCAGTTTAGAAAAAGCCAGAATAATAGTTGCTAAGATAATGCAATAAAATCATATTTTTACTTAAATACTACTAAGTTTGAATGCATGCCTTGAGATCAAAATTCGAGTAAACTAAAAAGGGTCAGACAAGGATATATAGCTAATCATGTAAATATGAGGAGTTAGATATGGTGTCTTACTAACATTTGGTTTTTTTTTCCCCAAGTACAGACAAATACAATCTAGTTTGTATTAAACAATTTTTTTCAAAAAGAATTTCTGCGAAAACAATATCTATAAGTAATAACATACTTGGTATATAGAAATTAAAATAAATATTGGATTATAAAATTCCAAACTTTAAGGTATGTTAATAGAAATACCCCAAACTATTGATTAGCCCCGTAACATTTTAAATTTTTATCCTAATATTTTTGATATCCCACCATCAAGTTATGAGCAAAACAAATTGGTGGCGCTATAACGTGATGGTGACGGTGATATACCGGACTAATGTTGACTCCGATTTTGACTCTAATTATTGACACATTAATTTTATCTCGCTCTCTCTCTCTCTTCTCCCTCTCTCTTTGCATTCAAAATTAGTTCACCCTTTCCCTACTCCCCTACATGAAATTTTGAAAAAACCAACACATCAAACCGATTCCTCTTTTACAATGCCTCTGTATTTATGTTTCTCTATTTCTCTACTAAATGTAGGGTTATTGATCATCGGTTCAGGACCGAACCGGGCCGGACCGGCCTGGAAAAATCGAATAGCAAAAAAATTAGAATCAAAGACTAGACCGAATGATATTGGTTCGATCCAAGACTAAACCGACAAAAAATCGAACCGGATTGGGATTAGACCGATATGGACTGCAAATGTGTTGCATTTTGTTTTTTTTTTTGTTTGGGAGAACCACAATTTTCACGAACATTCACTCTCAAAATATTCAACCCAAAAATGAAGCGGAATCTATATTCATTCAAACACCGCCAATGCATATTCACTCAACCAAAAAGAAAAAAAATAAAAGAGAGAAATTGAAGAACCACACTCGTAGATCAACCCACAAAAATAGAGATCCGAAAAATAAATTGGGTAATTATCATTATAGACCAGTAACAAATCATAGATCAAGAAATGACACAATGAAAAACACATCAAGAAATAAAGTTTAGGGGTTCTCGAATCCGGTCGCCCGATCCACTGTCATCTTCCTCATTGCCGGCTAGTGTTGGTCGAGTAGATATGGCCTCCTCGTTGCCGGCCACTTGGAACCGGAATTAACCGATGAAGGCTAGGCGCCGGTGGTCTTGGAGTTCTTCTTCATCATCGCCGACGACCACCGTTCGATACCCGCCCGACAGTTCACTGGAGAGAGAGTCGTAGGTGAGGCGATAAGGGAGACTGCGAATAGGAGAGGGAGAGAGGGAGAGAGAGAGAGAGAGATGTGGGTGGGCCGGCTGGAGAAAGAGAGCAGCAGAGCGAGAGGGTGAGGGGGCGAAGGAAGGCGAAGGAGTGACTGGAAATAGGGGAGAGAGAGATATGTGGGTGGGCCGGTCGGAAAGAAAAAGCAGAGCAAGGGGGCGGGGAGGGCAAGGGGACGACTGGGAATAGGAGGGAGAGCAAAAACTACGCTCGAGGTACCTCGAGTTCTTGTCAAACTATTTTTTAGACCAAAAATTCTGAAAAATGATTCTAAGTCCCCCTAAATTATGGTGTAAACTATATTGGTGACCCAAATCGACTAATGACGTTAGGAAACCGACCGATGATGTCAAAAGCCCGAATTTACCCTCAACTTCATCTTCTTCCTCGCTCAAAGTCTCTCTCTCTCTCTCTCTCTCTCTCTCTCTCTCTCTCTCTCTCTCTCTCTCTCTCTCAATCTCCCATGGCAATGGCCTCAAAGAGCTCCACCATTGGAGAGCACCTAAAACGGCGGAAATCCATAATTCCCCCATCTCTACCAGTCCAACAAATCCAATTCCAAACCAAAATATCCCTTCAATCAACCTATCAACTCGTCTGCAAATTCCTCTCTCCTCCTTTCAAGTCCGACCAAGTCGTGAGGTTGGGTTTGCTCCAGCGAGCGTTTCCGACCAAGGGGAAACGTCGGCTGTGAGCGAGAGCAACTAAAAAGGGGGAGAGAAGCGGAACAAAGAGGTAGAAACACAGAGAGGGCAATGAAAGCAGCGATAGAGAGAGGAAGATCGAGAATGGGGAGCGAAAGGGACAGAAAGAGAAGAGTGAAGAGGGAGACTGGGAAAAGACAAAGGGCGAGAGGACAGAGAGCAGGGGACTGGGAGAGGGGAGAAGAACAAGTAGAGAAGATGAACAGAGAACGAGGAGCCATTACGGAGACGAGAGAAAGAGCAGGGGATGAGAGGGAAGAAAGAGAGACAAAAAAGAGCCAAAGAAGAGAGAGAGAGATAAATGAGGGGTATTATAGACATTTTACACCTTTCTTCACCATTCGGGCCGGATTTGGGCCACCAATATAGTTTACACCATAATTTAGGGGGACTTAGAATCATTTTCGAACTTTGGGTCTAAAAATAGTTTGACAAGAATTCGAGGTACATCAGCGTAGTTTTTTGGGAGGGAGGGAGAGAGAGAGAGAGAGAGGGGTGGATGGGCAAGGAGGAGAAGAGAAGCAATAAATAAGTGAAACTTAAATGACAAAAAACCCTACTTTTTAATCGGTTTCGGTTCGGACCGAAAATCGGTGGACTAACCCGGACCGGATCAAAGACTAAATAACAAAAATTTGAGGATCGAGGACTCGGACCAAACTTTGTTGGTCCAAGCCGATCCACACCGGTTTTTGATGCCGTCCAATTTTGGACTGAATAATGCATAACCATAACTAGATGAAACAAACTTGAATTCTTCTCTTCCCAATTTGTCATATCAAATAAAATCAACCTAAATCGTATCTGTCTAGTTTCGTAATTCCCCGAAGAATCGAAGAAATCATGAGTCGAAGAACGAACACTATTGTTCGATCATCAACTTCGGAAAGGAGATGAATTTCGAGTGTGCAATCGCAAAGAGGGTAAATATTGTTGGTGAAATGCCACCTTGATTTACCCGCAATGCATGAGATCTGTAAGAAACCCCATATAGAGGGAAGAAAATTTTCGGATGTCCATTATGGAAGGTGAATTGGTTAAGAAATTAGGATTTACTACAAGAACTATCTTTTACTACAATTCAAAATGACATTTTACTACAATTGGAAGGCAAATCGCGGATAAAGCAAATGTTGTCGGTGAAGTCATGTTACGGATTTTAGTTGAAGAGGATGAGGATGAAGATGGAGAAGGAGATGAAGAGGATATTAAAAATTTTAAAAAGAAAGACCTATTACTACGGTTCCTAGACAAAACCATAGTAAAAAGGTCATTCGATTACGTTCAGCTGAAGTACACAAGAAGGAAGATTCAATTAACCCCTAATACCAATTTAATCAAGGGTTATGTTACCTAGTTAGTTAAATTAACATCCTCAAGGAGAACGAATGAAACCCATTAACCAAAAAAAAACTATATCTACTTTCGAATTTGACAATTCAGTCAACGACAAAAATACATCAAATTTACGGCAAACATCATGAATTTTCAAGTGCTCGGTCGGTTAATAACCAACATTGAAGAGAAAGAATAAAACTCATTTAATGGTTTGAGAAAACCGAGGATTCAGGGGATGCGAAATGAAAAACCGAGATCAAATTACATGAGAATTGTAGTTCACAAAAACTCAAGAGATCCCATCTATTTTGGGTCAATATTTCGAGAATTGGAAGGGGGGAAGAAGAACTGGAAATAGGGGCAATTGAGAAGTAGAGTTGAATTTTAGGCTTGTCGACAATGAAAATTTTAGAGGAAAGAGAGAGGACAAAGGGAAGAAGAGAAAGTTAAGTGAGAGAGAGTAAATCAACATCAACATATCTAGTGCTTATGTGTAATTTTTTTAAATCGAAACTATTTTAAAAAAAATGAAATGTGGACAACTTCTATTACCACGTCATTCAACCACCGACTCCTACCGTTCGTAACTTTGTGGTGGAATACCCATAAATATTAATATCAAAAGTCGGAATATTGTGAACTATTCAATTGTTTGAAATATTCCCATTAACGAATGTCAAAGTTTGGAATTTTATAATCCAATATTTTAAATTAAAAAGCATTGATATCCCTAAAGTTGAAGTAATAATTCACAAAAGAAAGTTGATATATATATATATATATATATATAATATGAGAGAGAGAGAGAGAGATATTTTGAAGTGTAGAGACTTGTTAGTGTTAATTTTTTCCTATACTGGAGTCGATAGGTCAGTGTGTAATCAAGTATTTAAAAGTTAAAATATAAAAGGTAAAGGTAGAGATCTTTGCCAATGATACACTTACACTTTGTAATTTATTTAAAATATCACAAAGTTTTTCGCTACCCTTAAATGCTATTAAACCTGATTAAAGCTTTAAGAATGTCATTATATGACTTTTTAACCGACAATTAGTTAATTTTATATATTTTTTAATTTATTTCCGATAATTTAATTTAAAATTTATGGAGCAACAAAACCGATAAAAGACTTTAATTTTTATTTTTCCTCTCAGTCTTTCTCGTTGCTCATTGCATTCTTTCTTTTATCTGTTTTTCTCCTTTTGGTCAATTGAAACAAATACAATTAAATATTTTACAATTTATTCGATAATTGCCGCTTAAAATGACATTTTAATTGTACTTTAATAAATTAACGACATTTAAAGGTAACAAGTAAAATTTTATGACATTTTAAATAAATTGCAAAGTTTAAGCTCTACTCTTAGCATTATTTGCATGTATAAGATAATTTTTTTCTTAGGATAAAATCATATAAACATGAATTCTTATAAAATCTTTTGTTTCCTTAAAAAGAGGTCTATGTCATAAGTTAGCTAATTGAAGGGTATTTTTCTAGAGGTAGGTACACGTCCACTTTGTATTATATTTTCTTGTCTCCAATGATCGATCTTTCTTTTATATACATATAATTAAAAAAAACTGAACTGAAATTTAAAAAACAGTTGGTAAACGTTAGTCAAGGAGTCCAACGGATCGGATCTCAGTTCTTAAAACACCAAAGCAGTGAACAATTTTAGAAAAAGAAAAAGAAAAACAAATTGAAAAAGGGAAGAGCAAATGGAATCACAATCATTTCGCTCCTTTATACCCCTTGACTTTCTCTCTCCTCTCTGCAGTTCATGGGTTTAACATTTTAGGGTTAGGGTTTCAATCCCCCAATTTCCTCGTAATTGTGCTCCGAAATCCCAAGTCAAAGAATGAGAATCAATTGTTGCCATAGATTCTTAGCGTTCAATCTGAAATTCCTTAACTTTCTCCAGCTTTTTCTCGGAATTTCGACTGTGATTTACTCAGCTTATTTGCTGAATCAATGGCAAAATCAAGCTCCAGTGGTTCCGTCGCCCGCGCCTTCAGCTCCAGTTCCAGCTTTACCTCCGGACTATTTTCTCTCACTTCACTCCAATGCAGGATCGCTTGAAGTTGCTGCTCAAATTGAACCTCTTAATGTTGCTGGAAAATCAGTCTCTGGTTCAGAATCGGATTTCGTGTTTGAATTATACTCGGTTCAGCTTCCTGCTCCATGGTAGTAGCGCAAACCTCAGTAACACTTCTGTTTGTTTCAATATTGCTTGGTTGGATTTTTTTGATGTTTTTTCGTTTATTTACAGAATTGGCTTGCTATATATTGTTTCTGTTGTTGATATTATGATTGAAATTATATATATGATGGAATCATTGAAATGTAAGACTTCTCGGGATGTAGACTGCGTTTGTTTTCTTAGTAATAATTGTTAGGGTTGGTTTCGATATGCAGTGGAGGCGAAAAGAGTAATTTGATTTGGGATGTAGGGAAGTTGATAAATCAACAAATAATAAGTAAGTTGATGGACACTTAAATTTTACGTCGAAAACCCAAATTTCGAAAAACCACGGGCGGGCGGCAACAAAAAATCTGAATGAGTACAAAGTACAATCTTCAGAGCCATATGTTTTGTAAGATCAAAGTAAAGAGAAAAAACTCCCAAAGATTCTCTCCATCTAGGTACGTGGAATGGGGAGAATAACCCTGTGCGGTTCAAAGAGACACATATTGGTTATGCAATGCGCCACATTTAACTAGGTAAAATAACCTAGTATATATAAGAAACCTCTTGAGAAACCTTAGAAGGTCTTCTAGTCGTAATCAACTACTGGAGTTCAAGATGAAATCTTTCACAAAAAGGAAAGATAATATTTTCCATAATGGAATTGGGTCAAAACCCAATAGTAGTAAAGGTTTATAGTTTCTAATACCAACAAAACAAGTTTCCTTCACATGATATTTGACAATTGACATATAGGGTTTTCGGAGTAGAGCGGCACCGTTGTAAAATCTCCTATTCTCCAGCTCCACCAACTGCCTTTTGACGTCGTCTTATTGGATTAGGGTCGGAGTAAAGCAAAATTTGAACTTTCTTGTTCTCGTAGAGGGAAGTTAAAGCATCTGCTGTGCTTTGGCTTTGAGAACACATATTTGATGGTCACATTGCAGGATGTAGAGACTAGTTAGAGCAGATCTTATGGGATATGCTGCGAAGGAACAATACAAATCATGAAGATAGGCACTTCAATGTGTAATTGCATCTGAAGGAACTCGAAAGGCAGTAGCCAAGCTGAAAGAAGTATAGCAGAAGATGCCCGTAGTTTTGTCAACTATCAAATGGGAAGGCCGATGTGAATCCTCCTAACGAATGGATTAGTTGAATCTGTTAAGATATATTCAGCTTATTTTGCTAGAATTTTGAAGTTCATTTCATTGATGTTAAGAATGACAAGGGCTATCACACTTGTTCTTTAACACAAAAACAGCTTTATAGCGTTCCATCAGGTTTGGAGTTGAAGGCTGGATAGAGAAATTTTTTTATTACTGTTTTTGCTGAATGTGAGATTGAATGCAAATAGGATTGTAGGAAATGTCATGTAGTTTATATACACTGTTAGGGACAATTTATGTCAGCTATAAATTTTTAACCTTGTGAGCTATTCCCATGTAATAAAAACTTGAGACTTCCAAGGGTCTTGAGATTGTATTTTAAGTGACGAAGTTTCTTTACATTACTTTAAGGCAGCAGTGTCTTTTTACAAACGATTGTAATGGTATTCTTGTGAAGAATGATATATCAGATCCATATATCCGAAAGAGTACAATTTCTGTTACTGATTCGAACTTGAAAATTTCTTCCTTATATGCGATTGCATCAATATTGTTCTGATTGAACTTGGAAATATGGTACCACAATTTAGAAATAAAGACATTTTGGGTTTCATTTGGCTGTTTTATGATGCAGGTTCATCTACTTCTTAATGGCAGCTGGCATTTTATTATGCTGTATGTCTTGCATTGGGCACATTGCTGCTGAAGCAATTAATGGTTGCTGCCTCTGCTTTGTATCCTTGGACGAGTCAATTATGATATGCCTGCTCTCTGCCAATGATATTATACCAATACTCTGCATGCTAGCAGCTGCAAGAATCTGACTTTTTTCCTTCTTTGGCCCAGATTATATCATATTTTAAGTTTTCGAAAGCTTCTAGATGTTGATGCACTTTAGGCCTGACCTGCATTGCTGGTACAGTTGTCCAACATCTGCCGCATTATGCATGGTAGTGAACTTCTGGGTTAATGTGTATGTATTATTTTCAAACATAGAGGATTTAGAATAGTTTTTTGTTGAGAAATTATCATATCTTTTCCTTTAACTTACAAACCAATCAGTACCTTGTCCTCAGTCTTGTTCTCATTATACTAGAAGTGGCTCTAGTAGCATTTATTGCGATCGATAAACGGTGGGAAAAGGTTAGTTAATCTAAACCAATGAGCAGCGGCAATTATCTGATATATAAAGAGTTTCTTCCTTTTCTATCAGCGTTTAACTTGTAATATATATTTTTCTGTGTGTACAGGATCTTCCGTATGATCCAACAGGGGAACTTGAGAAGTTTAGATCTTTTGTTGAAGAGAATGCTGATATATGCAAGTGGGTGGGCATCACTCTGATTGTGGTTCAGGTATGCTTTTTTGATGTACTCTTGTTAATGTTTGAGGTGACACAAAATCTATAATGATGTCAAAGTATTTGTGCATTGGACACATTCATGACAATATTTGCCAACAAGCTCAAGATATCATGTTTCATTCATCATGAATGAACAATATTCTTTGTTGGCAATACTATTTAAAGAGTCTATTAGATACTTCCATCACAACAAAATATTATGCAGACTATATCACCTTCCCCTCCCCTTTCTTTGGGGTGGGAGGGTTGATCCCTTCCTGAGGCATCTAAATAAAATTTAAAGCATTAAAGCAAGCACAGAATACATTTGAGGTATTATTGCTGTACTAATAGGTTTTACCTATTGAGCATATCCTGGATGAGACTATCTCAACCAAGAAAATTATCAGACATAACGAAAAGGTGGTTTGGTTGTGTAAGAGGTCCTATAAACAAGAGGTTGCGCTCATGGAAGCAATCTATGAGATCATCTCTTCTTAGAGTGAGTCTGTCTATTTATCACTAGAAAACCAAAGTCAGTACATTTGGACTTTGAAGAGAAAATATTGGGCAAACAGAAGTATGAAAAGTCAATTATCTGAGGGGAACACTGACTTCAGCATCACATAGGATTTTTCTGTTGTTATCAAAATAAATGTTGGAGTACTGTGTTTGTCGTGTTCTAAGGCAGACATCATTTCCATCTTTTATAAGACCTACAAGGTGCGAATGTTTGTTGCTCATATTAGCATGCAGATAAGGATTTAATCTGGACAATTATTTAATCTGGACAGCTGCTTCTGTGTACCCCAAGTGCTGGGGATTCAGTGTGGCCTTTTAAAATTGTTCTTTGTTGGTTTCTAAATTAATAATTTACAAGATAATTTTGCCATAGTGCTTTCAGATGTGCTAATATCATGTTTGTAATCTTCAAATTGACTAGAAAAGGGAACACTGTTTAGTTCATAATTTATAAATATTAGCACTTACAATAATATGATTTCTGTGAATACAAATGCTAGTTGCTTGTGGTTTGCTCTATGTACTAAGAGGCACAAGATTATCCTCCTTACTTAATCAGATGCTTGTTTTCTTGATTTGATAATTTGTAGCAACATTATCTTCCAAAATATAAGTGCACTCTATAGAAGTCCAATTATGTCGCTCACATTGAACATGAGATTTTAAGATCAGACTACTGCATGCACAGTAGCAGAGGATCACACATGATGTATAGGCAACTACGTATAAGAGAACATGCCACACTGCATGATTCCAATGGATAAATTGGTCTAAAAATTCCTACATGCAACAACAAATACTTATTGATGCTTGAATTAATACATTGGCTTACTACAAACATTTGGAACATGAATGGCAAATGCATTAGGAAAAGGTGGAAGTACAGGCAATACAGAGGTATAAATGCTAAAAGTACTGAAACAATAAGAAAGAAGTAAAATACTAGACATTCAAGTCGCATATACTAAGTCAGGGACATGGTAGAACATGCTAAATGAATAAATAGTGAGTGAGAATTGTTAATATAACAATAACAATAATAAATAATACAAAATGTGCAAATCTAGTTCTAAACTACATGTTGGGGTTCCTTTTTATATATTTTTATTTTGTGTGTAGGTTACTTTGCAATGTAGGGTGCTCTCAGAGCATTTGGGTATTGCATTACTTTCCTCAGCAATTATGAAGGATTTTCTCATTTTTATGATAGTAGTATGTTGCTTATATTAGAAATATTCAAATAATAAGTACATAAACCCTTGATGAATGTTCGAGATATTTAAAGTAGTTCACTTTGACAAACTCATGTAATATTACCTTTCAATGATTTAGCGACTGTTATTTGATGATTTTTCCCCTGATGAGCTACAATAATCAAGGAGATCAACTTCTTCAAAGTTTCTCTAACTTCTTGTTACCAGTCTGAAAATTTCAAACTCTCTTTTTAATAGAATGCAAAAGCCTACTAATTCTGAGTCTCAGCGTTCTTAATACAAACATATATCTTCTATACCAGCTAAAACTTATCTGGAAATAGCATTCAACATCTAATACTAATGGCAGCACATTTTTTTGTGCATTTGTCAATAGAATAAGTACTCTATGAGATAAGTACTTCAAGCTACAGAATGCATAATGCATGGATTCTGTAAATAATTTATGTGTACCTTCAGAAAATTATTTGTTACCAAATGAATGCCGGACACTATGGAGGTTAGGAGGTAGAATTTACCATTGTGACTGCCTTGTGGTATCATATCAATCATCTTAAAATCTAATATTATTAACTCATGTGATTTATGTATTTTATTTCATTTTACTATGGGCAAATTTTCTGTGTTTTACATAATTGCATAATTCAGATAATGCTTGTCCAGTTATTGGAGGGAACAGACGGCACCTTAGTGAATTATTAGTGGATCCTAGAATCTATTTGGCTTCATTAATAGTGAAACCCAATCGTTCAGTTTCCTGAACAACTTTGTCTAATTTCTTATTATTTTTAGGCACTTTCCGTCCTATTCTCCCTGGTGCTGCGAGCCATGATTTCTACTCCAAGAGCTGATTCTGATGTGGAGAACAACTATGCTGCTGATGGGGACAGAATAAGGCAACCGCTGCTTAACTCACAACAAAATCAACCATCTGGGTTCCCGAAGGGTGAAGGCAGGGCAACTCTTTCAGACATTTGGACTACTCGCATAAGACAGAAGGTACCATATACAAAGAATTCTGCCATTGTTCTGGTTTGTTGTTTCAATTCAGTTATATGTTGACCATCATTTCATATTCTGGGGCATATAGATATGACATAGAGTTGCATTTTTCAACAGTTTTGGTTTATCTTCCTTCTTAGAAGAAAGGGATGAAAAATAGATAGGTGCGAAAGGATAGTGTTGGTTCATTGACTCATGGTGCTAGACGTGTCTAAAGCTTATTTGCTTGATGTTTGATTGACTACATTCCTGATATGGGTTGAAAGTTACCCAAATTTACTTGCAACAATTGTAGAGCACAGTTTCTTTTGATCGACTGCAAGGGCGTCCTTTTAATACTCCCGAGCGTATCCGAACTCACAACTTTTAAAATAGATCAGGATAAAAGTTCTGATATGCCTCATCTAACATACATTGAAAAAGGTCTTCATATCATGGAAAGATTGCAATAAATATCTCCCTTTCCACTCTAGTCTTAAAAATAAAAATGACATCATTTCTTCCCCTAATTCCCCTCAGGAAGAGCGAGATGGGGGTTTCCTCACGTCCATGTATCTGTTGTAAGCCCTAGGTCTAGTTTATGATTTATCATCTGTTCTGAACTATAGCATAGACATATGTGTTGAGCCACTGGGGTCAGGGTAGTTTCAGATCATATCATAACAATTTAATGGAATATCGAGTTAGATCAGATTCAGGAAGGATCGTTTGGTCCTGGCACTTCTATTGGATTGACCAATAGGTTTGACAAGAAGACACAGTCAGTGTTGTTTGCACAAACTTCAGGTTGCTCAATTCGGTTTCAGTTCGACATTGATGCATTGAAGTCCGGTCTCAGGACAGGCAATCAATCAAAAGTACATTCAGTTTTTCCAGGTCTGTTCTACTAGCATAAACAACCTCTCTGCTTATAAGTGTAAGATTCCTTACGTCCAGGTCTCCCTGGATCTTAATTCGGTAAAGATCGATACATGATAGTGGTTGTTATTACACTAGCATGAGACCTCTTTCCAGCATAAGACCTACAAACCTACCTCCCTAATCATCAAGGTATGATCCTCTATCTTTTTCGTTCTTTAGGCTAAAAACAAGCATAATGGCTGTGTTTCTGCAACCTATTCACTAGAAATGCATAGGAGTTCATCCTAAGTGTTGCATGCTTCTAAATGATTCAGCTGTGTGCCATCAAGTCTATGAATTCAAGCATGCTATAGCCGTTACTGCTACTTTTGCGAGTTGCTGTTTACATGCCTTTTTCTACGTGATATTTTTTCCCCATAGTGCTCATTTTGTTCAAGTTTCCTTGCTGATATGGTTCTGAAGCTTGTCTTCCATGTCTTAACTGGTTAAACTCTCTGAGCATAATCTAAGATGCATCTCAAATTTGTGCTGCAGTATGGCCTGGACAACAACAAAGAAACTAAATACCAGTCTCAGCCTCAGAATGCATCGCCAAGTACAAGACCATAATTCTTGGCACCAAGGAAGGCGAATATCATCCTAAACAATGCAGTGAAAGGTAAATATAGTCTTTGTCTCCTGGATAACTGCTAGAGTGTACAGTCACCCAATTCTTCATTCTTTCTGTATTTCCAAGGGCAACAGTACCAGACCTGGTAGTTTATACCTTTGTAATTGTGTTGTGCAGCTTGCCTTTGTTAATGTATCAAGGCAAGTAGATTACCCTATTGTATAAATCTTGAGCATGAATTAGAAATTAGTTAAACAAACAAGTGCTGTTGTAATTTCGACATACTCATGGGGAACTTGTGAAAACAAAATGGGGATAAAAGAAAGAAGAAACTATCGTTCGATGTAGAACGTTGTTGATCATTTGCCCAAAAAATTTAGGGCCTGTTTGGTGAGAAAACTTAGAATAGCATGGATCAGGACTTGAATACTGGTGGGAGGTTGGGGTTGGAACTTGAACTTTGTACTGTAGTGTTTGATGAGAGAAAATGGATGGTTCAAAATATCAAAAAACTGATTGGGGAAAAAATGAAAAGAAAAAAAACTCGTATCCTAGAACTCAAGTTTTGGGCAACAGTGGTAGTATTGAAGCTTGAACCCGAGAAATCAAGCACGAATGTCTGCTCTAAATGTCGGAACACTGCCAATTTTCACTTCTCCAATGTCGGAATCTCAAGTTCGCCGAGAAATCTGTGCACATTGTGGTTGCTGTGCGTCGAGCTCCAGCGCACCGAGGAGAAGGCAGTAAGCTACATAGCGAAATAGAAGAGAGAAGAAGAGATCAATAAAAATTTTCCTTCTCTTTGCCGATTGATTGGTGCAGTGGTGGGTGAAATTTCTTTTGAACGACGAAAAACAACGATGGCCAAAGGGACTATTGGGTCTTTTTTCTGCATAAAAATTTGATCTCCGGGGAATCAACTTGATAACCCTTGTTGATTTGGGGGGTGTTCAAGTCTCTTCCCCTCAAAACTCTCACCAAAAAAAAAGGAGAAAAACTCGAAATCTGATGATTCAAGTTTCATTGGCCTTTTCCTCACTAACCAGGTACTAATAGAAGGGTTTCAATTTTGATACTCATTGCTTTGCCCTAACTAGTCGACTTTGCTCCGTCGTATTGCTAGTTTGTTCTTCATATGTTTCGATCAAAGTACTACAGACACTTCTCAATTTGGATTCTATGAAATTTCTTTAGCAAAACGCTTTTTCTCAAGATGTTCAGGGAAGTATTAATTGGAGTTATAGAGTTGCATGCATTGTAGCCTTCGTAGACACCCTGAATGTAAGGTGCTTGAAGCGACTCACAAAATGTTACATTCGAGGATGTTTTGGGCGTATGGCATGTTGTACAAGAAATTTACAAAAAGGGAGTGGTTTGGGCCTTTTAGGTAGTCTATTCACATCTGCCTAGTTTGGTTTTTGTTGGTCCAAATAGGTCCCCCACTTCATTCTTAATGTTCCCCTACAATTTGGTTCACGTTTCCTCCCTTGGGACCACTTCTAGGGTTGTTTATCAGTCTAGGATTGGACTGGATTGGATTGGACTGGCCTGAATCGTAAATCGAATAAGGGAAAAATAAGGACTGCGGTTGGACCGAATAAGGTCGACACAGGATTAGACCAAACTGAATTGCACCGAAAACACAGGAGTGTTTTTATCTCTTTTAAACAATTGTAGTAATGTACAAGCAAAAATTACAATCCAAAGGGCACTAAAACAACAAGCAAGGGCTAGAGAGACGGACGGAGAGTTGTGGAGAGGGAGGTAGTAAGTAAGGTGAGGGCGCGTGGCAAAGACTTTAAAAAACAAAAATAAAAAATCCTAGGTTCAATTCGGTCCTTGGTCCGGATTGGACCGAAGACCGAATAATCAAAATTCTCGGACTGAGGATCGCGTCGAATTCCGTTGGTACGGTCCGATCTTCGATTAAGTATGGTTTTGGACTCGAATAATGCACAACCCTATTGCTTCTATTTACCAACCTTGTACTTTGTAAAGTCTGTAATAGATAGATATTTTATGACGGTTATCTTCCCTTCACTAAAGCTACCTCGACAAATTATGTCTTTTTTTAGAGTATATATTAGTCTTAGAAGATAAGTAATTATGTGAATATATAGTTTTTGGTATTCATGTCATTAATGAGACTCTTTGGAGAATATAATTCTAGTGATAAGATATCGGAGTTGAGTTCTCCCTATCTCACTCTTGTCCCCCTTGCCCTTCCACCCCTAAAACAAAGAAAAAAAGAAAAACATGAAACTAATTGTGCTAAACTAACCGTTATATTTTTGCAAAAAAATTATGCTTGAGGTATCTCGAGTTCTTGTCTAACTATTTTTAGACCCAAAGTTCTGAAAAATTATTCTAAATCCCTTTAAATTTTTTGGTATAACTATATTGTTGGCCCAAATCCAAGTGATGACGTCGAGAAAATAGAATGTTTAGGCGAGATTTTTAAAAATTAAAGTTGGAAGCCCGAAATTACCCTCAACTTCATCCACTTCCCCTTTCAAAGTCTTTCTCTTCTCTCTCTCTCTCATCTCCCACGACAATGGCCTCAAAGAAATCCACCATTAGAGAGCACCTAAAACGGAGGAAACTCATAATAACCCCTTTCTCTACCAAACCAGACAAATCCAATTCCCAACCAAAATATCCCTTCAATCAACCTATTAACTCGCTGCAAATTTCTCTCTCCTCCTTTCAAGTCCGGCCAAGTCATGAGGTTGGGTTTGCTCGACGAGCGTTTTCGGCCAAGGAGAAGCGTCGGTTGTGAGCGAGAGCAACAAAAAGGGGGAGAGAAGCGGAACGAAAAGGCGAAACAGAGAGGGGACGATGAAAGGAACGATAGAGAGAGGAAGACCGAGAATGGGGAGCGAGAGGGACAGAGAGAGAAGAGCGAAGAGGGAGACTGGGAACAAGACAAAGGGCGAGAGAACGAGAGAACAGAGAGCGGGGACGGGAGAGGGAAGAAGAACAAGTAGAGAAGATGAACAGAGAACAAGAAGCCATTACGAGAGACAGAGAAAGAGTTAGAGAGCACGGGATGAGAGAGGGAAAAAGGAGAGACAAAAAAAGAGCCGGGAAAGAGACAGAGAGAGAGATAAATGATAGGTATTATAGATATTTTACACCTCCGTTAACCCTTCGAGTTAGATTTGGGCCACCAATATAGTTACACCATAATTTAAGGGGATTTAGAATCATTTTTCGAACGTTGGGTCTAAAAAAATTAGACAAGAATTCGAGGTAACTCAGCGTAATTTTTGTATTTTTGCATGGTCACTTATAAATATTTATCTACATAAGCTATTATAAAACAAAGAAAATAAGAAATACCGAGGTATAAAACATTAGTTAGTTTTGGTTCTTCAAAGCACTAAATACCAGTTCTTATATTGTAAACTTATGGGTACGAGTAAATCGTAGACTCTCCGGGCCCAACCCAAAACAAACGTGCGGCCGGAAAAATCAGCCCAACTTTTCGACGGAAAAAAAAAGGAAAATTAAGAAATTTGAAAAACATAATGGCAATTTCATTTTTTGGTTCTAAACGCGGGTCTCTCACAAACACATACTCTCTCCTCTTTCTCTCTTTCTCCTGCTCGAGTTCCTTGCATCTTCTCGAATAATTTCGCATACAATCGACCAAATTTGCTATTGAAATTCACAAATATTATTGGAAATCAAGCTTCATCGTTCAAATATTCACTGAAGATCAATCTATAATGAAAACATACATTAGACAGAGTAAAAAAAAAAAAAAATTTCACGAGACAAAAGGTATTTTCTAGATTTAGCTTTCAATTTTATTAGATTTTGTACTGATTTTAGTGATAATCGATCATCTAAACACCTAAAATCAAGAACATTTTAGTGTTAATCTTTAAGTTTTGTAGTTTTTCCGAGATGTTTTCTTCATTTAATGTAAATGGCGATGAGGTTTGTATTAGTCCAAAGAATATTCAACGAAATTAATGTCGTGTAGAAGACATTTTAGTGTTGTTTAGCATGTATTTTAGTGTAAAATATGAATGTGCTGAATTTTCAGTATTGTTGCCACAAGTTTGTGGTGATTCCTAGATCAGTTGCCTTTCCTAAATCAATAGGCAAATATTTTGCAGCTATAACTTAGTGTTTTGTGCATACTCTTGAATAGGTTAGTGTTCTTCCGGACATTATTTAGTGTTTCTAGGAGTAACATGTAGTGTTTTTGAATGAGTGTACTCCCTTGATATTCTTGCTCCATAAAAAACTAAATATTATTTTATAAAATACTAATAATTTGATGTTTTGTAGCTATAACTTAGTGTTTTTCAATAACATAATCAAAATCATATAAGCGTACTCTTGAATAGGTTAGTGTTCTTCAGGACATTATTTAGTGTTTTTAGGAGTGAGTGTATTCTTGATATTATTGTCAAAAACACTAAATGTTATTCTATAAAACTCTAATAATTTAGTGTATGTGCATACTCTTGAATAAGTTAGTTATCCTTGAAAACACTAACAATGTTATATAAAACATTAAAATGATAACTAGGAAACACAAAAATAATAACTACCAAGCACTAAAATGATAAGTAGGAAATACTAAAATGATAACTAGGAAACACTAAACTTTACTATATAAAATACTAAAAAGGTACTACAAAAACACCGAAAAGGTACTACAAAAACACTAAAAAGATTTGTCTTGAATGAATGTACTCTTGATACATGCAATATCATTAGTAATTAGGTTATTGTTTACCCTATTGTAATTATGTTTTAAAACATCACTTAGTGTTATTCGGAAGATCATTTAGTTTTACTTAATATGTGTTCATTGAAAACATTAAACAATTTTCTATAAAACATTAAAAGTAAAACTAGCAAATACTAAACCGATAATTAGGAAACACTAAACAATGATCTATAAAATACTAAATGTTATTATGTAAACACTAATAATGTTCTATAAAAACACTAATTAGATGCCTATAATTAAGTTATCTTGTAATTAAGTTTTGGAACACCATTTAGTGTTATTCAGAAGATCATTTGGTTTCACTTAATATATATTCATTGAAAACATTAAACAATTTTCTATAAAACACTAAACCGAAAACGATAAAATACTAAGATGATAACTAGGAAACACCAAACAATAAAACACTAAGATGACAGAAAAAGGTGACATTTGTTGATCAAGATATTGCTGCAATAAGTGAAGAAGAAAGGTCTCCAAGATAAGAACAAGAACAACCTCAGCAGCAAAAACGAAACATTTCAAACCCTTGACGATCTCAAAAAAACATCAACCAAAACATTGAGGAGGGAGAAAATAAAGATCAACAGACAAAAGATGCAGAAAAGAAAGAAAAACACAGAAAAAGATGACAACCAACTAAAGCCTACTCAAAGAAGAAGAACAGATAAGACAATGATGGCTGAAACCGAGCAATCTCTTAATGAAACAGAGTAGTAGAAAAAAAGTTTATGAAAAGAGCTTCCCTACACGCATATCCCCAGCTGGATTTTCAAAAATGCGTGAGAGGTTCAATGATACTCAAAGACAAGCCATAAAAGAAATGGGCTTTGGGGAGGGGGTTCCTGCATTTAGAAGTGAACAAAATCCTCGGGAAATTTGTTGCATGGCTAGTGGATAGATTTGACCTATATGTAGTTTGTTTCAAAGTCGATGAAATGAAGGAAATAGATATAACCGAAAGGTATGTTCACTTGACATTTGAATTGCCAATGTTAGGAAAGGAAGCGGTTGAAGTGGGCAAGGACTGCCAAGATGATGATTTTGGAAGAGTCTTGCAAGACCTAAGGGATGATTGATCCCTCGAGAATGACACATCGGTTCTAGCCAAGATGCATGAGTTTATGACGGTGGTGCAAGGTTTCGGAGAAACTTTATTACGTACACGACTTCCATGGTCAACAACAACATTGTTCATGAATGCTAATTTTAAAAAATCTTTGTGATCTTACTTAGATATCATCATACAATTGGTCCAAGTACATGTTGGACTCGCTTGATTGATGCAAAAAAAGATAAATATGCAATGTTTTGAAGGCTCAGTCACCTTTCTAATGGTAAATGTATTTGATTGTCCGGTTAATTTAACACTAAATATGTACCTATAATACACTAACTAGTTAGTTGTTTATTTGTGTTAATTTAAAAATCAGATGTTCTACTTGGATAGAGTAATCTTAAGTAGAAGAATCGTGCCGCGAATGTTCCCAATAATAACTGGTTGGACACCACAGAAGGTCATGGAAAGGGTAGTTGAAGAAAGCAAGGTGGGATTTGGCAGGGGTAAGATTGAACCCTCTAGAAATCCCAAAGATTGACCTTGGATCAAGTCGAATAGAGCAAGCTGGTGAAGCTCAGCAAAGCAGGCATGTCTTGACGGAAATGGAGGTGATAATACTTGAATTATATCTAATATATTCATTTATGCTTCTTTTTTTTTTTTTTTTTTAACGATATAGATAACATTAACATCATTATATGCTGAAATCTAGAAAACTCTAAGATGATAACTAGGAGACACTAAACTCATAGTTAGGAAACACTAAAATGATAACTAACAAACACTAAACAATATTTTATAAAACACTAAAAGTAAAACTATGAAACACTAAGATGATAACTAGGAAATACTAAACCGATAACTAGGAAACACTAAATTGATAGCTACAAAATACTAAACAATATTTTATAAAACACTAAAAGTAAAACTAGAAAACACTAAGATGATAGTTAGGAAACACTCAACCGATAGCTAGAAAACGTTAAATTGATAGAACACTAAATAATGTTTTATAGAACACTAAAAGTAAAACTCGAAAACACTAAAATCATAATAAGATGATAACTAGAAAACACTAAAATGATAACTTTGAAACATTAAAATGATAATAAGATGATAACTACAAAATGCTAAGATTATAACTAGGAAACACTAAAATGAAAACTAGAAAACACTAAGATGGTAACTAGGAAACACTAAAATGATGACAAGCAAACACTAAAATGAAAACTATAAAACACTAATATGATAACTACGTAACACTAATATGATAACTAGAAAACACTAAAATGAAAACTAGCAAACACTAAGGTGCTCATCTTTTTAAGATCTAGATGAATTATAAAAGATATTCCAATATAATAAGCCAAGGATGAGTAGAACTTGGGATCTAATATTACTACTAATTACACAATTGGTTAATGAGCTTTGTAGCAACTTCGATTAAAAGAAAGACTAAAAAAGTAGAGGTTAAAAATAAGTTAAGATCTTCTCCTTGTTTATAGTTTGCCATGTTGGGTTAGAAAATATATTTAAGACAATGTGTTTTAATAGAACTAGGATCATACCTTATCATGCAAACACAATCCTTCACTCTCACGCACACAACCCTTTGGTGGGTTTAGGTTAATGAAATTGACAATGTCCCTTCATATTTAGAATTAAGATTGTGAGTGATGATTATTTAAGAACATGCATCGGAAGATTGCAAGGACACATAGTTTATTTATACCTAATAAATAATCTTATCAATTTTGTTCCAGTTTTTCATGTGCATTCATTCATTATTCATTATTTTTTCAAATGTTATTTTGTTTGACTCTTTGAGTGTTTTCTTGATGGCAGAAATATGGAGCATTATTAAATCACTTGTGGACACTTGGGGGTAACAAATAAACTAGTTTTGATCATATTTGTGTCAAGTATAAATGCATTAAAAAATTAGCACAAAAAATGATTTAAAAAATCCTTATTTTTTTAATCATTGAAAAAACAACCTCATTGTTAACCAAATTGTTTAATAAACGAGTGGAAAGTTTTTTGATTTAATAATTTATCCTCTCAAATCCTGTTATCCAGCCTTCAATCATAGTTTTACAGAATAAGTTTGACATTTTTGAGAAATTTACCCCAAAAAATGAAAAATAGAAATGATGTCCCTAATCCTGTTCTTGTTTATGCAGCTCGAAACAACCTGTGCAATAAGACTTGACTCTAACAAATCTAAGCACACAATATTTGATCCGTTTTTCGGTACTGTTATCGACTATTCAAGTTTCAAGCTACAAAGTCATCGCATTTCAAATTCTAGTACCGTATAAATAAGAGACTACTGATGTTCTTTTTCAACTATTATAAGTATCAATAGCTGGTGAGTATTTATTGATATTGAATACATAATAAATTATAACTAGAAAATACGATTAAGTATTAATCAATGATGAATGGTAATAAGAAGCATTTGTGATAAATCGAAAAGAATAAATAGTAAATCATATAAAACTAAAGCAGTAACCTCGAAGTCGTTTGGGCAATCCACATTAAAAAAAATGGTATCTTCACTTCAAACAACATAAATCTACATATGTATCAAAACCCGTCTACATCGACCTGGACATATACATCTTTCTTTATTAACATTTAAATTATGTTTTTTATCATACATTTTTCCTTCATTTTTGTTTTTGAAACCTATGTTCATTAAGTGACTTCGTTTGGATCCAAGCAGAATGAAGGCCGGTTCATTTTAGAATTTTGTAACTACAAATTGTTTCTAACTACTCCTGAATCTCCAACTAATATATCTAATCGTTCATGAAAGCTTCTAATAACTCACGACTACTTGTGTATATAATTTTAGAGTCAAATCGCTCATAATTGCTCCAAACTATTCCAAAACATGTTAATTACTCCTAGTATTGGCAAAAATTCAGATTCAAGTTAAATTTGAATCAAACAAATCAAACAAGCCTTAAATTCATATCAAAATCGAGTTCGGACAGCATAAATAAAAAAAATGTTTCTGTTCAAATTTACAATTGAGACCCAATGTTTTCCAGATTAGACAAATTCGGATACAACCAAATTTTGCTAGCACGTACTCTAACCGTTAAATACTAATTTTAAATATTGAAAGAAACCACGAACTTGTTTAGCTAGGCTGCCTTTGTTTAACTAGACCTAATGGTCGCAGCCTGGCGCGAGTCCCACACCTAACTTTTTCGAAAAAAAAAAAAAAAGGCGAGAAGGGTGGGGGAGTGGGGCAGAGCCTACATACACCTCCAAATAAGACTGATTTTATTTAATGCAGCCAAACATGACACATGCTGGAGCATCTCTAGATAGAGACAAATGGCAAGCAGCAGATCTCAATGCTCTCTCTCCCCCTCCCCTTTCTGTGGTTTATTAAAAATAAAGACCCCACCCCCCCAAAAAAAAAAAAAAAAAAGAGGAAACACCCAAGAACAACTATACAATATCTACAGCAATATGCAGCGACAAATCAGGAACTCAGGCGTCAGCATTGGCATTTAGCAATGTAGAGTTATCACTGATACACCAAAATAATATACTTGAAATAATACCACTACTATAATTACCAGTAATGAAGTGATCATTAATCAACAAAAAGGGGGCGAATAGAAAAAAAAAATGAAGGGGTTTCCTTTCCTTGGTCTGATGTTCCTTAAAAGAATCTCAGTCTCTAGCTGTCAAGTCAACCACAGAGTCCTCTACAAGTTCCTGAATGAGCCTCCCCTCAATTTCTTTCCCTATTCTATCAATTTCTAATCTCATGTGCTCTGCCCACCCTTTTCCTACCACTTCCTTCCTCACTACTCTCTCCACCAGGCTGTTGCTGTCCCCACTCTCCTCATAAACTGCTGAAAGCAACTTCACCTGCCCACTAAACCACTCCTTCATCCAGCCCCACACCTTATCTGCCAACACCCCCGGCCCGTCTTCCGAGAGCCCGTTGTGGGCCTGGAGCTGTGGACCGCTCCACTGACTGGCTGTGGTTCCAACTGCTGTGAGCTCAATGAGTGCTGCGTTAACGCAGTCGAATACAAGCTTTCGGGTTGATCTTAGGTGCCTTCTCTTAGCCTCGTGGAGAGGCTCCTTGGGGGTTAGGTCGATGTACTTCTCCCTTAATAAGGGGTCCAACGGGCTCTCAGGCGAGTGCCATCTGGCGAAATTGGGGCCTACTTGCCCCTCATTGTCGAGGCCTGCCATTGTTAGAAGGGATTGGACTAGGAAACGTAACTCGGCTTCATTGTCCTCAGCTAATGGGGAAATGAAAGGGGAATTCAAGGGATAACTACTGGCTGTTTCTGCAGAGCACTCATCCCATGACAAGGTCCGAGCAATGGATCCTATTGGTGGAGATTTATCGATCAAGTTGGACCTGCTGAGGCAAGATGAGATTTGGTTCCCTCCTGCTTATAGTAGAAAAGTGAGGTTAAGTCACGGCATTAGGGAAGATATAGCTACTGACACAAAGTAGATATTAAATACCATATGAGTTTGGCTCAATTAAGCGAGAGCAATCCAGAGTGGCTCTTTCCTCCTCAAACAGTGGTTCCAACACAGATATCGGACTGGGTTGGTCCTGGTTATCTCCTTGAATTCCAGGCGCAGCTGGTTGCGACACAGATAATCGTCCCTGGAATAATAGCAGGCATCCTTAGCTTAGTTTACCAACATACCTCAGAAATGTCAAATATGAGAACATGTCAATTTTGGGAAACTTATTTGCCATTTTCCAAAAGGGAAAAAAAACAGGGAACCAGTATATGACATTGGATTAAACCAAAATGCGTCACTCAATTGTCCTCTACCTTGTGTAATAACAAGTCAATACTTTTTAAACCTAGAGTTCAACAAAAACACACATTGTTTGCAAGTGAAGGGCAAGGCTACGTTGCCTACGTAGATATGATTATGATTTCCCAAGTCATGCCTAAGGAGACTCTGCGATAGTGATTCCACTACATAACCCAGGTTGCAATGCAAGGGGGAGGGTGTCTAAAGAAAAATGAATGAAATCAAGCAGCCCGTCGATTATAGTTTTTGGCACATTAGTGGATCAAAAGCTAAGAAAGAACTTCAGTATGATGCAAGGATCAAAAGTACCTGCTGAGAAAATATGCCTTGTCCAGATCTTCCATCATTTAGATCCCCATTAATGGATCCGCTATGTAGTCGTGAAGTAGGAGACAAACCCACTTCAGAATGGTCATTTCTTGTCCTTCCAGGAAAACCCATGCTCCCTGAAGCTTCAGCAATGGACGATTGAGATTCATCATGAGAGTGCGGTTTGCTGCATTGCTCATTTCTCATTTTTTTATTCCTTGAGAAAAATAAGCTAGTGACCTTCCCAGCAAATGAGTTCTTTGAGGCTTTTGTCTTCACCACCTCCATTGAACCATTCCCCTTGCAAAGACCTGGATCTGAAACTTCAACATTCAACCTTCCTCCATAAACTGTAGAAGAAACAGGAACAGATTTTGATCTAGAAAGACCCCTCGGAGAATCATCTTCAGTTTCTCTGGCACCCACACTGCTATTCAGGCAAGAAGTTGATGCCCGGGGATCTTGCCCTTTATTGACAACCTCTTCTTCACATATTTCAGACTTCTTAACATCAGAAAGCGCAAGCATTTCACCTAGTGTACTTGAGCTTCTTCGAATGTGCCTTTGTTCTAGGTTACTTCCATCTGAAGCCATCATGGCCCATCTCTCAGAAAGCCGCTTCTTTGCTTCTCTGCAAACTGATGACTCTGGGGAACAGGATGCACGACTGAACGACGACGAACATGGGCTACCATATCTATTGACATAGTCCCAAGAATGCCTCGAAGTCGGAGACATAACTTCAGAATCACTTAGATTTCCAGGAGCAAATTCATTTTCTGATTTATCAAAAGAACTCTCATCTCCTGTATATCCATTAGAGAGAACTGAAGAAAGCAAGGTTTCATCTCTCCGATGTCCAGCCAGATTTTCACGCATCCGCAGTGTGATCTCCTTTGCCACTTCCCTTGCTTCTCGAGACTCCTCATCTTCTGCTTCCTCAAAGAAATTCTCTCTCTGTAGAATTCGTGGCGAGGAGGGTGTTGAAGAAACAACAGCTTTAACATTATTAACTCTCGCTGGGCTAGGCTTCAGTACCACTATCCGGGTGGGCTGAGCAGGTGTATCATTAGCTTTCCAGGTAGACATAGTAGGGGAAAAACCATTATGGTTATCCCACAAATTAACATGGTTCACTAGAGGTTGCTTCTTCATTTGCTTTTCATTCCTCTTGGGTGGCACAGCAAATTTGTCATCAACCACCATTTTGGAAGGTCTAAGAACCGTAATTCGTTTGGTCTCTGGAGGTGGAAGAATAGATTCTCCATAAAATTGCCGTGAGATCAAAGAGTTTGGCTCCTGAAGAACTTTAAGAAATAATTCCCCATTGGAACTCAACACATCCAGAGCATCTTGAAACTCCTTAGTTTGCCGCAGCTTCTCGTCTGTGGCAAGACGTTTAGCTTCCATAAACTTCTGGCGAATAAGAGCCAACTTTTTCTCATTGATGTTTTCATTACACCTTCCCTTTTGTGGTGATTTGTCACTCCTGCAATTTTTCCTCTGAGACAGTTGCCAAATCTCATATATTTCTTTATATTCACTTTGCTCTTGGTGTGGATGGACCTCATGATCAACGTGCTTGTTAAAAAAATTATGTTCTTCCTGCCAATATCCAATTGCTTTCTCTGGATGGCTATTTCGTGAAAAACACTGAGAACGACTCTGCACTCCCAAATCAGGGTGCTGCTGGGGAGAGCATCAAGGCCCATTAACCTGGCCACCACATTAGGGGAATTTTGTCTTGAATCGGAATCTAGTGACATTTCTTGGGCCATTAGCATCTTCACAGGAGTTCCACTGGGTTTTTGCCTGAAGAAGACCTTCTAAATTCAGAAACTATCTGAAATACATAAAAAAATAGAACATAAAGGGTTAAAACAGCCTAAATAAAGATAACAATGAGACAAAATGAAGAAAATATTATTAGAAGTCAATCTCGGAATTACCCCATCTTCCATCTCATCTCCCACAAAGTTGGGTAACGCAGAATCATAAGATTGACTTCTTGACAGAGAAGACCCTGCAAATTGGCCAGCTTATCATCAATGCAAAGGAGTTAACCTTGATTCAACTCCAACTATGCTTGTCTCAGGAACATGTACGACAACAAAGGAAAAGCAAAACAATCCTAGGTTCTAGAATCATAGATCTTCAGACATCTATAAAGCACAGGTACAATGGATACAAAAAGACATCGCATAAACTGAGACATTAACTCTCGTCTATACAGAATGACCAAAGCCAAAAGATAATACTACCATAGTTCTTTATAGTCATATTCACTCAAACAAGGAATTAAAAACCTAACAGCCAGCTATAGTCAGAGTGATAATCAACAAAATAACTATGTAGTGCGTACCGAATGATACATCAAGAGACAGGGAAATTCCTGGAAATAGAATCATATCACCAGCAGGAAGGGTCACGTTTGAGCAACAGGAAAGCTAAATTGCTACACGAGAAGATAGTTACTCAGCATGCTAACATGCAGTCTAAGTTGTTCTACACGAGAGCAACTGAATCAATCAGAACTTTGATATTCTTCATGCCACCTTTAACAAAAATAAGCTTACATGGAAACTGCTCAAGAAGTGGGGGAAAATTACAGATGAAAATGGTAATTACCATCGTTGTGCGGTTTGTTAGTGAGAAGTCGATTCCCAGATACACCAGAAGTTAAGTCAAAAAGGTTCACCATTCTTCCCAAGCATCCTGGGGCAGACTTCTCATAACCACGAGATTTACCATTGAAATGAATTCCATTCATTTGAGTACCTGTCATGAACAATTAAAACATTAACCAATGGTGTCCTTTTCAACATGCCTGAGCAAGAGATATTATCCCCACAAAAAGGCTAAGCTGAAATCTACTTTAGGAATAAGACCAATCTACGGCACTAAAAGTATCCACTTCACACTTGAAATCATTGACAAAGGCAATGCATCCACAAGCAGTTATCCTAGAAACTAAACGGGGGAACATATAAAGCAAACAAGGCCTAGACAAACAAGAAGTCTACAATAAACAAAGAGTGACAAGCAACCTTTGGTTCCATAGTCATAAGAACAAAATAGACCACGATACATCGAAAGATTTAATTGTAGATTATACAGGAAAGGGAAGAATATGAAAGAAGCAGAGTTCAGCTCTCAGGGACTGTAATTAAAGAAATAACAATCCCCATATGAACTTAACAACCAAGGACCTTTCACTTTCAAAGTTCAGGAGACATCTCCCAACAAGAGCAGGGAAACAAGCAGCAGCAATAGCATATATAAACAAAAAAGGAATTTGCAGAGCTATCAGAAATTACAGAGTCCAATACATCAAAAATCTGTCAAAGAAAGAGAAATAACAGTGAGCAAAGAGAACATTCCTTCCCAAATCACAAAGGATAATGAGTCCATCAACACAAATTCTAAGAAAGGAATAACAGGGACTACTCGACTGATTTAGCAGTGAATTAGAGCACATATGACATATGCAGAATGAAGTTTCACATCAAACTTAAAAGAACTATTAATTCCAGCGTAAATCTCAAGGTAATCCACAGAAAGGAGGAGCTCTTCTCCCACCCCACCCCCTCCCCAAAAAAATATAAATAAAAATCATGACACTGTTCAACCCCCATTCCAAATCAACCACCATAAAAAAACAGCAAAGAACAGCATGATTACCTAAATTATTAGCTTGATCTCGGGCATTTTCACAACCCAAAATTAAAATACCAACGGTCAACCAGAGCCACTCAAAATAATGACATATTCTTATTTATTTTTTGGGGGAAAAATTGGAGTTGAAAAGTAAAGGGATGATAGGGACAAGTCCGGATTTGGAAGTGAATTAAGAAGCACATAATCAGTTGATATTTCACATCAAACCCAACAGAAATCTCACTGCCCACAGTAAATCTCAGAAAATCAAGCTAAACCAACCTGAAAACCCACAAATCAAATCACTATCCAACCCACATGCCGACCCAAGAACCTAAATATATCAGCTCAATTCAGATTAGCAAAAGATGATACTTTTCCAAAACCCAGATGATTGAAAAAATTACCCAGAATCAAAACAGCTAGAAAAATACTACAATGGTTGTGAGTAAAAGGGGAGAAAAGCGATATTAGTTAGTTCACGAAAAAGCTAAATTCACTTCAAAAGAAACAAACAAAGGGCGCATGGATATAGATTCTCAAGTACCTTTGAAAATAGGAGAGAGATCCGGTAGTACAGACAAGGAGCCAAAAAGTTGAGGCAAGAAAATCAAATCAAATCAAAGAATGAAAGATGCCCAAAAAATCAGCCCTTGAACAATAAAGGGCAAGGACAGGAGCCGTCGGAAAACGGACATTCCGGTGGAAAATGACGCCGAAGATGCAGCGGAAACGGCGGACAGTGAAATGCGTTTTACTCTCTTTCTCCCCCTCCCCCTCCCCTCTCCAGAGCTCTTATCTGTTTCTCTCTCCAAAGTGTATGTATGTATGTATGAGTGAGCAGTGGTTGGTTTGGTTCTTTGTCTCACTCTCTTTCCCTCTCCTTTCTCGAACACCGACCGTGGTAGCGATGGACTTGAGCCGTGTTTGGTTAATGGGATTTAATGTGGGAGTTTCGATTACGGAAAGAGGAGAGAGAGACAGGCAGAGGGGTAGAGAGAGAAAGAGGGACAGGGAAAGGAGAGTGTAGGTAGAGAAAATGCCTTAACGGAAAAAGGAAAAAGGACATTTTCTAAAGTTTTTTTTGGGGGGAAAAAGGGTAAATCTTTTTCCACATAATTAGGTTTGGAAAACTTTCAGACCCAACGTGATAATATGATCTGAAATTATAGACACGGTGAGTCAAACTGATTTTGAATTGAAAATTAAAGTTGACACAAATTGACAATGCAGCATAAATATTATTATTTTTTATTTTTAAGTTAATTCAAATTATTTTTAAACTTAGTAAGAAATTAACTTGATTATTAAATAAATCGATTTAATTTAATCCGTTTGTTACGGTAAATTTTCATCTATTTTCTACTTTAATTTCCTTTGTCCAAAAAAAAAAGGGAAGAGTATCACCAATATATGTGCTTGCATTTTGCCAAATTTTTCCTATTTATTATTGGTACATGCCGAAACTATCTTTTAATTTTATGTATGCAAGATCATGTGTTCTTTTTCTAACATGTTATTTATTCAAATAACTTAAATTTTACTTGCAACTCAGGAGCCATCAAAGAATTGTGAATAAAAGCATAATGGCATTTTATGAGATCATTTGTCAACATTGATTAGTAATTATTATTTATTATAAATTAAAAAAAAGGCCCTAAAAATGTATTTTATGAGATCGACCTTTATTTCATTGAACCTATTCTAAGAGATATTCGGTTCGAATATTATTGAATTACGTATCAATTCATCTTCGCAATCAATTCTACGCTATTTCACACATTATAAATCAAACCATTCCTTATGAATTATTATACCCTTATCCTACACCCTAATTTTCAAAGAAAAACAATCTCATATAACATAAATTGATTTCCTATATAGTTCATGATTTCCCAAAAGAAAATTCCAATAAGTGATTAAATCTTAGTTACAAAAGTGGGTTTCTTCAAGGACTAAAAGTAATTATGTGCCCTCTAAATGAAGACAACGTGTTCTAATACTACTCGTTGTGTAAGTTGTAACAGATTTTACGTCATTGTTCTCAAACCTAACATGAAAATTTAACACTTGGATAACCACCCTAATAAAATTATATGTTTTGATATTTTTAGCTTAATTAGCATATCATAGTAGGCTTGTAGATGCAAGAAAGGGAAAAGTGCTCAACTATTAGCATAAAAGGAAAGCAAA
Organism: Talinum fruticosum; assembly: GCA_021018815.1. Lineage (NCBI taxonomy): Eukaryota > Viridiplantae > Streptophyta > Magnoliopsida > Caryophyllales > Talinaceae > Talinum > Talinum fruticosum. Next base: position 4,423,230 of record JAITYX010000047.1, on the reverse strand, counting down.
GACCCACATGATGTAATTGCGGTACGTCTTCGAAAGAAAAATTTGTATTTGTTTAGTTAGTATATTTAGAATGGTTGAAATTAAAATAATATATGAGATATTTCAACCAAAAGTTCTATCACCATTTTTTGGGATTTAATTAAAATATTTTAGTAAAAATATTACAAAATTTAATTCTATCAAGGGTAAATTACAGTGAAAAATATAAAAGAGATTAAATTACAATTATTCATGTACCATTTTCATTGTAAGCATTGTTTGATATTTTATTAATGAAATTATTATCTTTCTTTTTAACGAAAAAGAGACAATAAGATGATTAAAAGACTCTTTTCAATTGTACTTATATTATTGGTAAAAGAAATTAAAAGACAATAAGAATATATATCATTAATGCTCACTAAACATAAAATATACACTTTTAGCCTCAAGTTGGGTGATTGTGTAAGCCTTAGAGCATCCTCAATAATGTCTCATTTTGGTCTCATTCAATTGTATGATGATATATGTGATTTTTTTTTCTTATTGTGTAAAATAAAAGTGGGACATAAGTACCCAAAAGTATGACTAAATATGAGACATGACTAAACTGAACGGAAGGAAAAAGGTGGAAAAAGGAAAAATTAAATACAAAAATTGTCCTCCTTATTGTGGAATTGGGTACCTTTTTGGATATCAATTATACTTTTATTTATTTATTGATATATTTGAAAATGTAAAACAAATGGAACTAAAATGAGCTTTTTCTTATTGTGGGTGCTCTTAAATATAAGGTCATACTAAAATAAGAATGTGAAATAAAGATTGCTACAAGTCCCCTTTTGTTTTTTTCTTATTGGTAAAAAGGACAAGTCCTTCGTCATTGAATCAAATGAATGTTTACCCAAAAGAAAGATATACTTACATTTTATGAACTCATACTTTATGTAACTTTTTTCTTTTTTAGTAAATGAATTCTTAAGGGATGTTCAAATTGACATTTATAGAAGTATTTATCACAATCTCAACTCAGTTTAATTGTAACAGTTCATCAATGCCAACTATAACCGCTAATCATATTCTTATATTATTATTATTATTATTATTATTATTATTATTATTATTATTATTATTATTATTATTTGTCATCGTTTGTTGTTATTATTGTGATTATTTTTTATTTTATTTTTTGGATGAAAGGGTGTAGATATTGTTTGGGGGTTGTTGTGAAACTTTGTCTAGAATTTTTTTATAATTTTTTTAATCGCATAATTGTTAGCCTTTTTGTCAAATTTGATAAATTATATTTTAAAAATTTTTCGAGATAGTTATTATTAGGAATTAATTTTTTCCCAAAAAACAATTAAAATGCGGTTACTCACAAAATATATGAATTTCTAACCGAATAAAAATATTAGCAAAATTTTTTTTTCAAATATTCATTATTGGCTAATTATTGTGAAATATATAATGAATAGTATAACTAGCGGTATATTTAAGTTTCATAATAGCTCGTAATAACTCATAACAACTCATATAGTTATAACATGTATAACGACTAATCATAACGGCTCATCACAATTATAACCAATCATTTCAACTCATTTTAACTATAACGGTTATAATAACTAATTTTAACAACTATTTTGAACAGGCCCTTAATGTCCATCTAATTTTTGCAACCATCCGACTTCTTGTTATGCTCTTCCTCTAAAAACATCTAAGGTTTCTCCCATGCCAAACAACATAAACCACTCGCAATAATCTATGGTGCAATGACAACTAACTTAGATTGTGAAATCTAAGATCCTGTCGATCGAGCATTCCACGCAAGCCTCCAATTAGAACCAACATACTGCATAATGAATCCATGTACAATACTTTGTGAAGGATCATTGGAGGCATAAATGGTCAATTGATTCTAGTTTATCATAGAAAATACGAGTTGATGTCTTCTATGGCCATCCATCTATTGAGCCTATCTTTAGTCGGGATCTTCCTATTTAGGGCGAACCATAAGCGGATGACATGCTTAGGGATAATATTTTCGTGTCGTGCAAATTTCCACCGCCCAACCTCCTGTTTAGGAGTTAGCGACACTTCATATGCAGATGTGACATGGAAACTTTCACCTTTTAGAACTTTCCAAACTTGTCGTTGAGTATCATATGAAGCAGGTAAATGCTTTCTCGGGCTCATTAATTCATTGAAGTACTCAACTAGCATTTGGTTTATGTGGTATTATCTTTTAATCTCTCGCCACTAAGTTAAATACTCGTGCATCCATTTAACCCATAATCCCTTAGGATGAGTTACAATATACCACGAGATAAAGCTCTATCACAAACTCTACTACTCCTAATTCCTATCTTGCCTTGTTATTTAGAGAAACAAACTTCCTCCCCATCCATAGAAATGATTTTCTTGAACCGATCATTTCCTTTACAAAGAAAACTTTTGCAATTTTCTCAACGACTTTAATGACTCGACTAGGAAGAATAAATAAAGAATTCCAATAAGTGTACATGCTTAGAGGAATTGATTTACAAGGTGGATTCTTCCAGTATAACTAAGCTTTTTAACACCATAGCTTCTAATTCTCATAATAATTTTGGAGGCCAGCAGATTATAATAATAAGAATTTAGCTTGGCTAGTTACACAAACACCGAGACTATTTTGAAGGCAACTTTACTTTTTTCAAACCAACTCAATTGCAAAATGTACCGCTCAGTATCTTCATTAGTGCCATCAATAATAATGTGGGATTTTTAGTATTGGCCTCCAATCTAGAAACCTAAACGAAAAAGAGATGGTTTCTATTAACCAGGACACAAAATATGGATTGGCCTTGTAAAAAATCAATAGATCATAAATAAAGACTAGATGATTAAGCCTAATTCCTTTACATTCAGGATGGAATTTGAACCTAGTGTCCTCTGTCATCTTTTTGAACAACCTAGATAAGTAATCCATCCCAACACCAAATAATAGAGGGAGATATGATCCCCTTGCCTAACTCATCTACCAGTCTTAAAGAAGCCTTGCGGACCCCCATTATAACCGAGAGAAAAAGTAGCAGTGGACATAAACTTAAATATCCAATGCACAATTGATTAGGAATACCTATCTCATACATCATATACTTAAGGAAAGACCAGTTGATTGTGCCACGAGCTTTCCTAATATCAATCTTAATAATGCATTTTAGAGAGATTTTCTTCTTTTTATAATGCTTGACAAGATCCAAACCAATCATGACATTATGAAGGATCAATTTACTAGAGAAAAAGGCATACCGATTCTCCATGATAACATCGGGCATAATTTTCTTGAGCCTTTTGCAAATCAATTTGGAAATGGCCTTATGAAGGACATTATAGCATGAAATATGCCTATATTCAACAACAATATGTGGATGTTCCACTTTTGGAACCAAAGCAATAGTAGTTTTATTAAGTTGTTTTAGGAGTCTACCAAATTGAAAAAATATACGGAATTGATGCACTTACCTCATCCTTAATTATGCCCCAAGCACTCTTGAAAAATTTATTGCCAAAACTCCGGGGCTTGTTGCACCATTCATATCCCAAAAACCTTCCTTGACATCGGTAACATCAAAAGGTCTGTAACAATCATTGTCTCTATATCTCACGAATATAGAGTCCTTATTGAATCATCGACCATTTGGATTTGCCTTTTCTTGTCTAGGAGCCAACAATAGCTGAAAATAGTTAGTCAAAACAAGCTGCAGTGTGGTATTATAAATAAGTACACCATCCCCATTAAGAATGCTGCTGATTTTTATCCGAGACATCTTTGTTTAAGCTGTCGCATGAAAGAAAGCGAGTGTTTAGATCCCCTTCCTTAAGCCATCTTATTTTCTGACCTCTAGTTATAAAGTTCCTTAATATCTCGTATTCGGGTTTTTAAGAGTGGACAAGGCTTCCTTCTCATTATTGTATAAATATTCCTCCCCGGACCATCAAATATTTTAGTTTGAATCTCATGAAGTTATACTCTAGTTTTCTCCAATTGAGTTTCTAGATGAGTATATTCAATCCTATGCAGATGACTTAACGGTATGCTTGACTTCGAAGTTTACGTACCACAATGAACATCTTAGTGTCTCTTCCCTTATACTTCCAATGTCCTATACAATAGGTAGGAATTTCTCATAATTGCACCACATATTTCAAAATTTTAAAGAGGGACCCATTTGGACTACATGGTGATCACTAATAAGAATACAATAGTGGTTTAACGACCTCCCAGGAAACACTGTACATGCCACTTCAAAAAACTATTCAAGCCATAACTCATTAACAAATACTTTTCCTAATCTAGAAAGTATTCTATCTAGAGGGTTTTTCTTATTAGTAAGTATAGAAGTGTCTACTCGTGTTTAATGTTTTATACGTGGTAATCATCCATACCATTTTGAAAGTTAGCCATATCCCGATTCTCGCACCTCGGTCATGCCAATCCTCTCATTCACATGTAAAATACAATTGAAGTCTCTAGTAATAAAACATTTATCAACTAAAAGACTAGTCTCCATTAGAAAATTCTAAAGTAAACGTCTCTTTGTGTCATTATTTGATACATAAATAGCGAGAAAGATGCAACTTGTTTTGGGAACTTATATGTTTAACCGGGCAGTGGATCACTTGCTTAAGTATACATAAGACCTCAACCTCAAACACCTCAGGTTTCCAAATCAGCCATATTATACTCTACATTCCATTAATAGCATTTGCCACAACACTCCAACTTTTGTCAAGCATATCAGCAACCATATCCACATCATTCCTCATAATTTTAGTGTCTAGCGGACCAGCTAAGTGTAATCCTTTATTTTTCTAGAAGAAATCAATTTCTCCTTGCTTCAAGGGGTTATTCATCCCCCTTACATTCCAAAGTTCAAAATCATCCATTGGTATCCGCCAGGATTATCCCATGATTCACCCTTACCTTAATAGAATTAGCCTCATCTCTATATGATATCCATGGTTGAAAAGAGTTGTTGTGAGAAAACATTGTTGTAGGCGAGCGAGTAACCACGTGAGATATTTGGATAGCTCTATAACTATATCCTCATGTATTTCATGTTGTGCAAAGTTCAACATCCTAGGAGGTCATTTTAGGTTTCTAAACCTTTCTATGGCATTTCCTACACTTATCCTCTATATGCCCATACATACCATATTTTGAATACTTCTCAAGATACCATTCAAACTCCACCCCTGAGTAACTAACTCATCTTTTCATTCACAAATTCTACCTCCTCGGGGATAACTTTAGTAATATCAACCTCAATTAGAACTTTTGCAAAATTCGGTCTCCCCTTCTCGGATGTTAGTTTATCGGCTATCAAAAAAGTTACCAAAGGTCTCCCAAGTAAACTAGCAACTTTACTTAATCCATCTACTCCCCAAAACTTTGGGTGGAGTTTTTGGATTTAAACCCAAATTAGGACATAAGTAACTTCCAGTTCTAGATTCTCTCCGAATGATCAAGCCTTGACTATCATGGGTTTTTTGGGTCAAATTAGCAAACACTTAGTTTGAGAATTTGATCCCTATCCAGCAATGCATGGAAACATGCCATTATCCTTCTTCAAAATATTATCTATCTTTCTTTCCCTCTAAATTCTATTCAAGAACCCTTCGTGACAATCGGAGGAGGATTTTCCCTAAGGATACGACATATAATGGAAGATTCCCAAGTAAACAACTTCAGATTCAATATTTATAATGTATAAATCTTTTGAATAAGTCGGCCATCTTGTTCAATAAGGGAACATGTTCTAACCTGATTCCAACATTAGGTATTCAAAAAATGTCCACGTCATTCATCCGATTTTGAGCCGGAGAACAAGTGCTTTTTCCCTTTTTGTTTCCTCTTTTTGTAGTCTTCTCTCTATTTTTATAAGAAATGGCTTGAAGCATAACAAAGGAGATATGTGTCATTGACCAAGTAAAAGAAGCTCTAGTAATTACCATACACGAAGGGGGCATGGGTTTTATGACCTCGCTAGTAGTTTTTGGCAAGTAATCTCTTTAAAGGTACTTGGGAGAAACATGTTAGCTTTTTGTTGTTTTTAACGATTAATCGAGTACTCTATCCGATTTGGTTATTGGTTTAGGCTTTTAGGTTTGGGCTGCATCTCTTGTTAATGTCATACCCAATCCCGACACCAGCTTGTGTGCCCAACTCTTTTGGACTGGTTCACATCAATGTGGTTGGGGGCTAAGGGGTGTCTCCGACCCTGTAACCTTTTGGGTCGGGAGGCCCTTGCCTATTTTAGCCTTTGCATGGAGAAAAAATGGTTTTGTATTAGTCTCATTTGTAGTGGCAACATTCATAACCATAAAGGTTACTATATGTGTGTTTTCTATATAGATCCTGGAAGGAGCACATGTCTCTTGGTATTGTTGCAACTTGCTTGGGAGAAGAGTCCATCTCAAAATCTAAAGTGAGCAAACTCCTGCATGATTGCGGTGGTAAACATACAATTGCAATGTCCTACTCGCAACTCGTTCACTTGCTTTATTTTACTTTGTCTTTTGCTTGGAATTTTATAACCGATCACTCCAGGAGTGGTGCATTTCTTTAAGAGTGTAGGAATTAGAATATCGGTTGATCTCTATCTTCTTTTTGACCATATGTATACATAAATGATGTATTCATAATTCAACTTGTGCTTGGCCTTCTAAGCCTTGCTTATGAATTCAATTAATAAATCTTGTACAACATAATACTAAATTGAAAAAGCCACAAAACAAGATTAGAAAAATGATAAACCGGAATTTTACGTGCTTTTCCATTCTCTTATTGGCTAATTTCGACACTTCAAAGGCCTTCTCACCTAAATTCTTATTTAATTTCGCTTACTTTCTTCATTTATGATTAAAGTGTGCGAATTTCTATGTTTTAAGGTAATCCCGCCTTTTATGATAAGAATACATCTTTCAAAGTGTTAAGGAAAAGAGCGGGAGGCCATAGAAGGTCGGAGAGCGAAGAAAGAGGTCAAGCCAAGTCGAGCACGAGTTGTAGCACTTGGTCGTGCTGAAGAAAAGAAGGAAAAGAAGACCTAGCACGAGCCGTGCTAAAGCGTAAGAGGTCAGCACGAGCAATGCCAAAGTCAGCACGAGGCCATGCTAGGAATTTGGGATTTAATTGAAGAAGTCATGAGTTTGCACGGGTTAAGCACGGTTTCAAGCATCGCCGGTGCCAATCGGCGAGTTTCGTTTTCTCGCCTCTTTTATTCCGTAACTGTCATTTTTCGTAACGGACTTTTTAGGCTGCGTTTTCTAAGCTAGTTTCTCTCTCCTTGTAAGCACTTATTTCCATTGTTAAGGGATCAAAGCTTGGAGTTATTTTCATTTAATCGCAAGTTAATTCAAGTTTACGGTATTATTATTCTTCTCTCTACTTCCATCTTGCATTCTTTTCATTCTTCATTCCTCAATCTGCTGTCAAATGCCATGAATATGTGTGGCTAAATTTCCAACTTAGGTTAGGGATTTGCCACTAATATGCTAGTTTAATCGAAATTTATGCTTTGATACTAATTTGCAATTGTTTGATGAATTTTCGACTTATTGATACTTGTGAATTGGTGTGAGGTTCGAGAGAATCCTACCTTTATTGTTTTTGGGAATTGAGTAGACTTCGAGAGAAGAGGCTTAGTTCTACTTCAACTTGTTGGATGATTACAACTTAGATATGAGAATAATTTAGGTTGTTATTAAGAGAAGAGTCGATAATCATGTAATTCTTTGGTTTTGATTATGTGAGAACAACAATTAATTCAATTGAGTTAGCTTAATGACCTTCGAGAGAAGGCTTAGGTGGTCCGAACTGCATCGATTCCCTAGTTCATCGCAGTTGTGAATAGTATAGAAGCATGTAATTAAGATTGTTGGCATGTTAGTTTGGTAAATCCCTACCTAAGGTTTTCTTTATCCGATTTCATTTCGTTTTGTAGTGCTTGCGTTACCAACCAATTCGAATTGTTTCTTTGCTTAGTTCATAAGGACATTGACCTTAGGCTTGTGCGAGACCTAACTCCCTAAGACCGACAACCGTACTCTCTATAGTACAACAAAAACAATTTGGTCAACAATATACAAGAAATGCTTACTTGATGAGAGAGGTGATGCATAACAAGTATACTCCTTGCATCTTTATAAACTCCATAATCACAATATTTCGCTGTAAGAAGCCTATACAAACAATAATATTATCATAAGCTCTTATGTTCCATCCATAAGACATATCATAAAAAAGAGTATAAAATTCGTATACTCGATACAAGACCCGCATGCCAATTATTCACAAGGAACAAGCACTTCGACCATAAGTATATCCTTCTAATGGAAGGACTAAAGGAGCTTTACATGCTACGTGACTAAGTAAGGTGAACTTGAACTGCTCAAATACAAACAAAATTGTAATGAATCAAATAGCCCAATTGAAACAAACTTAGCCACAATTGTGATCAAGCTAAAAATGAATTGTACATACAAGATAATAATTCGTTAAAATACCTAATTATCACCAAAAGCACCTGAATTTGTCACCATAAGGATTCCCGTGTCGGATGATCTACAAAAACCTATAATGCGGAATGGCATACTCATTATAACTAGCGAGAAAACCCACAAGTGTCTTTTAATCTCCAAAATCTTCAAAAGTTATAAATTTATTTTATGGTTAAAGCAAATTTATTTACATACCCAATCAACACCGGCCCTATACTTGGTGCAAAAGGCAATTTCGTGTTCCCCTTCAAAGCAATAAACCTTAATACGACAATTGACATCAAATGCTCCTGAATATCTTTGATCTTGAGTTGTGTCATGCATATACCTAGGGGATATCACCATAACACGGTGTCCACAAGCCACTAACATCTCCTAAACCTCCCATCTTAGAATATGGTGCAACCTCCGAAATAACAAAAACAATATTGCGGGTTACTTTTGTAGGGGTTCTATCAATCTCCTCAACATCACTTTCTTTCTCTACATCTGGTATTTTTTCATCAACATCACTCTCTTCAAGGGTTGATTCGAAGATTACACGGTACATTACTTCGATAGAGAATTCATCTTCCTCACCATAACTTTCTTCATTTATATGGTGTCTTTCCTTTTCAATGTCTTCATCTTGTACTTGTTTTTCTTTGTGTATATGTGAGGTTCCACTAACATGAAGGTTAAGAAGTTCACTTTCATTTGTGTCAATGCAAAGAATACGTCAAATTGGCAAAATAAAGGCCGGTTATTTATACACGATGGTCAAAGAAAAATAAAAGCTGAATTACGCTATACTTGTTAAGAACATTGGGATAATTACTACCATCTGTATAGATTACTCTTTTGAGCTTCCTATACTATTGTGACTTATTATGAATATCAAAAGAAATATTTTTTTCTTATGTTTTTAAGGTAAAAATATTTAGTAAAGAATAAGTTGGTAAACAAAATAGAATAACATTATGTACCAACTATGTTCGACTTGATTTGAATGCAAGCTTTCAATTTATTAGAACTAGATACCAAAAGCAATTTTTAAAAAAAGAAAAAAATGAATTATTTTATTTGTCATATTATCTTTAATTTAGTATGCAACTATGTTACTCAGACAATTCTTCGCCCTGTTTAAACACTTTGCTAAAGAGGTATTGGACATTCACTGCATCACATTAGAATTGGTAATTTTAGACACCCTAAACAACAAACGTAAACCTATCTCAACTACTAATAGCATTGCCTTATTAACATAGTTACAGGCAGCCTAGCAAGACAAAACTTTTATAGTCATGACAATTGACACAATTAGTTATGCACAAACTACATCCAAATTCATTACAGGAGCTAAAATAACAACATCATTGCTTGAATGAATTTTCTTGACACATTGCTCTAATCCCCCTCCTCCACACCCACCCACATACACACACTTGACCTAAAGATGCTACCAATTTTACATGAGCATCACGGGTGTCCCATGCACGCAATGGCCTTTTTTTAAAAAAGAATTTGTACAAAAGTTCTTATTTTTTCCAAAAATTTTCACAAAATTCGCCCATAAAAGTTATTTGGGACTGGTCGAATGTAGTAAAAATTAAGATAGAACACTCATATCCAAAATTTCTAGATCAACCACTACCTTAATTGATGACTCTACATTGCCTTTCATAAACATGTAGAACTCCCATAGTTCTCTCACATAATAATAGGATAAGTCTTAAATTTGAAACAGTATATTCGGCAAAGGCACCACAAAATATGGATATAGTTACATGAAGAATAATCTAAAAAGAAGAAGCTTTTGTGTGCTACATTTTATTTGTCTCCTATAGTTTTCAAATATATTATCAAATTGGCCTTCTATAAACAACATCTATGCTAGGATTAGGTTACGTAGACTTAAACCTCCCTATAAATTGCACCATGGAAGGATCACAATCATGTTGAGCAATTTAACACAATCACTACTATAATATAATAACTTTTTATTTTCCAATCAATAATTCATGTCTCAGTATAAACAAATAAGGTGTATCTGCAAATTGTGCATCAAATTACCAATTCCTGTAATGGCTAGTGAGAATACAACAATGGTTTATCAGGGGAAAACCAAGTTACATGGAAATGAGATTTGTCATACACATAAGTGGCTTGGATCCTTTCACTTGAAGTAGCACCGGAAGGCAAATCCCACTTATATACTGCAAATGTCAGAATAACTCCAAGGCTGCCGGTTTTAAGTAGTAGAAAAAGAGCGATCAAAACTCCCTTTCCAAATGCTCTTGCACGTAATACATTTTCAGGATCCTCTCGTAAAAAGTTTAGTTGTATTTAGATAAAAGCTTTCTTATAACCAAAATATTTGGTTGTGTATGAACTTTCAAGCTCAATAGACCACGATTTACCATTAAAAGTCAATTGAAATTGACTTTGAATACACATTTTACAAAACTACCAAAAAATTAGAAATAATACATTGGCACTCTTACTTTCACTGACAGCACATCCACAGAAACCATTGCTCATCAAACTCTCAGTTCCTTACTCTCTTTCATCTCTATAATCCTATTCTCTCTTCTCAACTCCATCCCCAACCCTTAAACCTCCTGAAGGAGCTGATGCCAAAATCCTCACTCAACCACCGCATTTTCGAGTCCGAATTCTCTCTACACTTCCACTTCCTCAAAGCGTACGAGTCTCCGCTCCCCACCAACCACTTCCTCGTTGAAGCCGACTCCGCCGGCGTCTCTGCCATACTCTCCGGCTCCGAGTATCGTATCACCGTCGTTATTCTCGACCACCTCCCCTCCCTTCGCTGCATCGTCACCACCACCGCCGGCCTCGACCACATTAACATGCGCGAGTGCCACTGCCGCTACATCGCCATCGAGTCGGATTCGGAGTCGAAGTCGGCGTTGATCTGAACATTGAAGAAGGCAATGAACTGATCCATTATAATCCTTTTCTCATCGGGAACCTTCTCTCTCTCCTCTTAAAGGAAACAAGAACTTCAGAACCTTCTCTTTCTCTCTCCCGTCTTTCTCTCTTTTGAAGTGGAAACGGAAAAAAAAACTAAACTAAATGTGTCAACAAAATAAAAATTACAAAGGAGGAGATGTCCCTTAATTTTCTTCACACCTGACAATTAAACAATAATAAAAAAATAATTTACTTGCTTACTCCACTTAAGCAGCCAAGTAAGTAGCAAAATAAAAAAATTACAATAAAAGACAAAGCTGTCTTTTTTACTTGGAAAGGAAATATAAAACTTAAAAAACAATGTATAGATCCAAATAAGCAGCACAAATGCAATCATCTCTCTCTGTTTTCGGCGCCATCAAGACTCTCTCTCTGTAAATGTTATGATTGTGGAAATATAAAACAATGTATGATTGTGGCATATATGTTATGGCTATTGCCAAGGCTATCTGTAAATGTTACTCCTCTGGGAGCAGTGGCAAAGACGCTGATTGGCTGTCTGCTGTTCAAAGGCATGTTGACACTTCTGTTGAGATGACTTTTAGGAATGAGGTACTTGAACTCATCGAAGATTTGAGGGAGAACTGATATTTTTGTATGTGGAAGAAATGCTGTCAAATTGGTATTGTTTATACTTCTTGGAAAGGGGAAACTGACTGTTTTATTATGTTTAGGTTCGTTTTTTCATCGTTTGTGTTCCTTGCCTGTTTAGTATTAGTGGCGAAGATAGTTTGTAAATTACTGCTAATTTCAGAAAATTTGGTCTTACTTGCTTTTCTGTTAAGTGAGAGAGTGGCTTCATCATCAATTGCCTCCATTGCATATTATCTGATACGTGGCTTCATCATCAATTGCCTCCATTGCATATTATCTGATACAGAAGCTGTCATCCTTGTGTCATAATAACTTATGTACACTTATTATCTTCTATTATAAGATGTTTTAAACCTACCAACGATATCCATCCCCTTCTAGTTTGGTTAGTTTCTTCTCACCATTTAGCATTCTCCAAACCATGTTGACAGAAGGTTGTTATTTTCTCTGGAGTACATGCTATTTTCTGTTGATTCAATGGTTACAATGCTAGGGAAGCAGGTTCTCTGATTTGTATAGAATCAAGCAATTGCTGGGGAAATTCAAGCACTGTGGCAAGTAAAAAGCTTATACAAAATACTATTGGTTCCTAAAGCAGTGCCACCATAAGCAAACATATATTTAGAGACGGAAATAGATTAATAAAGCAGTTTATTACACAATAAAGATTATGCCTTAACCCGTTTCTTCATTCAGTGGCCTCAAATTAATTATCCTGTTAACCTCAATGAGGATAGATAAGACCCTTATGAGGAGGTTATATAATTTGTAATTTGCTTATACTTCGCCTAAAAAATATAAATGTAAGTTAAAAGTATACACTCCTGAAAAATACTTACAAAGTGCATCGTATTTAATCTACATTTGTTTGCTTTGCTTCTTAATGTAGTTGGTAAAACAACTGAGTAGATGAGAATTTGGTCTCAAGATTCATTCCCAAATATCCCTTTGTTTGTATTAGTATCAATAAATTTTTTGAAAAAAGTTATCTTCTCTGTGAAGGACATCACCAGTTATAACCAAGATTCGTTGATTGTATAAAGTAGAATACAACTCATTTGGTGATGGGCAATGGGTGGTACATCAATGTGGATTGTTGAATCAATATTGTCATTATTTAGGTCACTTATGAATAAAGCCATGCTTCTTAACCTGCAAGTGGATACTGGATCAGTTTTCTAGTTTTTAGGATTCAACTTTTGTCCCTAAACCAGTTAAAGAATACCCTAAGCCTAGCTCAGCCCAAGCGAAGCTCGGTTAGTCCATGCCAAGCTTGCCTTGTCCTGATGGCATGTGCTTCCCCTTTCAAACGGAAGTCTTCTGTTCAAATCCTGAGATAGTTTCGTTCCTTGTGTTGACAATATGTACTGGACTAGAGGTTTGGGTTTCACCTGTAACCCCTCCCCTCTTGGTCATATTGATCACTGATTCTTCCCTAGGTATGGGGTCCAGTGGATGCCTAACTTACAAGCCCTAAAAAGAAGGGAAAAAACCTAGGTTAATCGGTGGGTGATTCGAGCGACTGATTAGAGACTAGCTGGACAGGCTTGTGTGCCAAACCTAGTTGAGCCAATAACCAACCGAAAACCCAACTTGGTTCGTCTGATATGGTGCACCATTTAGGGCTGGCCCAGTTCACCTAGGTTTGGATCTTTGATCCAGGCCATATCCAATTTCTTAAGACCACTTCTTATAGATCATGACACAGGGGTACTCACATGAAGGAACATACTATCTTGCTGTCTACCTTTCATTATATCATGCTTGCAAAATTGCATATCATGAAGCTAGGGAATTGTAGATTCCAGCAAATGATTTTTAAATCAGGGATTCAAAGATCACCTCATGACATAATCACAACTAGTTGTCCATTGTTCCACTGTCATCACGATATGTTTCGTCTTCTGTATCCATCCATCTTACTTCACGAAGCCGTGGAGGAAATGAAACCTCCCGGTAAGCAGGAATCAAGGACCAATCTTCTAACTGCAATGTGCTCTCATTTTCAATGAGAAGCTTTGAACTTGGATTTTCCTGTCGTAGAAGCTGGAAAACATTATCAGTGGAAATATCGTGTTGCTTCTTCGAGAAACCAGTCAGTAAATTGAAATTCAACTCTGCATCAGAATCTGAGCTTTGAGGTAGGAGCAAAGGTTCCATGGAAGAACGGTTGCTATCAAACACCAAATTTTCTGTGGAGGGAAGATGGTTCTGGGGAAGCAAGAATAAATGGCTGTCTCTAAATACATTCTTCAAAAAGCCACCATTAAGTAGGTTAAGTTGTTCTGGAACATATGATGAGGGTAATGGAGCACATTTCTGGAAAATATGATCTTGAAATTTGTAGCTGCAAGAGAAGGATGATGAATGTATTCCCATGGAAGTACCACTTTCCAGACCAAGTAAATGATCTTCACTGTCTGTAGATGATGGAACATATAAATCAAGTTCCATATTGGCATGGGATGAGTCTCGCATATCAAATTCACGGGTTCCCCAGCTAATTAAAAGGGGGCAAGGTTCTCTTGGAAACTCAATGTCATTTGAATGATTCGGTTCATCATAATCTTTGAGATCACTTGATTCAGAAATTCCACGTCTTTCAAATGACCCATGAATTGCAGAGTCACACCACTGATCAGAACAGGACATTGGACTGTTAGCCACATCATATTCAGCCCTGTCATCTCGGTACTTGAGAGCACTTCCCTGAGCAACGATAGATGTAATAGTGGAGCCATAATGCCCATCAGAATTTCCATATGAATGAGCTTTGTGTCTCAATTTGTATGAGTGAGGACTGCCAAGAACATTTTGTGAGAACTGGCCATGCACATCATGCTTGATGATGTTGGTGTCTGTGTGGCAAGGTGTTGAATATTCGTAATCATCATCTCTCCATTTCAACATATTTCTTTCTTGAAATGTGTTTGGCCGACTCTCAGTAGAATAATCATTACCTTCATTTCTCCACAGCAAAAGATTTCCATCTCCTAGGCCATTTGACCAAGAAGACTCATTATCAATATCATTTAAGTAGCTACCCTCATTGTTCCTTATGTACCCAAGAAGCATTCTGTCAGCATGTGTAACAGCAGAACGGTCAATGTCTTCAACTGTTTGAAAGGAAGGAAGTGTCTTCCTCAATTTGTGTGACCAAGCAGCGGAGTCCCCATGACACAAAAAGTAACCATCTTCAGTCTTCAAAAGTTTCCTTGAAGGCCCCCAATTCTCCTCAAATTGAATATTTGAATCAGGCAAACAGCAGAGCTGAAAATTTTCTTCAACTTCTTGCCTCAGATTTGGACTTTCTGATTGCTGTTAATAAATCATTATCATTTAGCTAAAATTAGCGATAGTACATGACTAAATGAGTAAAGATCAGAACTCATGTTCAATAGATAAACATCAAGCGTCATACAGTAATTTCACTATTCTCAGGAAGCAGCCGGCGCAGGAGCAGAGAGACCAAATCACACCTAGCAAACTATCTGTCAGTATTTGTTACAGGAAGAGAGGTCAAAGTAATTTAAAAGAGGGTCATGCACCTAACTCCTCTGGGAGGTTCATCAACTTCAGGAAACAGGGTCTTCACAATTTGCTCCTTTAAATTCAGCCGCTTGAATGAAAAGATGTCTTGATCTTTGCAATGTGTTTCTGAACATTAAAGTCACCATAGTATAAGTAGATTTCAAAAAAAAGTCACCATAGTATTAGTAGATTTCAACATATGGTCGAAGATATCCATGCATACAACTATCAGTATCCAAAACACATGAATTACGAAGAGACCCAGCAGTTTTAACTTAGAACAGTCGCCATTCAACTATCTGTCTGGCGAACGATGATAAAATTCACCAGTTTGATCTACGAGCGCTTTTTTTTACCAAGTGATGATAAAATTTCCGCAGTTTAGACATATGAATTATGAAGAGCCCAGCAGTTGACCAAATGTTACCTGGTTTTGCTGATGCATCGTTATTGATTGAAAGAAATGAATCTAGATCAATGGCTGTTGGTGTTTTGATAAGAACCGAGGAATTGAACCATTCATGATCCTTATGTACCTTGCCGGTCATATCTGCTGAAGTCATGTCCAAGAATAAGTAACTATCTACAAAAATTTCATACAAAAAGAAACCACAAATAGAAACACACCTGAATTCTTTAAGGCAGTGTCTTTTGGAGATCGGAAAGAGCTAATATCATCACCATTGCTAGACTTCTTAACATAAATTGATGACCTGAGATCCTTATATATTGCGCTACCTGATTCTGCATAATACATCAAGACTCAAGTCTAATCCACCTCGGCGACATATTGAATCAAACTCATCAAACAGATCCTATGGCAAGTTTGAAATCTGCATTTGCTAAAGAATTGTCCTTAAGAGGTGATCAACAATTAACTTACCACCCACATTGTTGCTTGATTTGAAACTCCTAGTGGGTATACCTTCTTCATCAGCTGGATTTGGACGGGTAGTGCGGCCTACGCCCTCTTTTAACTTCTTAAAAACGTGTACTCAGAAGTTTTCGGGTCAGTTGAAGCTGCAAATGGCCTAATGTATCAGGTGAATTGAATAGCAACCAACACGGTACAATCATCACTACTTTCTATTTTCCTGAGAAAAATAATGTTTTAGCTTTTGGCAAATGTTTTAAGAGATGGGAATAAGAATATTCAACGACTGCATTCGCAGATTTTACATTGTGGAGCTTCTGGTACTTCACATTGAGTGGAACAAGCATCAAATGTATGACATGGAGGATGATTTGCTTCAGTTTCATCTTCTAGGAATCTAACCCTTTTGGCCTTAAGAAGATCTGGAGAAGAAATTAAAAGAAAAACATCATTACATTCATTATATGTATACTATTTGAGTCTGTTCAACTCTTGATTGATCATATCTTCCCTCATCTAACTGGAATCAATTTTCTCTTTCTTAACTAAAAACAACTGAAGTTAGAGTGTCTCTCGTGATCTTTCACAATCTCAATCAGAGATGCAGGTTGCAGAAACAATTTTTCCAAGAGAAAAAGTTTAAGGAATCTGATAACTCTGAACTTCAATCATTTCCAGAATTTCATCGATTGTACGATGAATTCTTCGAAAAAACCAACTTCATTTAAGATAGTAGAGCCTAAATTACGGGTCACACTGACATTCATATCCAAATTGCGGAATTGTTAGTTTATCGAATTAAAATTCAGGGAAAGAGTATATCGGAAACGTTGATCACAGGGAGTAATATTGAAAGTAGGCAAAAAGGACCGGGATGAGAGAGAACCTGAAGCTCCGTCGGTTATCGACGACCGAGATCGGTTGTGAGAGGCTTGCGACAGTTTTCCAGGGTTGTTACCGAAACGTTTCTTCATTTTCGTCGGTGGCGAAGCTGGCGGAGAGGAGTTTGTCAATGGCGGAGAGAGAAGAACCGATGATTAGAGGACTAGAAACAATTTGGGCGCCAAACCGCCATTTTTTGCAATTTTGGAAGTTCGACGAGGCACTTCATATTCATACCGGGTGACCCAAATGGAGTGGGCTAGGCTCGCATTCGTTAAATCAGGCGCTGAAGATTTTAAAGTTGATTGGGCCTACCCGCACCATTTTTCTTATGTGTCTGTGCGTTTTGGAACCGATAAATATAGGAAATAATTTTTAGAACTATCATAAATTGAATACAATAAATTTTTTGGTCGTTTTTGGTACCAAAGTTGACTTTTCAGCTAATTTTTCGATTGAGATTATGCATTAATTATTTTTCCCTTAATAAAAACAATATCTTCCGAAATTAGAAGATTTTTTTCTATCAAATGCCCCCACGAGCCCTCCCCCTTCCTTTCTCGCTACCCTCTCCTATTAAAGCACCTTAAAATCAAATTTTAAGGAAGATATTATTTTTAATAAGGGGTAGAATGATTAATTTAATTGATAAGTTGAAAAATTGATTAGAAAGTAAACTTTTGTACCAAAAAAGGGCCAAAAAATTATTGTATTTCAATTCGTGATGGTTTCAAACATTATTTCTAAATTCATTAGTTCCAAACATTATTACACCAAACATGAATGGACCTATAAGTAAATTTTTTCGTACAAAAAGCACAAAAGCATACTATTGGCGTGTTTAAAAATGAGGGTATGTTTGCTTTACTCGTTAAAAACTAGTCTGTTAGCGGTTATGAGTTGTTATGATTAGGTATTAGTTGTTACGAGCTATTATGAATAGTTACGATTAGTTATTACGAGCTATTGCAAGGAGTTATGAGCAATTATAGTTAGCGGTTAGCATTTATGATCTATTAGTTATCGTAAATGTTAAAACGAACAAACACTAAATATATATGTAGTTAAGTTTTCAAAATTTACCAATTGAAGTGATTGATAACTACGTTCATGTATGTTGTTAAGTTCGTATTCTTGTCTGTCAAAGCTCAAGTGACATAAATTATGGTAAGTTTCAAAGCTTACCTAAGTTGTGACTTAAGGGGTTATGTTTGAGCAAGGTGCGTATGGGTCCTAAGGTGTCGATCAACGATACACTATTTGAGTTAGCTCAATACTAGATGTTTAGCCATCTAGGTAAGTGCCTAGTTAATTATCTTTCTTTTTTTTTTCTAAAAGAAAAAAAGAAAAGAGCAAATTATACCATGGAAGATAATTATTGATTAAAATGGTTTGCATAGTAAATTTATAATTGATTATCGATGTAACAACCAATCATTTGTCCAAAAAATTACTACAATTATATATAGAGATTTTTAAAAAAATTAAAATTTAACATTAAAAGAAAGATTAAAATTTATAAAATCGTCAAGAATTAAACAGGAATATCTTTAAAATTTATAACATATGCGCTTAAACAAATAATTATTTGTTACTTCAAACAGATTTATTTTGTCGAACATGTTTAGATCCACGATTGTTATGGAGCTCCAATCCAAAATGGGTTTATATTTTAGTATTTTTGGAAGGGAAAGAAAATCAAAGAGACCCCGTGGCCATCTCCAAAGCTATGAAAAAGATAACACCATCAACAAGAATCACAGGAAGGAGATATGGTGCCCATGTGGCGAATTTCTACTGGTCCAAACAATACTCATCTCCCTCAACCCACACCCAATAGGAAGAAACTTGCACTACATAGCAAAATTCTCTAAAGGGATAAACAAACAAGATATACTCCTCCCAGCCTTTGTTACACACATTTTTCTCATCCTTCTCTGATAACCTTGGATTTTTTAGAGAGAGAAACAAGTGAGAGAATGGCAAGCTGTAGCATGGCTTCACTAGCTGCCCGGATTGGGCTCACCCCAATGGTGCCCAACAGAAACTGCCCTAGGACCACCCGCCTCATCGTCCGGGCATCCGAGGAGGCCGCCGCCGCCCCACCCGCAGCCACCACCGATGGCGAGGCCCCCGCAGCTGCCCCTGCTAAGCCACCCCCAGTTGGACCTAAGAGGGGTGCTAAGGTTAGCCATCATTCATTATATATGTGTCGATTTTTGTTTTATTCTGCAAGTTTCAATCATATAATCGTTACTATAGTTATTGAAATCGAAATTGGAATTGGAATTTATTAGCCGATAATTTTATTCATTCTATTTATTGGAGGGGTTTATAATATAGGCTCATCGTTACTAAATTCTAAATACATTAGAGATTATTTGTTTTTTGGACGATTGTATATTTTCCTAAAATCAAATGCATATGAATGAATCATTAATCTAAAGGGTTATTAACTTGGTGCCTTGCAGGTGAGAATTTTAAGGAAGGAATCATACTGGTACAAGGGTGTGGGATCTGTTGTTACTGTTGATCAGGTCATCAATCTCTCTTTACCTCTCCCCCCTCTATTCTTCTTGCACTTTTTTTCCCTCGGCAATAAGTTATGCAAAATGTCTTAAGTTACAAGAAATTATTCGGTACAAGATTAACCGACCTGCAAATCAACCACCACACTTGACAAATGAATAAGACCTCTCTCTGTTCCTCTTGCAAATGTTTACGATCGAATTTACTATGTACAGGACCCGAAGACAAGGTACCCAGTGGTGGTCCGATTCAACAAGGTCAATTACGCGAATGTATCGACCAACAACTATGCATTGGATGAGATCCAAGAAGTTGCATGAGCAATCCTATGTCGATGTGGGTGTGCTATATATGAAGTTTTATGTCAAATTTTCGACACTAGATGAATTATTAGCACCTCTATTTTATGTATCAAATATACATCTACTTCCTTTGAGTGCTAAATTCTTCCCCATTATTGTTGCTCTTGCCTTATTTGCACATAATCCCAAATATTTCCCTTCATTTTCTGAGGGTATACAATACAAGGACTGCTATGCTAGGGGACTGGGGAGGAGATGTGGCCTAAACCCACACAACTCCCCACCTTAGAAGAGTTTTGAACTGGGTTAAACCTCTTCCTAGGTGGCATTAAGCAAGCCTCGAGTCGGTTTAGATCACAAAAGTCGTCACGATACCCACTTAGCCCTTAGACTAGCTCAGACTTGAATGAGCGGCTTAGGACTCTATGAACTATTTATGTTAGTAACAATGGGCAAAAATCATAGAAAGATCTAAACTAGAACCGTTATATCGAAAAGATTTGGTAAGCTACATAACCAAGCAAGTTTTCCTACGAGTTGAATGGAGCTGTAATTCTCAAACAACTCAAGTCCAGTTCAGTTCTTGAGTCAGATTACTAAGATAAGCTAAGCTGCCCGCTCATACAGCCACCACTACCACCGAAGCCATAGTTGATGATGTGCATAGGCGATAATATAAATTTTGGTTTTTGCAACTTTGAAAACAATATAGCATGATAGTTCCAAACGGTAATATGCTATTTACTTTGAACACAGATGGAATAGACATCATAAATTTCATAGAAATTACACAAGATTACAAAGCATTTCGGATAAATTGATCAGAAATCTGAGAAAAATGTAAAAGTATAAGTAAAGCTGTTTAATCCATCTTCCTAAGGTTTTGAACAAATCTGTTGGGTTTTTGTAGCAGTGGTGAAACCTTTGCAACTCCACTAGAAGTTTTTGGTCGATATTGTATTGTCTGATATGTATTTTAACCTATGATGGTCACTAGTGCATCAGAGCTATGAACGAGCTTCCTCAATGTCTTGCCTGGTCTAATAAGCCGATATTTGCCGATGGGATAAGATAACTCTGAATCCTTAGAAATGCAATCAGCTGAAAGAAAGAAAACAAGTGATTTAATCACTGAATCAGAACCCAATGACACACTGCCCACAAACCAAATATTGCGATCTTGAGTTCATGCTTAGAGAAAAATGTCACCCCCAAATTGCGAATGTCCAAATACACTACTTTCACTATGGTAGAAATAGTCATTTCAAGTCATTAAAAATATCAAATATTTAAAATTGACCTTGGCTACCATACCTAGACCTTGATGCAGCAGGATCTGTATCTCTTTTTCCTTTTCTTATGGTTTTGTGGGGAAAATCCAGGGAGGAAGGGGGCTGTTGCTTGGTTCTGGTGCACAACGCAAAATTTGTACACAAGTAAAAAATGGCTAATTGAATACTAGAATCCGATATAACCAACTCCCTCTTTCCCAATACAATTCTCCATGTTCTTATTCGGAGGATTAAGGGTGCACGTCCAAAATAGCAGCAAAGGGGAAAAAAAAAAGAAGAGATAATGACAAAACCGAGAAAGGGTACGTATCTTAATAAACTAGGGTAGGGAAACTCTGCCTAATATTTATGCTTATGTGAATGGAAAACAGAGGCTTTGGATAATTCCATCCAAGCTGATTCTTAAACAAAATTGCTTCTCTCCACAAAGGTCGATGCACTTAAGTTATACAAACGGTTGGCGACAACTGCAATGAATAAAAGCAAAAGCTAACCTTGTTATGAGAGAACAAGATAATGCTTCAAAGAACTCTCCCATCCATGCCATCGAGAAGACCTGACCACATGCCTTTTACAGGAGGAAGCTGTGCAACAAAAGCATTCCATGGTGGGTAACCAACTCCACTGCCTCGAACACGACCATCCATGCGCAAGGACATATACCTGCAGAGAACAAATGGTGCATGTATTAGAGTTTAGTTACAGCATAAGGACATGGCAACAGCATCACTCGTTGAGTATGCAACACTCGTCTAGGTCCTGGACTTGCTATGCTATGAAAGTCTCCCGTTTTTCTTTTCCTGTTGTTTATCTAAATGAATTCTCAAGTGTCAATACTAAAGTTAGAGTGTCAAATTCTGACGTGTTACTTGAGGTTAAATGAAGAATTCAGTAATGTAAGATTTGCAAATACTCACACAGGGGACTCAGAAGAGACATTCGCTAACTTTTTCTGCTCATCTAACCACCTGTAGAAGATTGAGAAAATACCCCGTCAGGGGGAAAAAAACTGTAAAACGAAGGGTTTTATAAAGGATACTTACTGGGACCATTCAGAGACATTAAAAGGAACCAACTGCCAGAGCCGCCTTCTTTTGCCAGACATCTCTATCATATCTTGGCTCTCACCAAACTCAAACTTAGGAAACTCTCTATCAGTTGCAAATGGAACTACTAGCACCCCTCGCTCCAAAAGCTTCTCTGTGAATGGTTCACTAAGCTTAAAGGCCTCTTCTATGAAGGAACCAGGACCAGCTACGATGACAAGGCGGGCAATCCCTCTCAATGAGCTAACAGGAATGGTCCTCTTTTCATCAATCCGAACTTTAAGGTTTGAAAGGCTTTCTTCTCTTGCAAGTCTAGCTAGTTGAGCATTCTTAGCCTTGTTCTCTCTACTATATAGGAAGGCAAAGATGGAAACTGCGGCAATATCAATGCCAAGACCTTTGAGTATGTCGGGGACTTCAGCTGCTCTTGATGGATTTGCCAAAGCACCAATGAGTTGTGAGATTGCTATTAGGCCACCCAGAGATCCACTTGCAACGAAAGCAACATAAAAGAACATCCGAACAGAACGAAAAGGAGAGAGAACCTCGCTCCGTATCTTGGCTGCAGAACTGAAGCACAAATAAAATCATGAATATAGGGAAGCCATACTTCAAATCACAACCTGATAGCAAAAGAATTGTGCAAGTTAGACAAGAAGACACAGCTTCAAAAAAAAAAAAAAAGAAGGAAAAACAAGAGACACGCACATCAACGAATAATTATTTATTTATTCTCGAAAAGAATTATTAATTTACCCCCCAAAAAAAAACAAAAAAAAACCTCTTTACGAAATGCAGTAAAAAAAAATCAGGAATTCGCACCTTGTCAGTTCAGAAAATAACAGGTTGTGGAATGTCAAAGAAGGAAGAGAATCCAATAAGATATGCTTTTGTGTCAGTACACCAAAGGTATTAAAAAATTGGAATTGGTATATGAAAATAAATCAAATATCAGTGATAGTATTCAAAGAAATTTAAGGAAGAAAACACGGGAACAGTGACATTCATGTCAATGTAGCAGTTAGCTATTCTGAAATGATCATGTTTCAATCAATCTGTTTTTAGAAATACATTGCATGGAATTTGTATCTCAGTTTAATCAACTTGTACACGAAGATAAACTCAGCATTTTGAAGACAGATCATATCTAGACCTTTCCCTAAACCAATTGAGCTTACATTAGATCTTCCCAGGCCCCAGCTCTGCAAGATATTCAGTGGCCTATTGTTGTAATATCGAAATGGCATACATTGGTTCTAGTATCGATTATCGAATTTTCAATCTGTCAAGTTTTGATTTCCCTATTAAAGAATGAGATTATCAACTTCTGCAAGAGAACTCTAATTAAACCCCTAAATGAGGGGTCAGGGTGTAAACGACAATAATTGAATTAATTGGAGGTGAAATCCTGGATCAGTAGAATTTCAGCTAAAATTGTGCAATTATAAAGAGTGCAATCGTGTTTACTAGTCTGCACAGATAAGGCTTGGCCAACTTTTGTTGATCAATACCTTTCCTCAGTCAAAAGATTCAGCCAGAAGTGCAAAATTAGAACCAGAGGGCACAGGCCCTGAACTGGCCTATCTTCATAGCCTCTCTGTAATTTAGGGTTTAGGTGTTGTATTAAAACCCCCTCCTCCTGAGTACCTAGATGGGACTCTGGGTATGGATTTTGGTCCTTATCAGGGAGAATGAAAACATACTCAGCACAATTATTATTAAGTTCAAACCATCAGAATTGAGTGTCATGAAATCAAGCCACTTCTATTGGACAAGATTACTATGACATTTAGTTCAAAAAGGAGTCAATCTTCCTCATCAACAAAGTACGAACACAAATCAAGAGCTGAGCTGATAGCCACTTCACAAAATAATGTCAAACACTAGCAAGAAGTCTATTATCATCAACTGGCTCCAAAGCAAAAATAACCAACGAATTTCTAATACACTGAAATTTCCATCAGAAAAAGCATAGCTTGTTATGCCTGGACGTTACAACAGTCACTATCAAATGGCTGTAAAATTCCTAGGGATAATGGAGACATTGTAAACAGCTTATGCCAAAGTCTCATAGCAATGGAGCATTCAAAGAAAAGATGAACTGAACTTTCAACAAGCTAGCAACAAGGACACTCCAAAGAGTTGAAAATATGGCTTGTATTATGTCATTTTCCTGTGGGCACCTATCCAAACTCTCCATAAGAACAGACTACCTGTGGGAATGTCCAGCTGCCATTATACTAGCTGAACTTACATTATAAGGAAGCATCTGTGAATTGAACATGCACATCTGTGAATATTCTCAAATCACAGTTCTACTCTCTTATCCTTTGAGCTTCCCTTGGTAGTTAACTGTTCTCATGCATACTACAAACAATCTCATTCACTGTTTAAAGCCTCAGAGAAATCTTTCTTTGCTGACATAAAATATTTCCCAAACCTAAAGCCACCTCCCTAAAAAAAAACGATTCTAACTTCTAAAGGGTTAAAAATAGTTTTCAAAAGGGCTTCCCACCTGAAATTTCAAATACTAGTGGGAGTTGATCAGACTAAAAATGTTAATAGTACACACTACTTGAGTAAACAACTTGAAAAACTAGAAGTTCGATAGAATTTGAAGAAATCATCATACAAAATTAAGTATCTAATATTTCATAATATGTTGAATACCCATGAACAATGTTGAATATCATATTCACTAATTCACACACACAGTCAAAATACAGCAAACTTCACAAAAAAGGGAGGGCAGGAATCAACCAGATGAAAGAGAAAGGAACCTGATATCAGTGGAAGGGGAGGGTTTATTGGCAGCAGAGCAGAGAAAAGAAGGAGATGAGGAGCTTCGTCGTCCGAAACCAGGACCATAAATGGAGAGAGAAACATTCCCACGACACTCAAAATGGCGGGGAAATCCGGAGCACCCATTCTTGAGAGAGAAATTTGGGCGTGCCCATCTCAAAAAATGAGTAGTTTGGGCCACCGACGCCATGGCTAGCCGGAGCAGAAGTCGAAGAACATGAGCAGAGGGGAACCAACAATGGCGGCTTTGAAGTTGAAGTTGAAGTTGAACCGTTGTATTCCATTGCCTTGGGATTTTCGGAGAGATTGAGGCTGAAAATTTTGCAACCTTCGGATGACTAGTATGGTGCCACGGTGCCTACACTCGTTTTCAAAAATAAAAAATAAAAACTTTATTGTTAGAAACAGAGGGGGTTGTCACTTACAACTCCTTATTTACTGTACTCACTAGCTTATTTACTTAAATAAGTTAAAAATTATTTACTGTAGTTCATCAATTATTTTGCTTCTTGGAGATATATAACGATTTATTTTTATATTTTAGCTTTACTTTTATTAGTTAATATTCATTGTAGATTTATTTTGATATTTTAGCTTTACTTTTGTTAGGTATTAATTACCAATAATGGTTTGATTGACTTTGAATACTCATTGCCACTTTGGGGCTATGGTAGCATCAGTATTATGTTAGACCTGTCCAAAGTTTATAATATGGTGGAATATATTTTTTGAGAAAAGTTATGCTCAAGTTGGGACTCAGTCAGCAATGGGTTAACTTGGTCATGAGCAGTGTTAAATCTGCCACATTTACCTTCTTAATCAATGGAGAGCCGTGAGGATTTGTAAAACCAACTAGGGACATCCTATTTTTTCATATTTGTTCCTTTTTAGGGCTTGTCCTATATGCTGGCTAATGCATTTGGTGAAGACAGATTATTAGGGCATCGTATTTGCCCCGATGTTCTAGTCATATCACACTTGCTTGTTTGCGGATGACTCTATGATTTTTTGTAAGGCGAGAGGAATCTCGGGCGAATGTGGTTAAGGATATCTTGGCGAAATACGAGGAAGTCTCAAGTTAAAAAAATTAACCTTGATAAATCCCATATGATTTTTAGTAAAGGTGCACCTCAAGCTAGACGAGATAACATCATTATCAAAAGTGGGTCGTTTGAAGAAGAAAATGTTCCTCCCCATCAAAGACCATATTTCTAAGAGGCTGGATGAATAGGCACCTTTCTTGGACGGGTGAAGAAGTGCTAATAAAGACAGTAGCTCAAGCAAACTCAACGTATATTTTCAAGTTTTCGAGTGAGTTGTGCAACGAAATAGAAGCCTTAATCAATAGATTTTGGTTGGGACCTTTGAATGACACGAAAAAGATTCATTTGGTTGGTAGAGACCAACTTAGTAGAAGTAAACTTTACGAAGGCCAAGGATTTTGAGATCTTGAGGGCTTTGACAGTGTGCTGGCTTATCAATTATGGCGACTGTTAATGAGAATTCATTGGTCTATAGACTTATTAAATTAGTATATTTCCCAAACTACAGCATTATGAAGGCTCCATTAGGGCATCGTCCAAGCTAATACATGGAGGAGTTTATAGGGGTAATGTGGTCATTGAAGAAGGATCAAGATTGAGAGTTGGCGATGGTTATTCCCTCAATATCTGGGATGCAAAGAGGATGCTAAGGCACTCTTCTTTCAAAGTGATCACCCCTTTCAATGCTCAATTCACTTTACTTAGAGTGCGAGATCTTATTGTTTGAGAAAGTAGAATGGAGGGAAGACATGGTAGACGCTATGTTTTTGCAGGTTGAAGCTGAATTAATCAAAATTATTCAATTCATCTCTCAATGGATAGAGAATCGTATCATTTAGCACTACTCATAACATGGAGAACTAACTGTTCGTAGTGCCTATCACCTCATTCAACAACGAAAGCATGGAGCTAATGCTAAAGTAGCTCCGATAACCTGAGAAGTGCTTGGAAGGCCATTTGGGACTTGGAGGTGCCACTAACGATGCAGGTTTTCCTATGGTGTTGTTGTGCCCATGCTCTGCCAATTGTTGTCGGGTTAGGCAAATGTATCAACAATTTCTCAATGAGATGTTACGTTTGTGGGATGATTGAAGAAACAAATATGCATCTCTATTTGAGTGTCTACTAGCACTCTCTATATGGGAAAGTATCCTTGATTTTTTTCTTGATTGCAGCTTCTTTTTCTCTATTTTGGATATCTTTTTCCATGCCGAAAAGGTTATAGAGAGGTGAGCTGATTTTGTGGTTGTGGCCTAGAGTGTTTGGAGTGTGAGAAACAAATATCTCTTTGATGATACTTATAATATTGATGCTATAGTAAGGGTAAAAGCTATTAAATTTCTCCATGATTGTTAAAATTTCCAGGAGAGATTGGAAATGTGTGTTTTGCCTGGAGTTATTACTTGGTTGCGCCCTAAGCTTGGTTGTTGGAAAGTAAAGTTCGATGGTGCTAAATTGGGTGATTGGGGCCATGGATAGGGTATGGTAGTGAGAGGCAATGATGGTGATGTGGCTGTATCTGTAGTGGAACGAGGGACAACCTTTTGGGTCAAGAGGTTGAAGAAGTTCAAGCTTGTCGCTCTGCAATACAAACAGACCAACAACATGGTTATCACAATGTGATAGTGGAGGGAGATTGCTTGTTTTTTAATCTTGGAACTGAAGAAGAATCAGTCCTTTGCTTCAGAAGTTGGTCTTTTGATAAATGATATTCTTAAACTAGTAGTAATTTTGATTTTTATAATTTAATTTCGTTAATAGGGAAGGAAACAATACCTTAACTCATCTTCAACCCTATATCTCGGATCCCCAAATTTAGAAAACAAACCAAATTGTCTTTGATCTGGCCCTAGATGACTTATGTTCTTTCTTAGGTTATGATTAATTATATCTGCTAGGGTCGGATTTGATAGGCAGCGGAAGCGAAAAAGTAATTCGATTTGGGATGTAGGAAAATTGATAAATCAACAAATAATAGGTAAGGTGATAGACACATATATTTACGTGGAAAACCCAAATATGAAAAAAATCACATGTGGCAACAATATAATCCGCTATAATATGATGAGTGAGTATAATGTACGATTTTCGGATCAATGAGTTCTATAAGATCAAAATAAAGAGAGAAAAAAAGTTTTCTCAAATACTCTCTCAATCTAGGTACGTGGAATAGGGAGAATAACCTTGGGCAAGTGCCAAAAGGCACAAATTGATTATGTCATGCGTTACACCTAACTAGGTAAAATAACCTAGTATATATAGAAAACCTTTAAGAAAACCTAGAAAGTTTTCTAGTTTCAGTCAGCTACTTAAAGTCGAAGATAAAATCTTTCACAAAAACGAAAGATAATATTTTCCATATAATGGAATTGGGACAAAACCTAACAAACTACACCTTGGACCGAATTCTATGTAGGTACACCAACACCAAAGGAACCCCTAAAGGTAATCATACCGTTCAATGGAAGAACGATCATCCTATATACTTGAATTTGAACGTGGCTCGGTTAGGATCCGAACTCGACTCGATAACTGGATCCGAAAACTCGGTTCGAAGGATCCGACAAACCTTGATAGAGTCCGAATCCGATTGAAACCCGACTCATAGAACTCATCGTCACAAATTGGTATATGGAATAGAAATAATAACCCTAGGCGGTACTAAGAGGCACAAATTAGTTATGCCATGTGCCACTGTTTCGGATTTCCGTCTTTTTGCTGATCTGAAAATTGACCCTCGCGGAGTGCGAACGTTGATATGAGACGTCTCCAAGCTTGAGCCGAGCAATACCTTGAGTCATAGATGGATTTTGGGTCACACCCAACAATATCCTCCCTCTTTTGTGATAAAAAACAAAGAGAGTTTTTCTTTTTTATATAAAAAATAGTATACCACGTACCTATATTGTTGTTTATTATTACTTTTATTTAAAAATGTGGTTAATAAGTTCATCAAAAACAATATGGTTAATAAGGATTATGAGATATTAAAAGACAAAGAAGATAAATAAATGTTTGCATAAGGCGAGCTACTCAGTTTCTTGCAGGATACAAATGGGGCATTAATGTTCAAGGGAAAGTAAAATGGGCAAGACTCATTTGGTCAAAGATGAATACACCCGGACTAACTTCATCTGCTGGCTGCTTATGCGTAATAAACTCCCTGTCTTGCTGAAACACCAGCATACTAAATGTGTCGAGCAATTTCGGTACTGAAACATTAGTTCTGATCGTAAATAGGGCTGTCAAAGTTTTTATTGACAAAAATATTCGAAATTGATTTGATAAAAAATCGGGTATAATCATCAATTATTCGTTTGAATTTTAAATTAGGATAAAAAATTTTCCTATTTATGTTGTCTGAACTCGATTTTGACTCAAATTTAGGCTTATCTGATTTGTTAGACAAGAAAAATTGGGCATCAAACAAAATATTTCATTTGAATTTAGACATTAACCGATTTATCCGACCCCAAATTTCGTAAGCGGTGTAAATTTGCTACTCAAATGAGGAAGGGTTTGATTGATAGGCTGGAGATTGTAGTCGATGGACAAATTATGAAACAATGTTTCACAAACTAATGAATATGAAATTAATGAGAATTTCTTAGCAAAACAATCATGGAAATATAAGACATGTATAGATTTGGTATGCAGATGATTTTGGAAGGCTTGAGTAATGAGAATTTCTCATACTTGGTGCTTCATAGGTTGTTGCCTGTTTGTACCCAAAAAAAAAAAGAGAAATAATTATATAATATTTTTATAAGGAGTAATATAAACTAAATTCATTAATGCTGACAATTATTTGTCATTTAATTTATAAATAACATCTTATTTACAAAAATTTTATACCTATCGCAACCTTATAAGGTTCGTATATGTTGACTAGCGTCCAGATGTCTAACGCCCAATTCTTGAACCCAAACGATACACACATATACATGACCATTACCCGATAGCTTGTGGTTTTCATGTATATTAAAAAATAGTGTATGGTAAAATTTTTATTAATTATATGAATATGATAAAAGGAAATTAAATCCTTATTTACTTTTGGTCTTGTTGTGCACATGATTTTGTCTTTTTAAATAAAAATTTTGTAATATTGAATTCTAAATCGTAAACAAGTTTATACATCAAATAAACAAAAAATCAGTCTTATAAAAAGTTTCATAATGTAAAAGCAACCAAAAGAAAATTTATTAGGTAGATACTTTTATGTCAATGCTATATAATGCATGATTATTTATCTACATACATCGCACACTTTAACATTTAACATAGTATTTTGATTAAAATTCTATAAAATTAGGCCATTTCATCATGGGTCTTTAAGTAGCTATAGCCCATGGGCATTACCGTTAATCCTTCTGCTGCTATCAAACACCGTGTACAATATCAGTACTTCCACTTATTTCACCGCCGGTTCTAATAGCCCCTCCACCACCTACTTCACCCTTAGTTGTACCACCGCCTTTAGTTCCCCCTCCTACAGCACCATCACTTACTCCACGATCGCTAATAATACCTCCTCCAATAGTACCACCACCACTTACACTTCCGTCGATTCCCCCTCTAACTCCAACAGTTCCGCCACCACCTATTTCACCTTTACCTCTACCTCTGCCTCCGACCCCAGCAGCACCTATAATGCCTCCTCCAATAGCTCCACCAACGCTTCCGCCTCCACCTACTTCTCCACCACCTACAATTCCGCCTCCAATGACGCCACCGCCGCCTATACTTCCACCGATTCCGAGTGCCAACTCCAACAGCCCCACTGCCACCTATTTCACCTTTAACTCCACCTCCACCTTTGCACCGCTACTACACCACCTATAGTGCCTCCTCCACCAACACCGCCACTAGCTCCAATAGCTTCGCCACCACCTACTTCACCTTTAGCTCCACCTCTGCCTCCAACAGACACCGCCAACACTTGCACCTGCTCCACCACCACCTATAATACCCGCCTCAACGGAACCACCACTACCTACACTTCCACCGATTCCACCGCCAGCTCCAACAACTCCACCACCACCTATTTCACCTTTAGATCCACCTCTGCCTCCTACTCCACCACCGCCTATAATGCCTCCTCCAACAGCACCACTAGCGCTTCCGCTTCCACCTACTCCTCCACCACCTACAATACCGCCACCAATCACACCACCACCACCTACACTTCCACCTATTCCACCGCTAACTCCAACAGTTCCGCCTCCGCTTGCTTCACCTTTAGCTCCACCTCCAGTCGCTACTCCACCACTTCCGCTCCCACCCACTCCCCGCGACCGCCTCCAATAACTCCACCTCCTACTACACCACCACCTATAGTACCTCCTCCAGCGAGCACCACTACCAGCTCAATAGCTCCGCCACCACCTACTTTACCTTTAGCTCCTCCTCCGCCTCCAACAGATCTTGCCAAGCACTTACACCTGCTCCACCGCCACCTATAATACCTCCCCAACAGAACCACCACCACCTACACTTCCACCGATTCCACCGCCGGCTCAACAACTGCGCCACCACCTATTTCACCTTTAGATCCACCTCCGCCTCCTACACCACCATCGCCTATAATGCCTCCTCCAATAGCACCACCACCGCTTCCGCTTCCACCTACTCCTCCACCACTTACAATACCGCCGCCAATCGCACCACCACCACCTACACTTCCACCGATTCCACCGCCAGCTCCAACAGCTCCGCCACCACCTATTTCACCTTTAGATCCACCTCCGCCTCCTACACCACCACCGCCTATAATGCCTCCTCCAACAGCACCACCAGCACTTCCGCTTCCACCTACTCCTCCACCACCTACAATACCGCTGCCAATCGCACCACCGCCACCTACACTTCCACCTATTCCACCGCCAACTCCAACGGTTCCGCCTCCAGGTTGCTTTACCTTTAGCTCCACCTCCAATTGCTACTCCACCACTTCCGCTCCCACCTACTCCACCGCCACCAATAATACCGCCTCCAATGACTCCACCTCCTACTACACCACCACCTATAGTACCTTCTCCAGCGAGCACCACTACCGGCTCCAATAGCCCCGCCACCACCTACTTCACCTTTAGCTCCTCCTCCGCCTCCAACAGATCTGCCGGCGCTTGCACTCGCTCCACCGCCACCTATAATACCTCCCCCAACAGAACCACCACCACCTACACTTCCACCGATTCCACCGCCAGCTCCAACAGCTGCGCCACCACCTATTTCACCTTTAGATCTACCTCCGCCTCCTACACCACCACTGCCTATAATGCCTCCTCCAATAGCACCACCAGCGCTTCCGCTTCCACCTACTCCTCCACCACTTACAATACCGCCGCCAATCGCACCACCACCACCTACACTTCCACCGATTCCACCGCCGGCTCAACAGCTCCGCCACCACCTATTTCACCTTTAGATCCACCTCCGCCTCCTACACCACCACCGCCTATAATGCCTCCTCCAACAGCACCACCAGCGCTTCCGCTTCCACCTACTCCTCCACCACCTACAATACCGCCGCTAATCGCACCACCGCCACCTACACTTCCACCTATTCCACCGCCAACTCCAACAGTTCCGCCTTCGGTTGCTTTACCTTTAGCTCCACCTCCAGCTGCTACTCCACCACTTCCGCTCCCACCTACTCCACCGCCACCAATAATACCGCCTCCAATGACTCTACCACCACCTATACTTCCACCGATTCCGATGCCAACTCCAGCGCCCCACTGCCGGCTATTCCACCTTTAGCTCCACCTCCACCTCCACCTCCTACACCACCACCACCTATAATGCCTCCTCCAACAGCACCACCACCGGCTCCAATAGCTCCGCCACCACCTACTTCACCTTTAGCTCCTTCTCCGCCTCCAACAGCATCGCCGGCGCTTGCACTGCTCCACCGCCACCTATAATACCTCCCCAACGTAACTACCACCACCTACACTTCCACCTATTCCAACACCGGCTCCAACAGTTCCGCCACCACCTATTTCACCTTTGGCTCCACCTCCGCCTCCTACACCACCACCGCCTATAATGCCTCCTCCAACGAGCACCACCACCAGCTCCAATAGCTCCGCCACCACCTACTTCACTTTTAGCTCCTCCTCCGCCTCCAACGAGTCTCGCCGGCCGCACCTGCTCCACCACCACCTATAATACCTCCCCAACAGAACCACCACCACCTACACTTCCACCTATTCCGAGCACCAGCTCCAACAGACTCCGCCACCACCTATTTCACCTTTGGCTCCACCTCCGCCTCCTACTACACCACCACCTATAGTGCCTCCTCCAACAGCACCACCACCGGCTCCAATAGCTCCGCCACCACCTACTTCACCTTTCGCTCCTCCTCCGCCTCCAACAGTGCTTGCCAGCGCCGCACTCTGCTCCACCGCCACCTATAATACCTCCCCAACAGAACTACCACCACCTACACTTCCACCTATTCCAAGCACCAGCTCAACGAGCTCCGCCACCACCTATTTCACCTTTGGCTCCACCTCCGCCTCCTACACCACCACCACCTATAGTGCCTCCTCCAATAGCACCACCAGCGCTTCCGCTTCCGCTTCCACCTACTCCTCCACTACCTACAATACCGCCACCAAACGCACCACCACCTACAATACCGCCGCCAAACGCACCACCACCTACTATACTTCCACCGATTCCACCGCCAACTCCAATAGCTCCACCTCCAACTACTCCACCTTTAGCTCCACCTTTGGATGCTCCTCTACCACCACCTATAATTCCGCCACTAACTCCACCACTAGCTCCAACACTCTCTTTATCACCGATGCCACCTCTACCGTAATACGTAGAGCTAATATAACCTCCTGAGGGAACAACACCACTTTCGTCACCTTTTTACTATGAATTCCAATACCAACACTTCTTTTTCCCGTAGCACCACTTCTTTTGCTACTAATGCCTCTTTCCTCTCCCGTACCACCTATAACACCTCCTTCTTTGACGCTACCGATACCTACTCCACCACTAACATAATCCTCAACACCACCAGTACGAGAATTAGCATTACCAGCAATCACACCTACACTTGCACTTTCACCTGTGTGACCATTAACACGAATTTCTCTAGCAACAACACCAACTTCATCTCTAAACAACACTAATAGGAGTGTACATATCACCCCTATAAATTTTAAAGGCGTCCGCATGTTTTTCACTTGAAAGAAGGGGCCACACTCCCAACAAGTCTCTCCACCACTATACCTAATACACCTTATGTACTTTTCTCTTTTCTTTTCTTTTTTTTGATTTGTTGGAAACTTATACTTGATAGTCGCATAAAAATAACAAGGCAAGTACCCTATTTATAGCAAGAGGGGATCAGAAAGGGTGGGTGATACGCATGCTTGTTTATGTGTAAAGTTTGGCCCCAAGCATCCAAGAGTTTGACATTTCCTCTGAATAGGTGTCAAGCCGGCAGCTTCATGGATAAACTAAAAATATTTTCAACCATGCTTGGTGCTCTTCACCACTAACCTTATAGTGGAAGATCTTTTCAAGGGTGGTGTTAAAATTTACCATGTGTCCCTTGATCAACTAGTGCTCCCCTCCGCGGTTAATCCAAATACTAAGGTCTAGAATTATATGGGCACTTGGTAACTTTTTCAGACTTAGCTTGGCGGTGGCCAAATCTAACTATACCACTAGTTAGTGATTATACATATTGCGCGTAGTGACCAAAATACTAGAATGAATAATTTATGTAGAAATGCTGCTAAGGTTTTTTGTTTTAAATAAGGCATAAATGTTGATTTAAGTAACTAACTTGTATAAATTTTATTAGCTAATATAATAAGTTTTAATTAAAATTACTTTTTTAATGATGAAATTCATACGATGTTTATAATAAAAATTAAATTTAAATAAATTTATAATTGAACTAATAAAATAAATGACGATACTAATTTAAACTCTTCTAAATACTCCTCTTCTACTTAGTCATTATTTCATTGTACAATTTCTAATGAGGAGATTCTCACATCTTGTATAACCTCGCTTGTCGAATATATTTATTCATTGTATTAGTCTGAATTTGAAATTCGAAAAATGATGCTTGTTGCGTACTAATATGACAATCAATTAACAATTCAACCATATATAAACATAACACTATGAAGAGATTATGACAGAATTGCTCCAAAAATGAGAAATAATACCACATATTAGAAGAGGGTATATGGAGAGACATTCAGAAATAAAGAAAGAATATTTATTTGTAGACAAAATACACATGAAAGAATGATAGATTGAGGTTTGTCATGGGCAAAAAGCCAATGACAGCCTCAAAAAATAAAGAAGAGGTAAAATTATGGGGGAGGATTTTACTTAAATGTAATTGATAATCACATTAATATGTTAATTATAGATGTCGTAATTTAACCTCTGGGATTATTTCTATCTCTAGGGATGTTACCTTAATCCCATGACAATCACGCATATTAAAAGTTTTCAATAAACTAGTTTAATGAGTTTGCTAAGATAAAGCTGCATTTAGACATATGTGAGATGGAAATTTATAACGTGATTATTAATTTCTTTTCAGGATTGAAAATTAGTTTATATTGAGTATATGAAAGTTTAAAATGCGAGTAACTCAAAAATTCTCTCTAAAATTTATGTATTTAACTTTCATATTCAGAATATTTGAAGAAGTGATAGTTCTTGTGGCAAGGAAAAAACTCTCATCATTATCTTCTAATTTGAATTTCTAGCTTACTTCCTCCATTTTATAATATATGTTATTTTTAATATTTTTTTAATCTTACATCTTTCATTTTATAATTTTAATAATATATTAATGATTAGTTTACTAATTTTACTCTTATTAATATTTTTTCTCTCCTTTTTTATTGACTTTTCTTATTTCGAATAAAATTGCTAAATACCTTAATCCTTTAACATAAATTTTATTATAAACTTTATATTTCTTTAATATATCTTCACAGCCTAAAAACGAAAAATATCATGAAAACAAGAAACTGCGAAATATGAGTCAATGGCCCAAAGAGCCAGCATGCCACGACCACCCCATAATGGGCGAGAATAGAAACAAGCTTAGGTGTCTGATATCGTTATTTCTTGTGAAATTATGCGAGTGTTCATTTGATCTTGCTCGATCCTAAATATCTGTGTGTCTTTTAAGCATTTGTTCCGATTATTCAACTGTCTTTTCAAAAAGTGTTCAAGCATGAATTTCTTTATTTAACTATCATTTTTTAGAGTCACTTGAATGCTTGATTTCTTTTACTAGGAATATTTCTTATGCTCTTATGATAAATATCCTCGTATACTATATATATATATATATATATATATATATATATCCATCCTCATATATTATTCGTATTATACGCTCGGTTAGTCTACATTTGAACCATTTCCTAAATCGGTGACCGTGAATGCAAGATTTTGGGTAAACTCAACCACAACTAGAATGTTGGGTAAAGGGAAAGTTCTTCTTAAATTTATGTCTGGAAAAATATTGTGTTTAACCAATGTTATGTTTGTACCTTCTCTTGGTAGGAACTCGGTTTTGGGGGTCATCTTAATCTTGTTGGTCTTAAAATTGTTTTAGATGGATAGATAGTTATCATATCTTGTAATGGAGACTTTGTTAGAAAGGGATATCTAAAAAGTGGGTCAAAAGAAGGTTTATTTATTTTGAATGTTGCCTCCGAAATTAATAATGGAAATGCTTTTAGTTCCGCTTATATTGCTTGAGTCTCGTGGATTTATAGCATGGTAAACTTTGACTTGTTAATTTTTCTTTCTTAAAGAGATTGCATTTAATTCCATCTCGTTAATGTCGACAATATCTCGAAATGTCTTGTATGCGTTGAAGCAAAGCTAAAAAGTCTTTCAAACATGTGACTAGTAGACATACAAAATTACTATAATTATTTCATTTAAACTTAGCATACTTCAAGGACATCATTAGCAAAGGTGGGAAATAAAAGATAGTACATTGCCTTTGTAGATGGCTTTTTAGATTCACTAAAGTATATCTCCTTAAAACTAAAAAAGAGGCCGAGGAAATGTTCTTGAGGTATAAAGTACAAGTAAAAAAACAACTTGATAGAAAGATCAAAAGGCTTAGATTTGATAGACATGGAGAATATAAAACTAATACCCCTACTGATTTCTGTGCAAAAAATGGAATTATTTATGAGAATAGAGCCCCTATACTCCACAATAGAATGGAGTAGTTGAACAGAAAAATAGAACCCTTAAACAAATAATGAATTTTATACTTTTAACTTCAGACCTATATGATAATATGTAGGGGAAACTATTTTAACTACTTGTTATATTCTCAAAAGAGTTCCCCATAAAAATTAGATCGGACCTCACATGAATTGTGAAAAGGGTATGCTCCTAATATAAGTTTTCTTAAGGGGGTGTTAGGCTAAAGTTATTTTACCTTACTTCAAGAGACTTAATATTGGCTCTAAGACCTTTGATTTTGCATTTATTGGTTATGTTCAAAACAATGCTTTATATACATTTACGTCTTTAGATGATTTTCTATTTCTGAATCCAAAGATGCAGAGTTCTTTGAGCATGCATTTCCTTCAAAAAGAATATGACTGATGGTATGCATAAGAAAGTAAATTTTCCTATCACTAGTTCCAGGTATTAGAGACTCAATTAATGAGTCTATCATTAGTTCCGTAATTTAATCCGAATTTAGACTTGTCCGATACAAAAAAAAAAAAAAGGAATATTAGGCAAAATATTTAGTGTGAATTTTAGATATTGATCGATTTGCCTGTCCCAAATTGTTGCCAACGCTAAATTTTCCTAGTTGAATTGCCTTTCAGTTTTTTCCGCCTTGAAAATTTATCCTTTTTTTCGATAGGATTCAAATTAAAGAAATAATGTGTAATGAAAAGGGTTTTTGAACAATATAAATCCAACATATAAATACCATTAATATAACCTTCAAAATTAGTCCCCAACAACCAACATTTCACCTTATCTATTGTTTTTAGTACACCACCAAGTTGAGATAATTTTAAAAGCACTTTAAAAATTAAATAAAAAAAATAAAATAGGAGAATTGACTTAATTTCAAAAATCTGACTGTCCGCTGCCACATCATTACACCGTTAAGTTACAATGACCCTAACTCGGTGGTGTACTAAAAATAATAAATAAGGTGAACGGTTAGATTATTAGAGGATAATTTTAAGAGTTGGATTAACGGTGTCCAATATTTCCAAAGTTTGGATTAATATTGTCCAAAATAATGTATAATAAAAGAAATTCGAAAATACAGCAAAAATTTAAATTAGAGGCAAACCCACGCTTGAGGAAGCTGCAGCAAACTATTTCGAAAGCTAGTTTCAGATTAATACTTGACACCTCCAAACCACTAATCACTATCTCAAAAACTAATACCATTTGTCAACCTTTTGACAATTACTTCACATTTTACTTTGAATTCCAATGATCCGCATGTTCTTAAATGCCATTTATATTAATTATTTATCTTAACAACTACTTTTGCTAAACATTTTTATATTTGATAGCTAGTTTGACAGCTAATGACTCGAATATCTAACAACTAATAACTAGTATAACAACTAATCACTACTAAAACAACTAGTTTTACTGAACATTCTCACCGAAGATCGTAAACTAGCTTTTGGAACGGTTTACCACGTCTTCTGCGAGTAAGGGTTTGCCTCTAATTTGAATTTTGGTTGTACTCTTCCTTCAACATTCACAAACTCTCTCTATCATATATCGGATCCTTTGTGTTCCCTCAATTTTGAATGACATTCCGACCACAAAAGTTTGTCCTTGCTAGGGTGGTTTGTCCTTGCTAGGACTATAAATGAGGGGCCGGTCATATATTAGCTCGTCATCAAATCTTCGAAGTTTACTTGGGCTCAGCTCGAATGACTCAGGTCGACTTAATTTTTTTATTTTGCTTAAAAAGTTTATAAATTCAAGCATATAATCAAAGTTAAATTCTATATTTTTAATTAGATTTTTGTTATTTTATATTTTAAATTTTTTGTTATTTTAGGTGGCCGAAATCCATTTACAGTTAATTTAGATTTTTTGTTAGAACAAATAATGAATATGAATTTGCTATAAAATAAATAGTAATTAAGTTAGTAAAAAATGAATATCAACTCAAAAGATAAATTGGATTTTTCTAAAGTGAATATAAGCAGTGGGGTCAACTCTGCAACGTCGCATCACACCATTGGATTATTTTTTAAAAATGAATATTGTCTTGACAAGAAATGAATATGAATGTACAAGGGAAAAATAAATATTGAGTTTCTGAAAAAATAAGCATTAGATTTTTCTGAAAAATAAATATCTCTAAACGTCATTTATACGTATTTTTAAAACTTTTTCTCTTCATTTAGTAAGATTTTCTCTATGTATTAGTTGTAATTTAAAGTTCACATAATAAAGGACATTTTAGCAATTTTAGAGGTTTATACTAATTTGACATAAAAATGAAGGAATATAAATAATAATTTGAAAATGTGAGGATTAGATTTTTACCCTAACAATTTAGATTTTACAGGGAACTCCAAAGTTCAGTAAGCAGCCTACTTAAAGGTTTATGCGTCAAAGATTAAACTATTTCTATACTTCGAGTTTTAGGCCTGTTTGAAGTTACGGATAAAATGAAGAAGAATAATATATATGGAAAAATTAGTAGAAAAAGACAGAAACGAATAAAAATGAACAAAAACGAACAAAAATAATAATAACATCAACAACAACAATAATAATAAGCTGCAGTGATAATAATAACGAATGCGAGGATTAGATATTCTCCCTTATTATTTGAAAAATTATCATATATAGTTTTAAAATTAAACTTAGTACGAATATGCTATTAAAATAATTCTTGAAATTTGCCTATATGTTGAAAATAAAATTAAAAACTTTGACTATATGTTAAAAGTATAATTTGGTCATTGCTAATTGATCAGGACCCTCTTTTATAATAATTTTTGTATAAGTACGCAAGTCTATATACTACCAACCATTACAAATGATGGAACATTAATATATGTAGAAGATACAATTTCTTTACATTATTCTTTACTTACCTAACTTATATGTTTCTTTATTATGTCGATATTTTTTACTCTTTATTGTGAAGATATAACGCCCTTTTAATTATATTCGGTTAAAGTTATCTTAGACCCAAAATTTGAATTTTTGTTAAGCCCGTCTTCTTAAAAATTTCATTTGATACATCATCACTACATCAG
The DNA here is from genome assembly GCA_021018815.1 of Talinum fruticosum. Classification (NCBI taxonomy): domain Eukaryota; kingdom Viridiplantae; phylum Streptophyta; class Magnoliopsida; order Caryophyllales; family Talinaceae; genus Talinum; species Talinum fruticosum. The sequence continues at coordinate 4,382,530 of JAITYX010000047.1, read as the reverse complement.
CAGGGGAACGAGAAGATGGTTAGGTCAATTAGACGAAGCCTTCTATGAATAAGGTATAAGTTTAACTACTTATTTTTTGTTTTTTATTTTTAATATGTAAATTTTTGTTTAATAATTCAGTGTATTGGATCATGACTTTTTCTATTTCTCCATTTATTTTCTAAGTTTGTGTGTACTTTGTCTTTTATTATTTGCATTAGTTTTAAAGAATCTTGACATATAGGCTAGATCAAACTCAAGTTTACACTTGCTTAATAATTATTCAAGATTGATTCAATTGATATCTCGCAGCTTGTAAAAAACAATGTGCATATATTGTATGTTTGACTTATCACTTAGACATATTTTTCTGTACATGCATAATGACACTCCATCTTTTTTCTTTTTCATTTTCTTAGTCCTTTTTTTGTTCTTAATTTTTAATTTAATTCTCCATTCATCATAGGTTAGTATTAAATAGTAGACATATATAACCGACTCTGAGAAATATATAACATGCAGAAAGTATTCAATATTATAGAATATGACTCTTTCATTTAGTTTAGGGTGGAGGGAAGGTAATGAGAAGAAATAATGAGCGAGTTAAGATGAAACAAATGATAGAGAGTAATTCGTATTCCGAAATGTCAATAGAACATGGAACCCATATATTAGTTTAAGTTTATTCTCAATATTAACTCTTTAATATTTGCTTATTTTTAAAATGGATAATATTTCACTTAAATTCTCATGCTCAAGATCGATGTTTGAGAAAACAATAACGAATAGTAGGCCGATATTTGAGAAAACAATAATGATTAGTAGGTTGAGCTGTTGAGGTAACCGATACTAGCCTCCCCCTCCCTCCCTCTATAGTTGTAGTACATGATTGATTGAAATATTTAAATGTTTTTGATGTGTTTAAGTAAATGCATTTTGATTTGTGTTTTAGGCGATCATCATGTTGTTTTATTATTATTACAATGTTTGATGTATAGTTAGTCAACACTTTTCTTTTTCTCTTAGAGAGATAGTATCATGGTGATGGAGGGCTCACTCAATATTCATAACTTTTTAAAAATTTATCCCTCCATTTCAAAATATATGTCGTTTTAAAATTATGTGGGAATATTAAGGAAACACAAAATTCATGACAAATTTTATGTTAAAAGACTAAGTTGCCCTATATTTTATTAGAAATAAAAAAATCAATAAAAAAGAAGAGAAATAAAGCAATTAAGAAAGACAAAGTTAGTAAAATAGTAATTAATATGTCATTAAAATTATAAAGTGACAAGATATTATTAAACCAGAAAAGTTATTAAACTATTAAACATTAACAGGAATTTTGGTAGTTACGTAAGTTCCAACATGCCCATAATTCGGACGTTTTTTGCCTCTAAATCGGGAACGAAGCTTTTCAAGAGCATTTTGAATTGAAAGCTCCCATGGCGTTTCATAAGCTTCTTCACCGAACGCCCTCTTTCTGCTGGTAATCTTCTTCGTCACTCTCCCCTTTTCATGTCCAATTTTCATTCTGCTGTTGAAGACCCCCAATTCTTCCTCGAGTCCGTTCGAAGACAGTCCAAGTTAGGGTTTTCAAATCCCGACCATGCCCTCGCTCTCTTTCGTCGTATGACATCTTTGGATCCTCTCCCTTCCATCATTGATTCCAATCAGCTCTTTACTGCCATGTCCAAGATGAAACCCCACCCTCCCTACTCCACCGTTCTCTCTCTTTCCAAGCATCTTGAGCTCTCTGGTCTCCCTCCTAATATAGCATTGGCATGCTCACCACTTGCTACACCCACTTGGGACAAGTCAATTTCGGCTTTTCCCTTCTAGCTAAGCGCCTCAAGCTTGGGTTTCCCTTTGATGTTTTCATCTTCACTACCCTAATCAATGGCCTTATTCACAATGGCCGCTTGGATCAAGCAGTCAAGCTATTGAACAAGATTCTCAAGCAAGGCTTCCAACCCACCATTGTTACATATGGTGCTATGTTCAAAGGTCTTCGCAAAATGAAGGCTGGCATTTGCAAGCCCGGTACTGTTACATACAGCGACAGGTTATTGCCTCAGGCCCTCAAACTTGTTTATGAGATAAAGGGCAATGGCATTTCACCCAGTGTCATCACTTATAATTGCCTTATTCGAGGAATGTGTGGTTTGGGACAGTGGGAAGACGTTAAAGCATTGTTGAATGAGATGGTGGAGAACACTGTAGCTTTGAATGTTGAGACTTACAGTATATTGAGTGACATGTTCTGCAAGGAAGGATGGGTTGATGAAGCACGAGCTCTGCTTGAATTCATGATTAGTCGAGGTGAAATTCCTGACATTATTACTTACAGTTCACTGCTTGATGGATACTGTTTGCGTGGCCAAATGGACAAGGCATTGAAGCTAATTGAGGTCATGGACAAAAATGGTTGCAAACCTGATTTTGTGACATTTTCGACTTTGATAAATGGATACTGCAAGAGCTGAATGATTGAAGAAGCCCTCAACCTCCTTCAGGAAATGTTTGAGAAAGGTATTTCACCAAATGTTATTACCTATAACACTCTTATAGATGGTTTGTGTAAAGCCAACCGACTCCAATGTGCACGTGAACTGTTTGAGGAAATGCAACTTCTTGGAAAAGGTCCAGATGTCTTTACTTATGCTTCATTGTTGAATCACCAGCATAAACTGATGACACAGGGATATTGTTGAAGGAGATGCGGAACAATGGGATTGCTTCCGATATCACTGTTTGCAATATCCAACTTGACAGTTTATGTGAATCTGGTCGTGTTAAAGATGCAGAGGATTTTTTAATGAGCAAGGGTCTTTGTAAGAAGGGACTAATGAGTGAAGCCATTGAATTGATGAGGAAAATGGAGGGCAATAGAATCTTTCCTAATTCTTGCACATACAACTTGATTAAGGATTTATTCACAATAATGACTTGCAAAATGCATGACATTATTGTGATATTATGGTGAACAAAAGGTTCGAAGCCGATGCTGAAACTATGTCTTTGTTTGTAGACCTTTTGTCTTGTGATCAATTAAGTGATTCTTCAAAGGAATTGCTTCAGAAATCCTTCTTTTCACATGGAGATAAGGTGAATGTGGATGTTTGATGACAAAGTGGCCTAAGTATACTGCTCCAGGTATCATGATATTTTCTAGTTTCTAGATGTATTGTCCTTTATTTGTGTACTTCAACATTATGCAAATGTGGTCTTGTTTATCCAAATCCTCTTACCTTGGTTTGTTTTATTACAGTATTTGGCATCAAGCTCTTTGATAATATGTAGCATTATTGGTTCTCAGGATATGGCAAGGAACAATACCATTGAATAAAACAAGAAATAAATTTATCTGACCGCCAAGTTTTTGGTTTGATAATTTCTTCATCGAGTCCAGATGATGATGATCATAAGCTAGTGATGTAAGAGAATCTGCTGATAGCTTGTGGTGCTATCTGTTATCATTTCCCCTATTCAGAGAGCTTCCCAAAAGAACACAAAAAAAAAAAAAAAAACTTCTCTCGTTTCAAGGCTTATGTAAGATCCCATAATTATCCTTCAACCTATCCACTTTTATGAGTAAATAGTAAAGCTGGGTTTGAGACTGGGGTAAATCCCTTCAGGTACCTTTTGTGCTATCTATCAGCCCTCAATTTATCCCCGGAACCTCCTAAGGAAGACCCATACTGGGTGGTAGCGGTGTATTAGAGGTACATTTTTTTGCAAGGTAAAATGAGATTAGTTTTGAACAATATGTATCGCTCCACGGCACATCAGACTAGCTGAGCAAACAATTTTTATGTTTCATCAATCGCAATCACTACTGGTAGAACTCTAGAGTGCCATCTGATATGGTAACAACGCCCCTCCCGAGGGGGCTATCTTTTGATAATGCGTGCTATTAATCAAGAATGCATCATGATGCACCTGTCGTCCATCTATTTTGATAATTTCTTACAGTTAACAATACGATCTTTCATTTCAAATTTTCCTCTCCGTTCTAGGTTTGCTTGAAATCTGGTATGTCTGGATCGTGTATACTGTATGAACCTCAAGCTCATGTCGGAATAGGCAGCCAGGAAGAAGTATAACATCATATTGTATGTCAGTATTGCTTATTACTCTTTTGATGTTATTATCACTTGATCTATTTTTCCAATTTGGAATTATCAAAAATTGTATATTGCATAATTAGTAAAATATGACGAAAACTGTTACCACTTGTACAATTTGACACAAAAGAAAGAAAGGTAAAGAGCAGCAGATATTGAAGTCAGATCATCGGGCAAGTTTCAAGCACAAACTGGAACACATGTTCTCTCCTCCAATCAAATTGCTTTCTATCAAAACATTTGGCCAATGGATGTAAATAACTTGTCCTTTGTTTCTTTGTTGTAGGGTAGCCAGCTAAGGCCTTTCAAAATGGCATCTAAGTCTGACAAAAACAGCCTCTTTGGGAGTCACTTGTAAGGGTGGGACTACTTACATTTGCCCCTAGCCCTCGGCCACCCTACTTTTGCCCACTCGAATCCTCGGTATTGTTTTGGTTCGTTCTGGTTTCAATCCCCAAATCAGCTATCGAATTAGAGCTTTGCAGTCAACTAATACATAATAAAACTTAATAAAACAGCCTTTTTATGTTTAAAGCTTCTAGAGTCCAGTTTGTGATACCCTAGAGATTGTGGATGTAGCATTTCCTTGCAGCAGTGACAACAACACGAGGTTCACATTGAAAATTGAGCTGTACGTATTTAGCTATTGGGTTAACTTCATATTGATCTTCAAAATAGCTTACATGTACTTAAAAAGAAAATGCCATGTTAATGTAATACGTATTCAAATCTGATCAGAAATGGCACCGTAAAAGTGATAAACAAGGAACTCATACTATGAACAAGGGGTATATTCGGCGCCTTAATGCTAAGTGGATGTCAAAAGAGAGCATTCCTAAGCATTCATACATATGCTGGGTTTACATGTATGGGAAACTACAAGTCATGGAGAGGCAAAGCTAATTTGGTGAGCACATTGATAAGACTTGCGTGCTATCAATGCAAGGGAGAACCAACCTAAGTACCAAGGTCACCTTTTTCTATGATTGTTTCTTTGCAGGAAAGGTGAGAGAGATCTGTTGATGTGAATGGATGAACATCACAAAGATTGGGAGAACTATTAGAGAATGGCAATAGAATATATATATATATATATATATATATATATATATATATATAGGGGAGGGTTCAAGTGGGTCTTCCCTTTTAGGTGTGCTCACTTTTAGGTGAACATCCGTCCTCCCCCTGCGTCCCCTCCACCACCGGAACCCTAAACGGTAATTGTTAAATTTTTGGATGAATCGCTTAGTTTTGATGTTAATTGCGAAGTAATTAAGCTGTTATTTGGATGAATTGGTACTCATAATTGACAAATAGTTTAAACCTTTGATGATCTTGTGTATTTCAATGCCTTGTTTGGTATAGTTTGATGTGGAGTTCTCAAGTTCATTGCACGGTATTCACGTTGAATAGCACAGCAAAGATTTGTTGCTTCACTCACCTCAAGTTGTTTTTTTTTTAATTGAATTTAGTGGTACGTAGCTGATTTGAAACTACACGGTTGATTGATTTACTATTTAATTTCTGCTTCTTCACTTGATTGGATTCAATTATTTGCTTCTTTTTGTCCTGCTTCCAGATTGTTCAATTTTAGTTTTCTAGCGATCTGTGAACAAATTTTCGCCCATCTTTTTGTCGCTTGTTGAATTTGTTCACACAAAATAATTAAGCTGTCATGCTTGTGGTGGTTAGGGTCATGAAACATAACTAAGGAGTTCCTTGTAACTTTAAGTGGTGGAGATTTGATTACAAATAGAGATATCATCACTCAATTGCTCACGTTTACTTTCTAGCTAGGTGGAGCCTTGAGCACTGAACCTAGAAGAGTTGCCTAACAATAGGTCTTAATGAGACTTTTTGTTAAATGTAGTAAAAGAACAGAAAAGAAAAACTCACATCACATGAGAAAGACATGACCCCCTCTTGTGCCCTGCCCCCTTAGGCACTTAGCTATTGGTGGATCTGGGTTGTGGATACTATTGATCACTTCTTACATATGAGGATTATTAGCTGTGCAATAATTTTGTAAGAAATATTGATGTACTTGTTGAACACACCAGCTTTAATTTTTTCAACTTTCCAGGTGTTGCATGCAGATGCAGTGCTTGATCACTCCCTGGTTTGACTTTGCTTCTGCTCTCCTCTGAGTTTAGTAATATTCAGTGCTCCATTTGGATGTTTTACTGTATCTTAATGATTAGATCTAATTTTGATAGTGAAACCAGGCGCTGATTTGATATTTTCTCCATTCACTGGTGAAAGTTGTGTGCTTTTGGCCTTGATATTGTGCTACTTCATCCCAGCATTCTACCTGTGTCTAAATGCTTCTGCAGCTCAACACTATTAGGCAATATTTTTTTTGAAGTGCAGGACAGCAAAATGCCTTAACCAAATAATTTTCAGATCACTTGGATGATCCATGAGAAATTGAGAGCTCCCTCAATTCCTCTTTTGCAGGATAGCAACAGTATGATATTGACAATATGATAGCTTAAATGCTGATTTCCAAGTGATAGTCTGCTTGTATGATATTGACATTTTGATAGCTTAAATGTCATTAATATACACATGGTTTCAGCTTACTCATGTAGCATGGAGCTAAATCTGAATTTAGTTTCTATGTTTATGAAACCGTGGATGTCTATTAGCTTAATCAGTAGAACATTCGTGTTATTACACAAAGATGTGGGTTCAAATCTCACATAGGCTGAAAACAAAACTAAACAACCTTGAAAGCTAGAAACAACACATTCAGACAGTTCAAACATGCACAAATTCAGCTAAAAGTTAAAGACTTGCATAAAACTTGTAGGCAATGTAGTTTGAGGCTGTTAAGACCTTGGATATGTCCCAAAAGCAGTCAAGGAAGATGATTCATGAAGAGAAGTACTGTCCAAGCAAGGGTTCAAATTTCAACATATTGAGTTTCTAGTTTTCAACATTTTTTTATTTTTGAGACATTTTTTGCATTTATTGGTCTATAATATTTTAGGTAGTTTTTAGTTATATTTTACACATCTTTTAATGGATATATTTCATCCCTATTGCTCCCAGCAAAGCGCTATGCCCTCCGGTTCAGTCTAGGCCAGGACAAGTCCAATTGCTAGTAAGATATGTGCGTAAAAGTTTAAGGAAGTTCATTTTGGAGTAGCCAGGGCTATGGACAAGCCTAAAATGACGTTAGGAAAGTTATTTCATAGAAGAAAGAGCAGTCCAAGCAAGGATTCTAATTTCAGCATATTGAGTTCCTAGTTTTTAGCATGAATTTTTATTTTTGAGACATTTTTTTTATTTATTGGTCGGTAATATTTTAGGTAGTTTTTAGCTATATTTTTCACATCTTGTGATGGATATATTCCATACCTATAGCTGACACCAAAGTGTCATGCCCTTCAGTTCGGTCCAAGACAAAACAAGTCCAGTCGCTAGCAAGGTCCATCCCTACTACTGCCAACAAAGTGTCATACCCTTCAGTTCAGTCTAGGCCAGAACAAGTCCAGTTACTAGCAAGACATATGCGTAAAAGTTGAAGAAAGTTCATTTTGGAGCAGCTAGGGCTATGGACAAGCCTAAGATGAAGTTAGGAAGGTTATTCTATGGAGGAAAGAACAATCCAAGCAAGGGTTCCAAATTCAGCACCATGTGTTCTTTAACTGCACGAGAATTTTTTATTTTCTGGGTATTTCTTGCAATTTTAGGATGACTTAGTTAATCGGCTATAATCTTGTTTTAGACATGTTATATAAGCTTATTACATGTGTTAGGGACACCTAAAACCCTAACCAACAGGTGCCTGAAGCTAAAAATCAGCCCAGGCAATGAGCTACAAAGAGGCTGATTCAGCAAGCCTAAAAGCTAGGGAAGTAGTTGCAGTTTTGGTGGTACAAGCTAAGTTTTCTTTGAGTCATCAAATCTAAGTTTTAAATTTCATTAGCCTACGTAGGACTTGAACCTACGACCTTTGTGCTTCTTGCACAAATGCTCTGCCAATTGAGCTAATAGGCTTGTCAAATTGGCAATATGAAACAATATAGCAGAGGAAGAGCTTTCAAAATATTTGCTACCTCAATCACCAATTCCAAACTTCTTTGGACACTTTCATACAAAGGATTCAGATAATAGAAATCAAAATATTTGCTATTTCAATCATACAAAGAGCGTTCATCTCAATCCATTGCTAAATTCAGAGGAGGGAAGAGACGTCCACAAGACACTAGCATCAATCCCCCTCAACTCAACTCAATCCATTGCTAATTCAGTCATCTTGCCAATCATTCTAAACACAAATTCAGCCAAGTCCATTCAATTCAATAATTCCCACAATCCACAATAAAGAGGTTATCCAAATTGCCCTTGGCCAATCTCATCTCCCAACAATTCGTACTTAAATTCAGTCATCTTACTTTTCAAGTCACCGTGAGTTTCTTCAATGTATTAATACCATGACACTTATTCAAGATTCAACAAAACAAGCAAAAATCAGCATTGGAGCCTTCAACAAAACGAGCATAGCATCAATACTGAAATTCAACAAAACCAACATAGAAACTGTGAAAAAAATACACCAAAAATGATCAAACCCTTGATGAAAAAGCAGCATTTACAAGAAAAAGTACCTATCGGAGCCATAGTTGGAGCTCCGAACAGACTAGAGTTTTCAGGCACAGCTCCTGCCCCCTCTTTTTCCTCCCATCTACTGAGCTTAAAAGCAGCATTTACAATATACAGAGAGGAAAATGATCAAACCCTTACGAAAAATACACCAAAAAAGCCAAAAAAAAAAAATCATGTAAATTACCAATTAGGATTCCTGCGGTGGAGGATGGCGGCTGGCCGGGGCCGGACGGCGAGGGCGCTGGTGAGGCCGGCGACTGGGATAAATCCATGGTGAGAGAGTAGAGAGAGGCGGGCGAGCGACACAGAGAGAGGTGGGATGACGCCGGAGGGACGCCGGCGAGGTCCGGCGAGTGAGGGTGGTCGCGAGGCAGAGAGAGAGTAACGAGAGAGCAATGAAAGGGGATAGAAATCTGCTGAACGATTTCCAGCCTTTTCCCCGTCTCTCACAAGGAAAAAAATAATCTTTTTTTAATTAAAATGTTTCCAATTAATCTCAACCATTGGATAAAAGTTGAATGATTGAGATTTAATATGCTTCACCTGATAAGTGAGTACATCTAAAGAGGAGAGCTCACTAATAAAATTTTTAAAAAACCCTAATTACTTTCACTTACACTATTTCGCTCTTACTCCCGGTGCGTGCTAGATTATTAGCCTTGGTTTACCCACAACATGTGATCTTAATCAAGCACGAATGGATTCAAGTAGGTTAAACAAGGATTTAGTTTCTCTTTATGTTCTCATTATAATTGTAAAAAAATATAAAAAAAAACCCCAACCGGATACCCGATCCTAAATTCGGTTCCCTTGGATCCGCAATCGGTTTTAGACTCCTGGACCGAGTTATAACCATGTCCGAGACCGGGTGCGGATTGGGTCTGAAATCTGGACCCAATTCTAATTGGGTCCGAGATCGAGTTCGGCCAAAAATGATCGGATACTAGGTCCCGCTCATCCCTAATCATGACGTTCACACATTGGCATTATAATTCATTGGTATCAAGTTACGTTGATCGAGTTCTTAGGTAAGATTGTGTTTAAACTTTATAATTTATTAAAAAATGTCACAAAATTTTAGTGTTACCTTTTAAATGCCCATTAACTTGTTTGAAGTAATTGTCAATTAATTTATTAGAGTACATTTAAAATGCTCATTAATTTGTTTTGTTTTTGGTGTCCGAGTACATTTGAAATGTCGTTAATTAGTGGTTAAAAAGTCAAAATTTTATATATTTTTGAATAACTTACAAAGTTTAAAGGTAGCCTTGGCTAAGATCTCGACTTTGTTATAAAAGCGTTTAAAGAAAGCAGATAAAGAGATAACAATTTGATTATTTTTTAACATCTTTGTCTCTAATTGCTTTGATGTCTCAAACTCTTGTTCTTATTCTAATTTCTTCAATTTTGTCTATCAAAACAAAACCTAAAGCAAGAGAAAAGTAGTAAAAGTTTGCTTAAATTTCATTCTTAGGCTAACCCCAATTATCTGTCTCTTTTTATTCCTTCTTCTTCCTTATTTTGATTATATATTCTTCTCTGTTTTATTCTACTTTAACTAAATTCCAATAAGTAAATTTACCAATTTAATTTTTAAATCCATTATCAATGAAACTTATTATTTTACCTTAGCTTTCGCAATTAAATTAAGTTTTATTTTTCCTTTTCTATCATTGTAAGATCCCGATTCAGGTAGGGAAAGTAAGAAGGGAATGAAACTATAGAACCTTCTTTTAATTGATTTATTTTCTTTATTTATCCTTCTTTAGTTGATTTTAAAATTTATGTTTAATCTTAAAAATAGTAAAAATATTAGATTAATTTTAATTTTTTAATGACCACATTTTATTCTCGTTTATATATTTATATATTGTTTATGTGTTATGAATGTACTCACAAAAAATAAACATGTTTTAGTAACAAAGAGGGAAGACAACTATATATTTCCTTTGTTCTCTACATTTTTTTTTGGTAGATTATTATACTTTTTTAATCAAAGTAATTGTCTATACTTTTATCTAATCAAAAGTCACAGGGAGTAATAAAAACTTGCGAATTCATAAATTTAATGAGGTAGATGTGTGTATATGATTAGCATATTTTTAATAATATTATTGATTTATTATTTCATTTTTATGCTGGTTTATCATGTTGAATTTTTTGAGGTTGTTTTAATTATTTAATTACTTATTTCTAGCTAAATTTGTGTCTAAATTTATAAACTTATAAAAATCAGTCTCCCTATAATTACATAATTCAAGGGACTGTTGCTATATCGGACATTTCGGTAGAACTCTACAAGCCTTAGAAACTGCTTTTATTTTATTTTCTAGTTGTGGAGTTTCGCACTAACTTTATTTGATAATATTAAATGCAAAAGACACACTATTTATCAACTACAATTGCATTTCTATAGAATACGATTATATATTTATGGAAGTTTACAAGATTACATATTGGTCTTACGTAATATGCATTATTATACTATAGTCTAGCTAGGTGATGGGTAACAGTGTCCCATCCCTCTTAATATGCATAAGACCAAAATACAAAAAACATTGCTCAAAAATATAATAAGTCGTTAACAATTAAATCAAACTCGCAGAGATATGAAAAGGTCTATGTCACTCGTTGAACCAGTGATAGATAGCCAAATTCAATGATGATCTTTGGATAGTTGAGCCGTCTTGCAAGTTGAGCTCCATAGAAAGCCGCTTTTGCTTCCGCTATATTGATCGTCCAAGTCGCTCTCACCCTTTTTGTAGTGTGCAATTTAAGTTGATGAAATTTAAATTTGCTATAAGAAAATATTCCTATACACACAAGATTCGTCCGAGGTACAATGGAGAAAGGTTAATTTGAGCGTGGAGAATCATAGCAATTTGTAGTGTGCTTCTCAATTAAGAGAAATGAATTGGAATGTAGGTTATTCTTCCACGTATATATGGACTAGAAAGGAGTATCATTTGATCATCATGGTAATCATAGGAGCATTTATCTTTATAATTTGGTGTATTTGTGTAGTCCAAAACAATTTGCTTTGATGTTTCGGGAAAGTCGGGTAATACACTATTAGTGTTTTTTCTCTTGTTTTTATAGGGTCTGATTCTGTCTTGAATTGTACTTATTTATCGATTTGAAGGTGTGATGCTCATGTTAGTATTGGGACAAATTTTTATTTACACACAGTGATATTTGTAGGTTTTACCTAGTTAGGTCTCGTCTCATAGTACACATTAAGATTGTTCATGTTACTTATATGGACACCTAAAAAATTTCCTTCAAAGTATCCAAAGCACAAGTAGTTTGAGTCCTTGGAGGCGAATTTTTCCCTCTTTAATAAATAGGCGATTAAAATTACATGTCTCATTCGACTCACTCCTATCATAAATAGGCAATTAAAATACCTTTTTAAAATCTAAGATCTAATAAAAATAGCCTATTTATAATTAATTGCAGACAGTTTCGACTGATTCTTTAGATTGTTCATAAGCTCAAGTAACATCTACCCAAAAAAAAAAAAAAAAAAAAATTCACTCCATGGGATTAACCCTGCGAGTTCACATTTGGTTTGACTTCCCATTTTCCATGGAAATACGTTAGTTGAAGCATCTCTAAAGCAATATATTAACCAAGTAACAATCTTCCATAAGCATTGCTTTATCTACAAGATCAGTGCTCCATATCAACCACTAGTGGCGCAATGGCTTTAACTAGTGGCAGACCCGCGAATTTAAAAAATGGGAATTGAAATCAACTAAATAAAAGGGAAAGGAGTCCAAAAATTGGATTTTGAAAAAAAAAAAAGGAAAGCTGTCGGTCAATAGAGGAATTCAAACCCTTCACCTCTCCTTCACATTATAAAACCCTTATTAACTTATCTATCCACATTTACTTGTTATATAAAAATTTTATTTATTTTTGAAAGGGGGTCGGTTGACCCTACTCGAACCCCCTTGGATCCGCTTACTGGCTTTAACATTGCTAGGGCAAGTCTTGCCCTCATCCAAGCTTAACAGACTGGTCAATGGAGTCGATTTTAGCTTGTGTTAATTTCGAATCGGGTCGTATTAGAGTCAACAATCGTTATGTTGATATGGGGGCAATTTTCGGTTCGGATTAATTTGGGGTCAATTAATGTGTGGTTCATAAGCTTCTCTTATAAAAACAAATAATTTTGATGCGAAAATGTTTGGGTTGAGCTATGTTTAGTTCGGTCAATTTGTATTAGTTTTTTTTTTTTTTAAATGTCGAGTTGGATATAGACTCACCTTATTCGTTAGATTAGTTTTTTTAAATGTCGGGTTGAACATGAACCCATGTTATTCGATTAAGATTTCTAATAACTTTTACCAACTATACCCTCACTTGCATGAATCATTTTCTTTCCTTCTCTTTTTTTTTTGGGTGAGGTTAACACTCTATCTCTATACTTTTTTGCACTAAAGGTGAGACAAAAGTCGATGTGGACAACATCTAAATCCAAATCTCAAGTAACAATAAGAAGTAATTTGGTTCGATAAAACTCAGGACAAGAATGAAACTGAAACTAATAACTACAAGGATGATGAGCATCATAGATCATGAATTTATATAAATCAGTGACGAAGAAGATGTTTACTCAAACTCATATCGGAACGACATTTATAACATTAGAAATATAATTCCAGATTTCATTAAAAAAAAAAAAAAAAACATGTAAACCAAACATATGAGATTGATTTATTCTGATCGCACATAAGCTAACCAAAGGTTGCTTAATTGATTGAAATATCTAATGGCCATTGGAACACGTTAGTTAGATCTACAAGCAATGTTACCAAATCTTATTTCATAATCCAAAGTTCGTATGTCACATCAATTTTGGAACACAAAAACAACCAAAGAAGTGGGGTCCTAACCAAAGGCCAGATAAACACCTTATCCAAGCCAGTTCAAAGTTAAGTCTCTCACTTTAAGCAACACTAACGGCAATAGTTTTTAGATTAGTATTTAATGTTTTAACCAAGTCAAAACTCTAACCAATCAAATATTAGTGTTTAGTAACACAGTGTTCCAACTATCATTTATAATAGCTTATAATATTTCAAGTAGTGTTTCGAAAAATTAAGAATATTAACTTTTTAAATAAAAGTAGTGTTTCATACTTTTTTACAAAAATATCCCTTCATTAATTTATATTTGACAAATTATTTATATTATTTTATTTTAATTTATAATACCTTGATCACTAAATTTACCAAACGTATTTATACAACTCTTCGATTGAACAACTATCCGCTAACAACAAAAATCTAACAGCTTATATGTTATCTAAAAGTTATTCGTTACATAAATAGTTATCTCGTTACTCAAATAACTCATTTTTCCAAACAGAATCTAAATAGTTTGTCACTTGTTTCCTTCGGTAACGATTCATATTCACGTCATGTAAATGAAGAAGATATGTAATGGGAGAGTTCTACCTCTTACGGACCAACATTAATTTAACTGTAGAAAAATACAGAATCGAGATTGTGAAGGAATAAAAAAAAAAAAAAAGAACTCTCAAGTATTTTGCGAAACTACTTATCCTTTTCTCATAGTTAACGCCTTTCCACATCTAGGGTCCAATGAAAAAGGGTCTGTCCACAAATCACAATTCAACCCCCTTAGATTGTTTTGGGGCTCATATGTGATAGGAAAGTGTTAAGGACACCAAAAATATAACTCTCCAAGAAGTGAAAGGGTGGAGATACACTAAAATTCAAGCCACTTATATTGCTAATCAATATTAACTAACATTTAGGGATGGAATTCACCAGCAACCTTCCATGGAAAATACTCCTATCTCTCTTAAAACCAAACTTTGACCAAATAACTATCTTTCATAAGCATTGTTTATTCAACAAGATCAGTTGGCCAGTTCAACCTTGGTTAGGAGAGCCCCCAATCTTTAAAAGATAAATAAATGTTAAGTCCTTAGCGGTGCCAGTATAGGGAGAATTAAGAAGATTGTCCTCATCAACACTCTGGGGATGGAAGAACTAAGATTTCAATTCTACGGGGCCAAGTTATATTATCCTCTCAATACCTTGAAATAGCAGCATCAACATCGATTTCTCACTAATATTAGCGCCCATAGGCTTTATTAACTAAAGTCGCTAAAAACCATATATAAGAACAAATTAGGGCCATGCACCTAGTTGCTAGTTGTTAGTTCACAACCGTTAGCTGTTAGTTGTTGGCTAATTGAATTAGGTGTTAAATGGCTTTTTAGGACAAAAATTTACTACAAAAAGCCAACTTACTAAATACTCCAAAACTCACTCAAAAAGCCATTTTTTAAAAATCATTGAAAAAGTTATTAGCCAAATATGGCCTACATAAGTGTGTCTATAAGCAATGTTCTTGTGAGTCATACTCATAGTTATGGGGATAGCTCCATACTCAAACGATTCACATACCATAAACAAGTTATCAGAAGCAAGATTAAACTAAATTTGTGTAATAAGAAGTAAACAGTGTTCTAGACTAAGCAATCTGGGAAGCCTTACTGATAACTATACCCATACCTTCCTACGAAAATCCAAAAGTTTATACGTCAGAAACTCATATTGTCACATCTATTTCAGAACAAAAACAGCCAAAGGAGTGGTCCTGCCAAAATACATAAAAAAGCCAGCTAATCACCTCTCCCAAACATGTTCAACGTTAAGTCCCTAACTTTGATGTATGCATGCCACCAAAATAGTCAAAAAGAGACTCCAATAATGCACAAATAAAAAACTTTCCAACAACTTCATATTATATTAAAGGTCACTCCCCACTAAATTTTCAAATCAATATATAGAACACATGTTCACAGGGATCCTCAGGGAGCAAAAATGAAGGAAGTGAGGCTGCTGGGAGCTTGGTCTAGTGTGTACTGTCACAGAGTCATGTGGGCTCTGAAAATCAAGGGGTTGAGTACGATTATACCGAAGAAGATTTGCAAAATAAGAGTGATGATCTTTTGCAGTATAACCCGGTTTATCAGAGGATACCGGTTCTTGTTCACAATGGGAAACCGATTGTAGAATCAATCTTTATTCTTGAGTATATTGAAGAGATGTGGCCTCAGAACCCCTGCTTCCAGCTGATCCTTATGAGAAGGCCGAAGCACGATTTTGGATAAAATATTTGGAAGATAAGGTGAGTTTTGCATTTCTGAAATTACCACCCCGCCCCCACCCCCCCAAAAAAAAAAAAAAATCTCCCAAGTCAGAGGTTCAGTGAAACTGATTATGAAAAGCAAACCTGAGTGAACAGTAAAAACTATGATCTTAGTGATCGAGCAAAACATCATAATATCACGCACTCCCCACCAAGTAATAGAATCAATCAAACTAATAATCAAAAGCAAAACTACAAAGAGAATAATAAGATTATGGTTTTAATGGTTGAGCAAATCTCACAGTATCAGCCTATAAAACTATTGTTCATTTGAGGAGATATGATTGTATGGATCCTCAACTTATATACAGGTGTTGTTCATTCCATCTTATAGAGAAACTTCAAACCGAATATTCTGACAAGATGAAAATTTTAGAGTCAACTCTCTCTCTCTCTCTCTCGCGCTCTCTCTCTCTTTCTCTCTCCCATGCTCCAGAAAGCTACAGAAAATTTCAGATTCAAAATTTTCCAACTAGAAGAAACTAAGAAGGGCATTAAGTTCATTGTAGGCAAGCCCATGCTGATATTTTGAGAGTTTTGTCCATATAATTCAAACTAGGCATCATCAAAAATTTATTTTATAGCAACGGTCATGTACATCAGAAGAAGCTCTAAAGCTTTTCTATACCCTAATAGATTTTCAAATGTTGCAGAGCCCAATATTTTATTCGTATTTCCGAGCCATGGGGGAAGAGCAAGTGAAGCTAGCAACAGAAGCTAAAGAAGTGTTGAAGATACTAGAAGAGAAGGGGTTGGGAGAGAAGAAATTCTTTCGTGGGAACCAAATAGGGCTTGCTGATCTATGCTTGGGGTGGATTGGTTGCTGGCTTGAGCTAATGCAAGAAGCAGCAGGAGTCAAACTACTGGAACCCGAAAACCTCCCTCACCTACATGCATGGAGCAAGAGATTTAAGGAAGTTCCAGAGATCAAAGATAACCTCCCAGACAAGAATAAGATGTTGGCCTACTTCAAAGGATTAAGGGAGAGATTTAGTATTTCTCTAGCTTAAGTAGCATTTATAATTTAAAAATATTGTTTATGGGGTTTTCATAATTTGGGGCAGAGTCTCCAAGAATACTCACAAGCCCAGAGATCTGTGATCCGTGTTCTGGAATGGAGGGAATAGAGGGAATAGAGGGCCATCCTAGTAACTGCGATATAGGGTAGTATTAAGGAAATAGAACTCTTTAATGCAAACCTAGATTAGCTTAAAATAAAGGAGGTGCATCAGGCTCAAGGTGTCAAAATGATATCAGGTCCATTTAAGGTCGGTAACTCAAAGCAACCGATTTGTAATCTCCAATACATAATTTAAACTTTAGTTCCCAAGCTGTATTTCCTGATGGACTTACACTGATTGGGCCTACTATCTCAGTCTCTCCAATCTAAGGGCATTCTTGGGATTTCTTGTTCTCTGTTATTTCACAGTTCACCCACTAAACTAAGATATTAACTACATTCCAAGTTTCGAACAACAGTTCTTGAAGGCTACAAACACTAACAGATCACGTATTAAGCTGGAGCTCATCGGGGTTCAGATCCAGAAGCAAAAGCCCTACCTCCAGTTTAAACAACAAAAAGGGAAGAGGGCAACCTTATGGTCTGAGCCTGGGAGTTAGCTTGGACTTAGAGTGGCTATTGGTTTTATGTTTCCGTTTTTCATTTTTGGAAGGGCAGAAGGGCAAGGGTGGGCTCAAGAGGGTACACATCCTAGAAATAGAATTAACCTATTCAATAAAGTAATCTGATGAACTATACACAATGGCAGGATACAAAAACCATTACTCAGACTAGAAAAAGCAAAATGATCGAACGACAAATATCAGTACAGATAACAAGCTTTTCACCTCAGCAGGCTAGTTAAATGAAGAGAATAGAGAGTATCTCACAGAAGATCACAGATTTCTAAACATAAAAGACCGAATTCTCAAATAGGCTTATTTGACCATATATATTGACAGGATTTTTCCATTTAAATCTTTTTTGATAAGGAAATTTTCCCATATCATTATAACTGCACACAAGGTTTGTCTATGTCATGGCACTGTGCAGGATTTCAGAGATTCAGTTAACATCCTCAGTAACAATGTTCGAAGAAATAAATATACAACAATGAAAAGAATTGCAGTTGTCAGAAGGTGAAAATGGTGTATCTTGCGGAGGGAAGCTGACCTGCCAGATACTTTGAGTGACAAGTCAGCATACGCTAACTCTCAGATTTCTTGGCATTTGCTTCAACAAGCAATGGATCAAGTTCTCCTTTACGGTAAAGCTTCACAGTATCTGCATCAAATTATTGAGCAAAATAAAAATATTATCATTCCTACCCAGTCAAGTGAATCTCCAAGACAGTCACGCCTGACAAATGGGTCATTCGTTTCAGTTTAGCTTTGGGTGAATTTCGAATCAGACCATGTGCGGGTTAGTGAAATTCAGTCCGATTTTGGTCTCAAATCAGGTAATTTTCAGTTCAGGGCCACTTTGGGTTAGCTATTTTGGGTGTATGTCAGGTATTGATTCTGGTCATTTGGTTGGGTCAGTTTCGCCAAGTCTAAAAGTATACCCCCCTTCTCTTTCTCTGTGTGTGTGTGTGTGTGAAGGTAAGCAAAAAGACTCATGTAGGCAGGGTATAGGCTAGGTCTCTGCGTCTCTATCATTAACTCCAGCTACATTACCAACTAAGCTAGTTGACACCATAAAGGTAGTCTATAATTTAATAGAAATTTCATGCTGATGAATCGGTGAGATTTATGAGCAACTCATTCATATCTGCAGCAAAACTTATTCAGATTTGCTAGGACTGAAGCATTTATTAACAACTGAAATTTTGTGACCACTTCAGAAGATCTGCACCATGGCCATCAATGCGATGATGAAAGGCTATGGTGGGCTGCCTAAAACTCAAATTTCGAGATAATTATTAAAATGGAAATTATAAGCCAGAGAAGAGCTGCAACTCGCAAATTATGAAAAAGAATGGATAATTACCTGTACAACCACCAATGTGTCTGCCTCCTGGTCAGAAAACCGGAAGGGAATATAGGCACAAGATAAATGTTAGTAAATTAAAAAAATCAGAGAAACATCCCAAGCAATGGCGTTGCCACACTAATCCAGTCAAAAAGGATATATACCACAAGCAGAAAATCAGAGAACTAAATTTACTGCTAAGAATTAGAAATATATTGCAAAGAAGCAAAAAAACAAAACAAATATTTTCTTATACAATAGGGGGTAGTAATGTACTTGAAGTTCCACATACAAACTATAAATCATGGAACACACTCAGCTCTAGAAATTTAAAGGTGTACTCACCAATGAAAACATTAGGCACAGTGTGCTGCCCAGTTATCCTCTCCAGCACCTTTTGCAATTGAGGCCCTTGAGGACCTAGCATAAGAAGATACTAGAATGTCATCATTCTGACAATTAGAGTATAGAATAGGTAAGGGTAATAGTCAATTGGTCCTAGACATGATAAAGATCATGTGTAGTGGCAGTAAAAATTTCTAAGATGAGAAAAGAATCCAATGATAACGTACGAAAAGATATATATCCCTGCCCAAACCATCAAAACAAAAACATTTTTAAGAGGATTATTCACTTCTATTTCTTGAAACCTCTCTCAACAACCATAAAACAAATAGGGGTTGGTAATCAGTATTATGTATAATATCACTACATAAGCGAAGCACATAAACCATTTCCATCCGTACGAAATCTTGAGTCTCATAATATACTTGAAAGTAAGGCACTAATTTTCAGAAGATTTCCTACTATTTGATCCATTTGCGTGAGACATGAAAGCAAAGCAGTAATGTCCACTTTGTGACATATCCAACATTTGGATTCCAAGGTGATCACTATACTCTATTGCAAACTCATGAAGCCTATGCAACTCCTGGACTTTTCATCCTAAAACTCTTAACAATAATTCCCTAGAATTAATATCTATGGTATTCCAAAAGCAATACTGATATTGCTATTTGATGGTCATCCAGATAAATAATGGTCTGCCATTTTTTTTAACTTCAATTTTTTTTTTTTCTTCATCAGAACTCCATAGAGTACATAATAGCTGTCAAGATTTCAAGGTAACACCATATATGTATTTGCAGTATGGAAGTTACTATTCATCTACAATGGAGTTTTTCTGTGAAGTGCAAAGAACAGATCATACACTTTCCTCCCACAATCAAATGCAGCAGTGATACAATATGATCTTCCTCGGGTATAATTAAATCTTATTTTTACACATATTACAGAATATCTATGATTGTATTTATATCTGTCACCATTTATAATCATGGCAACCCTAATGCTTATACACCACATTTTCCCCATGTTTCAAACATTTAGCCCTTGTCTTAGAATCATCTCACACTTAGTCAAAGAAGAGAGAAAAAGGAAGGGGGGTGGACAACACCAAGAACTGTAATGTTTAGTAACTAATACATGAGAAGTTTCTCATCTTTCATCTTTGCTAGTGACAGCATGGCATCCTTCTTTTCTTCACTTGATTACTGCCGCATTCATACTTTCATAGGAACGTGTCAATATAATCATACCTAGTTTTGACCTGACTTCACAAGAAACACATTTGCCAAAACATTTTTGGACATTTTTTTTAGTTAACAACCAAAGGCCTAAGGATGATGAGTTCTCATTCCTAATATAGGTTTACTCACTTCAATTGCACTTGAAAGTAGAAATGTAACATTCATTTCTTCACATCAAAAAGGATTCACCATCACAAGAGAACTAAAGCACACCATTTCATCTTCTCGTTCTCAAAATCACCACCAAAGAGCCATACTCACCCTCCCCCTCTTCCCCCTGAATGTCCTCTGATCTTCCAGCAAGGAAAAATTCCGTAGTTTTCCTTTACTGCTCATACAAATGCAAGACTTTTTACTCTCATTTGAAAGAAGAAGCATCAACAAACAAATGTCAATTTTACCAAAGGGTCTAACTTATTGATAACAACCAGAACTCATTCCAACCCTACCCTTACATGGAGCATTAACAATAAAGTATAAGTTCTGAAGCAATTTCTTCTCTTTTTCTTCTTCTTTCCAATGGGGGAGGAGGATTCATCCCCATCGACCACCAGTGAATCATTGCACAACCAGTACATTGATGGAGAAATATTTGAAGAAAAATGCACTTAAAAACGAGAGGAACATACCCAATTCATCCAGTTCTATAACCAAAGGCTCCACACCAAGTCTTTTGAATAATGATTTCACCTCGGATGAGTACCTTCACATACATAAACTCAAAATCTTAAAAAAACCCAAAAAACCCTGTTCAAAGCCCTAATAACACAGGATTTCCAACCCAAGCAATTCACCAAATAAACCAAAATTAAGGAAGAAAGATACACGCAAAAGCAAGAAAAGCACCAAATTCCTATAAATTCACAAGATGGGGACTTACGAACACCAAGTTTTGGAGTAAACAACAACTGGGTTCTCAGTAACAGTCTTCTTCACAGACTCCTCTAAGCGGGACCCAAAAGAGGAAGAATACGAAGAAGAAGAAGACGACGAGGTGGCTCGAATGATTCCCTCTCTTCGATTTAGCTTGCGGTCGAATCTGAGAGTGTGGTTTTCGGGGTTAATCTGAGAATAATTGGTGAGGAGCTTCAGGGAAGAGAGAGAAGATGAAGAAAGAGGAGAGGAGAGGACAGGGGTGCGAGGAGATGAGAGAGAAAGGGCAGAAACACCGTTGGTAGCTGCCATTTTTGCTGAATGCTTCAAGCTTGGTGGGACTCTGGTGTGGTATCTGTGTCTGGCCGGAGAGAATAATTTGCAAATTTTAAAATTTTAATTTTACTTTTATTTAGTGAGCAGCTAATTTTGCTCTCCTTTTATTGTTTTGGTAAACAGAAATTTTCTAATATTGTTCTTCATAAATTGATTGTATAATGTAGATTGCCATCATATTCATAAAAAAAAATTAAAAAAAATTGGCAATGGCCTAATATACAAACAAAAAAATTAAGGGCAAGGTATAACCAAATACTCTTGGCCATATTTGACAAATGGTTTTTTAATCATATTTTTTACCAAAAAAAAAAAAAAAAGGGTTAAAGTGTTTGGTAAGTTAATTTTTTAATAACTTTTTCCTTAAAAAGCTATTTTTGAAAAATTAGTTCTTTTCTAATAACTTTTTGTGATTGTTTTTACAAATTAACTTTTACCTTGTATCTTTTTGAAACATAACTAATTTCACCAAATACTTTTTATATAAATAACTAATACAAATAATTAATACAAACAACCAATCCAATCAAGCAATAACTGAGAGCTAATTCAATTAGTCAACAACTAAAGTTAATTAACTGATAAGGTTTCAATCAAAAAGTTATTTAAGGTGTTTGATAAGTTGTCATTTTATAATAACTTTTTACCCGCAAAACGTTATTTCCAAAAAGTTATTTTCAATAGCTTTTTGTGATTGACTTTTTACAAATTGATTTTTTGTGTCATATCTTTTTAAAAAGTAATTAATTTACCAAACATTTTCATATAAACATCTAATGCAAACAGTTAATACAAATAACTCGATGTAATTATTAATAATTAATAACCTTGTTCGACAAAATGAGTTATTTGAGTAGCGGATAGTTGTTTGTGTAGCAGATAGTTGTTAGATTTTAACCGTTAGTGGCTAATGTTCAACTCGAACTAGCTGATTATTGTAAATTGACATAAAAGGTTATAAATAATTTTCCAAATATATATTGATGAAGGGATGTTTTTGTAAAAAAAATTATGAAACACTATTTTTAAATGTAAAAAGCTAATATTCTTAATTTTTCAGAAACAATACTTGAAACGATATAAGTTATTGCAAATGCTAATTAATATACTATCTTAATGAACATTAATATTTGGTTAAAATTAATTACTTAGTAGTTATATTGCAGATAAAATAAATAAATTAATAAATTTTTTCATTTATAGAAAAATAATATAATTATTTATCTTTTGAATGACGGCAATTTTATATATATATATATATATATATATATAGTTGAGTTGAAGTAATGTATGAGCGACACGTAGGATGCCACACAGATCGTTAAATAGGTAGATTCAATGTAATTTTAATTCAATTTAATGTTGGGACTATTTATATTAATATTAAATATAATGGACATTAAGAATAAAAAGTATATTACTCAAAATAGAAAAAAATAAAAAGACATATCTATTTATTATTTATAATAAATTATATAATCTAATATATCAATTTATTATTGTTATTTGAAAAAATAACTATTTTTAACTTATAATTAATTTTTATTATTATAAATTAATTAGAAATAATTAAATTAAAAAATTATTAAATTATTAAAAATTTAATTAATACCCTTGCATAGCAAGGGTATAACCCCAGTAATAATAATTTAGCCAAATTCTCTACTAACCTAGAGCCCTAAGTTCCCTGCTCTTCCTCTTGGTTCTATGTACCATGAGTGTATTTTGCATGATTAAAAAACATTCCCGAAATGAATTAAACAAATAAAAGCCTTAAAAACCAGAAAAAGAGGTTGAAATTTTTTAATTTACTTTTTATTGGTAGCAGTATTAACGACAGACATACCAATACTATTACTACTCGTCGCTACCTTTTTTAATGGAAAATACGGTATTTTATTAACTTAAGTTGAATTCAAGCTATAGAAATCGGTAGCAGCCAAATCGAGGATATGATCTCCCCACCCAACTAGACTTTAGTGGTAGAATTGTAAGGTCGAAGATGAGGTAGGGCGTGAGCCACCCTATTCCACGCTCTACAAACATGAACAAAAGAGCAAAAATCAAAATATTAGCTAATGCTAAAATATCATGAATTAAGAGTCCTAGACACTCCCTTTTTGAAATTTTGAGATGAGACTCAGGCAATCCCCTTCCATAATGATTGACTTGAATTCATTCTTCAAAGCTTGTTTGATAGCAAAAATGCAGGCCTTGGCTTCTACAAACCGAGGCCCATCAAAGCCCACACCTTGAAGGGTACTCAAAAGACAAACGTGACCATTGCAGTCTCTTACCACCACACCTAAACCAAATCCCCAATTCCCTAATTTAGCTCCATAGAAATTCATCTTCATCAACCCCGAGCTCGAACGCTGCCAAGAAACATCAGCTCCTCTCATAGGATTTTCGATCCTAGATTGGGTAGATCCGAACTCCTTTATGCTTTCTACTGTCTTTCTTGCTATTGAGTTGGGATTGAACATTAGTTTGTCAAAAATCCACTTGTTTCTTGGGTTCCAAGCATGCCCGAGCGACGCCCACAAAATTCGCCAACTTATCACCTAGAACTTGTCTCGCCGCCTCTAGGGTTGGCATCGGGGTAGGTATTCCCGGCCTCGTTGGGGTCCGACCCGAATCAAGGAAAATTCCCTGGACCTCGCCAGGAACGGGGGCGGGGGCACACTTCGTTCCTCAAAGCGGGGACAAGGCCGAGGGAAAATTCCCCACTCGTCCCTACTTCCCCACCTAGAAAATTATATTTGTGTCCCTTATTTTTAATGTTAATTGTAGATATTTTGGGGTAGAAAGGTAATTGTAGGTGGAGAAACCCTAGTATATTTAAACTTTTTAACTCTCAACCTCTCGCTCTAAATCTCGGTCTCCTATATATGCGGAGAAATCATAGTATATTTAAACTCTCTAACTCCCAACCTCTCCTCTAAATCTCAATCTCCTAATGCCCTCTCTCTTTCTCCTCTCAATTGCTTTTCTCTCTTCTCCCTCTTGCCACTCCCCCGCCCTCTCTTTCCTATCAACTCGCTTCTCTCTTTTCTCCCTCTTGCCACCCCCCGTTCTCTCTCTCCTCTCTCGGTGTTCCTTCTCTCTCTCCTCCTTCTTGCCACCGCTCGTGCTTTCTCTCCTCTCAAGTACTACCGCTATCTCTCCTCTCCTCCGACTCTTTCCTCTTCCTCTTGCTCCGAGCCCTTCGCTTTCTCTCCTCCTTCTTCTCTCCTCCTTCTTCTCTCCTCTCAACTCTCACTCTTTGCTTCTCACTCTCTTCCTAGTCATTGTTCTCCTTTGGCGCTTATCGACCGCAACCACTCAACTCCTCTCAACTCTTAGTCTTTCCCCGGTACCTCGGTTCTACCGCCAACAACCACTCGGATCTAGGCATTGGACTTTAGGGAAACAAGGCCCCGATGAGGAATAGGTACCTGGCAGGGCGGGCGCGGGGAAAAATGTAACAACGCAAATTTTTTTCCAAAATTATGATTATGATTATGATTATGATTATTATTATTATTATTATTATTATTTATTAATTTAAATCTAGCATTAAAACATGACTAATTATTAAAATTTGACACATGATATTTATGATTTAAGCATATGTTTAATAGATTATTGCTAAAGCAAAGTGTCTAGATATATATGGATAAGTAAAGAGACAAGCTATTAAGGTTACATGTTAATTTGTATCATAATTTTTAGAAATAATTAGGGCACTTATTAAGTCTTTTGAGGTACCATAACCTTTAGGGTATTCCATTGTTATTCCCCTATAAATACCCCTAAAATATTAGGCTAAACACTCACTCACTCATCTTTTCTCATCTCTACTCATCTTTAGTTTTTTTTTTCAACTCTTCTCTCTATTCTCATCTTCAGTGAAATTCTTCGTTCCTATAGTTCATTGAATCTATCTAGAGATTACTTTCCAAGTGCAAATACCAAGGTACAATGCATGTCAATTCCTTCATTGAAATTATCATATTTACTCAAAGAGTATGTGTGTGTGAGTGCCATGATTTTTAAATATTTTTCGTGACAAAGGATGCCTATATTTCTTATTATTCATTGTTTATTGTTCGAGTGATCACCTTGATACGCGCGCTCATCGACTCATCGTTTATTATCTTTTTCAAAGGGAATCATCGTTCATTGTTAGGACATCCGAAGTCTAAGTGTTTCCTTATCTTATTTCTAAACAAAATGAATTTCACAAAATTGTTATTTCTATAAATGGGTGTATTGTGGTGAGAGTTTTCCTTCTTATTCTTTAAATGTTTTATTATTTTTAGGAAAATTGTGAATGCATGGGGACAATTATATCATCGGGACACTTACCTAGTTTTATTTTCTAGTTGGAATAAGTCTCAACTATTTTAATTATATTATAAATTCAGTGTGAAAAGATTAGCTCCAACAAATGTTAGTGATTGATTGAATAAATAATAAAGTTTATTTTCATTTTATTGTAAATATAGGTCTTATGTGTCTCTTTTAAACACGTGGCATAACACTCTAACAATTGAATCTTTCTAAATTTTATTTGGTTTCATGAGTAATTCCTCCAAAAAGTTAGAGTGTTACAGCTTAGTATAAGAGCCTAGGTTTATGTAAAATTGAGGAAATTAAGCAAAATTAATATATAGATGAATAAAATCATTAAGTTAAATTGAAAAGGTTGTAGGTAAATTATGGGTACGCATTATTTTTTTTATTTGTTTTCCTCTTATTGTTTATATATGTTTCTTATTTTCTTTTATCATGTATGCTTTTGTGAAATATTTTGTCTTACTAATTAATCGTCTTTAAGAGGGAAAAACCTTAACCTTAGTGTTATACTAATAGATGTCGAAAGCCCGATCAACGTGAATACCTTGCCTAACAATAAGAAAAGTTCGTCAAAGGTTAATGAGAATTTTCTTGAAATTTAGAAATTTCAAATCTCACATTGCCGCTATTTGGGTCTACAAGACAAGGGAGATCAAGGTAGAAGGTAGACCTTGGGAGGTCTCGAACTTCATAATTGAGGAGGATTGGAAGAAGTTTGAAGCATATGTCTCATCTCCGAATACAAGGTAATTTAACATTTGTTCCCTGTTTTTATAAATCTTATTTACGGATATTTTTTAGAGTTAATTTCTTTAGAATTTAACATTTGTAGTATTATTTACGAAGATTTTTTTGTCTTAATTACTTGCACAGGCACGAGGTGAAGTCAACCGGAAGAGGATTAAGAGTAATGTGTATCCTCATACATTGCCACATGGGGGATACACGAAGGTGGAGGAGAAGTTGTACAAGCGAAGTTTAAACAACTTAAAAGCGGATCCGATAAAGGTGCCATAACAGATCCTTTGCAGCTCACTATGAAAAGGGATGAGTTGTGGATTGAAGGAAGAAAGAAGAAAGATGACACCTTCACTACAACGAAGTACAATCTATTGTGCAACAACTCGTGAGTTTTTGACTATTTCTTTATTTATTTTTGAGAATTTATCGGTTTTAATATATGAATTTCCCAATGATAATTTATTTCCTTTTTACAGGAGTCTTTGTCATAGACCTCGACTTCGAAGTGGCTGACACCACCGGGAGGAGGGACAAGCCAGCCTTTGCCCTAGAAAGATATGAGTATCCTGGTTGTATTCGACCCGTCGGTAGGAGGGTGGGGATACTTGAGCACTTTAGGGTTAGAAAGAAGCACCCCGTCTCTTCCAACCAATCGGATATCGGGGCAATGCTATCTCATATGGAGTCTCGATTGGCTTCCCAAGTGGCCTAGGTGGAAGAGAGGGTGACGACCCGCTTCATGGAGTACTTGACCAAGATGGGTATCTCGGCACCCAACTTGGAAGAGTTATATGAAGGTCAATTTTCACCTTAGACACCAGCGAGCGCAAAAACGAGCTTACCCGACAACCAATTCGAAGATATGGACGAGGTAATTAAAATTTTGCTACCTAATGAGAATGCATGTTTTTATTTTGGCTAATTATTGGTGTGTAATTGTTGAATGAATGACATATGCTCTTAAAGGATCAGGTGAAGGGGACGATGATAGAAGCTATGCAAAGGAAAGACACTTATGAGTTGTCGATCCAATCAGCGGACCTCCACACCTGTTGACGAGCGGTCAACAGCTTTGTTACTTGGCCCAAGAGTTGGGTCATCCTCTCTACATCAAAGGTATTTTATTTGAAAATATTAGATTATTGGTTGTTAATATCACGTATATATATTTCTAATAGGTAACTACACGAGATAGGAATTGAGTCCGTTAAGTTTATGAGCCCTTATGCCATTCAAGCATTGGGTCATTCAATTGAGGACTGGTCCAATTTTATCTCAAACCTCATGAAAATGACGCAAAAAACATGTTATTTGGCACTTGTTCATTGAGGGATAAGTGTATAAATAACTTAAATGGAGTTTTAATGTTTAAATAATTACATTTTTATATATGTTATTTGTGTCGATGTAGATCACACTCGGATGCTTGCGACCAGAAATATGAAAGGTAATGTCGCGTATTGGCTCGATCCTCTAGGTTATCATGTGACGAAAGATGTCAAAATAGTACTCCGATCATGAGTTCCTTACTTATTTTCTGCTTTTATTAAGTATTCTTTTCAATTGTATGTTGTATGCATGCCTTCATGATATATTTGAATAATACATGATCTTTATTTGAATTTTATTTTCACTTGATTGAAAAATAGTGCTCTCAAAATTTATAGCTATTTGAGAGGCTCAAGAGGCCCAAATAAGGCAAAAATGCCAAGTGTTGTCCATGTAAATGTGAGGTTCTCTTGCTTAGTATTAAATTAGTTTTTATTTTCCGATGAAATTACTTGCTACATAATTACTAATTAATTTTCCATGCGTTGGGAATGTATTTTGATTATTGTAGTGCCATAAATAATCGGGGAGCATGGAGTGTGGCTTCTACATTCTCCAAGTACATGAAAGATATCGTGACCCAAATGAATTTCGATGATCTCGGATCTAATTCACAAAGGTACTTGCACTTGCATTTGTTACATTTGTTTATAAAAATTTATTTTATTTTTTCATGTTTTTTCAGCTTAATTAGTACTTGTATTTGACGTTAAATATATATAAAATTACTTTTATAGCATTGGTATTTCTCGAGAAAGAAGCCTCGTCACTACCCCTTATACACAAGTCGTGGCTGGATGAGCTTAGACAGGGTTGGGTGCAGTTTGTGTATAACCATGTAATTATGCATGCATAGGTATATATTTACAAATGATTGTTTCTTCATTATTAGATTGGTAATTTTTGTATTTTTTAATAGCATACATACAATATATATACTTGTGTGAAATATGAATTAGTTGTGAAACAAGTGAGGTTGTTGGTTATATATATTCTGAAGTATATTCTGATTGTACATATATTTTGAAACAATTTGTGTATGTTGTGCAAATGGTTATATATATTCTGATCTGTATAATTGTACAGGGGGTACAAAAATTAAAAATATTATTAAAAAATTTAGACCTTTTATTGTCTGTTCTTACCAAAAACCGTAATAATAGGTCCGAAATAAATCTACTACTATGGTTCTTAGGTTATGATTGTAGTAATAGGTCAACTCTACCCCCAAAATTTTGGGTGAAAATGGTGTTTGGCCTCGGACCTATTACGGTTTTGGACCGTAGTAATGATACACCTACTACTACGGTTCTTTCTCCATAACCGTAGTAATTAGAAACCTTTTACTATGGTTTTTAAAAAAACTGTAGTTATAGGTTGTCTTTTACTACGGTTTTGAACCGTAGTAAAAGATGTTCATCTACTACTACGCTCGTATAGAAGACGTCCGATAATCGTAATAAAAAGTCTTTTTAAATCATAGTAAAAGATGGTTCTTGTAATGGTGCGAGTCTAATCCGACTTGATCGATCCGTCTTCCGCCCATAACCCTTGCTCCAAGTAAGTAAGAGTTCTGTATATGGACGTCTTTTTTTTTATATATATATTTTGTAAAGAAGCATTAGCATAGACTAGAAGTTAGGTATTGGACATAAGGACCTCGATTGTACATGTGTGGGGAGCGCCAATAATAATTTGTCAAATTAAGAGAAAACTAGTGCTTAATATGTAGGGGACAAAGAAGAGATGCCAAATGGCAAATTTGTGACTTGAAGAAAAAATTTAAAAACTACACCAACCAAAGTTGTCTTAGATTGCGTTGTTTACCTACTTAATCATGTAAAGATGAGCAACCTATATTTTGGCTTAATTAGGAGCCTTAGAATGGGAAGATCATATAATTTGTGAAAAATCAGATAAAAAAGACCCAACACCCCTTAAAAGCTTCACGAGATGATGCCGTGTACAATTTTTGGAATCAAGACGTGCATTTGAATCCAAGTTGGGTAGTAGAATAGACAAACCTCTTACACGATTGGTGTGGAAGTTGGAGACGATGAGCCTTAATTCAAAACATATGTATTTACTCAGTAAGGAAAGATCAACAATGTCTTTGAAAAGATGTAAGGGTGAGCCTTTCTAGCATAAAATGTCCGGAATCCTTTACATAACTTATAAACGACTAAATAACGATAATAAGTTTAACAACCATTTAATTTTGGCCAAGCAGTTCTATCAAGCTCTCTATAGTTTTTAATAGCTTCTAAAGTAACTTTTGGACCTTTAAGTCCCTTGTTCCCTTTGCACCTTTAAATTCAACTCTTGTTATCTTGAGATAGAGACCCACATTTAACCTTGTAAAAAAAAATATTAGTACTTTAGTTTAAAAAAAAAAAGAAGGAAAATTGAAATCTCTTTGTAGTTTTAATAGCTTATAAAGTAACTTTTTGATGATTTTAAATTTTAACTTAAAAATAGATTACATGTGTCATAAAACTAATACAGATCATATGTAAAATTAATTTTTTTAACTTCTAAAAACTTTACCAATTAAACCAACGATTAAAAATACTGAACATAAATACATCTATTAATTGTAACCGATTTGTGTGCCATATATGGCCACATAATTAATTAAATCAATTCAAAGCTTATCCATCCATTATATACCTTTTTTTAATATCACCCCACGCATTAATTTTATATGTATAGTATTTTATTATTCTGAAAAAACCATCAATTCCAAATCTGAACAGTGTAAATGAATAATAGCATCTCAAAATTAATGAAATTAATGAATTTGAACTCCCTATTAATCAACAAGATATTGCGATTTGGGTCTAGCAAGTTGCACAAGCATTAATATTTTATTAATTTCCAGAACTAATAGGCTGAGGAATTTATTAAAATAATCCGTATGTAATAATTATTTTAAAATAGAGTAATAATTTAGGATTGTTCTAGAGTGTATACATTAATCAACAAAGCATGCATTGTGACCTTAAAAAAATTTAGAATATTGTGTTATTGGTCTAATTAGGCTAATTTTGGGTCCAGTGGAATTACATATACTTCTGCTATTTTTTTGTATATTTCTTGCAATTAGACGTCTTGTTTTCATTAATTAAGTCATCACAATATTGTAGTTTACATTATCAAGATTAGACAAAGCGATAAGAATCCCAGCTGTTCAAGCTTTGTTTTCTTTTTAAACATTTTATTTTCAGCAACAACAACCCCCAAAAATATAAAATAAAATATATGTTGGTCAAGACTGTTTACATATGCAATAATCACAAGCCATTCTCTATATTGATATAAAATCAAATGTTTTTATAAATATAATTTTTGCAAATCTCAAATTAATACGAATAAACTTTGATAAAGTTTTTTCAGAGAGAAGTATGCACCAATATGTATGTAGAATTTTTTTTTTTCCAACTACTAGTAAGCTAACATAGGCTAAATTCATACGCTAAATTTTACAAATAAAAACTCTCAATATAAATCAATGAAAACCACTATTAAGATCATGTCTGTCTGATTCTTAACTTTAATATATAAAAATCAACTAGTTATAAAAACACCTTTAATTGGACACACAACAAATAAAAATGTATCGAACCTCAACCTATAAAGAAGGTATAGCATCCCAACGTGTATATAGTATGTAATATTTTGGTACGTACGTAATTAATGGGAAGGTGAAAAGCTTACCATGCATGCATGCAAGTAGAAGGATCTAGAAGCAGTGATAAAAGTTGCAACGGGCCTTTCCGAAATACTAATGAATTGGCAGCATCTTGTATAAAAATACAATCGATTACAGTGACAACCCACTCGAGCATTGGCCATATATTATTTTCACAATTAAAGAATATAATCTCCCTGGCTTCTTAGGTACTTATCATGAAGAAACATGAAACATCAATGTCTTTGCTTCGGTTTCTTTCACATGCAAAGTTACGCCACTTAGTTTTCCACATAAGCTCGGACTTGATTGTCTTTCTTGAAAGTTTCTGACCACAAATTAATCATATAAATTATACAATGGACTCGAGTTTATATATAGATCCGAGTTATATACAATATTTTGTTTTAATTTTTTAAAACTCTCGTACTATTTTGTATATTTCCCTTTCAAAAAATTATATTTCTTCCTCCAAATTGTATCATGTCATTGAATCCATAGACTGGGGTCCACTGTGTAAGTATTGAATTAATCAATTAGAAAAGCCCCTATATATATACAAACACCATGAGAGCACTATTTTGCATAACTAAACCAGGGCTTCTTGGCATAATTAATTAGGCTGAATTGAGTCCATCATGATGGGTAAGTATGTCTTTGTATTTGATCTTGTACTTTGCTTTCTAGTTTTGAGCATATTTGGGGTGGAACATGGACAAATAAAGTCATGCGACCAAACTCCACACCCTGTTACATGTCATTACTTTATTGGGACGACTAATAAGTTGCCAGCCTCAGATGAAACTGACAATCTCTCGTTTCGTGACACTGCTCTCTGTGTCACTCTTGAGCAAGCCCGCGAAGCTTATAGAGTGATCGTGTCCATGGACTTGCGTTCACTTGAGGAGCGAGCAAGGGTGGCTTGGGAAGATTGCTTGGAGCTTTATGAGGACAATGTCCATCAACTTAACCAAACAATCTTGTCATCATCATCATCAGATAAACCTCCTAACCTAGAAGATATTCAGACCTATTTAAGTGCCACAATTGCCAACCATGAGACATGCGAAAATGGATTCAGAGACCTCAATTTAACCTCCCATTTGCAGTCTTTTCCGTCCATCTTGACCAATTTTTCCAAATCGCTTATCAATGCACTTGCAATAAACAAAGCGTCTGTCATACCACCACCTCCATCGTTGATTTCGAAACCCAGGATAGGCAGTCGACGACTATTAGCCAATGGATTCCCTTCTTGGGTATCCATGGCTGATCGGAAGTTGCTCCAATCATCCACGTCAACGACAAAACCCGACCTTGTGGTGGCTAAGGATGGTACCGGAGATCATAAGACCATTTTTGAAGCTATAAACGCTTCAAAGAAACTGAGTGGAACAAAAGATTCATCATCTACGTAAAGCAGGAATCTACAACGAAAACGTTGTTGTTACGAATAAGATGAAGAATTTGATGCTAATTGGAGATGGAATCGATGTTACGATTGTGACTAGTGACAAGAACGTCCAAGATGGGTCCACTACCTTCCGGTCAGCAACTTTTGGTGAGTTGATATTTCAACTCTTGCACAATTCTTTATAACTTTCAATGTTTTTTTTATTATATGATCATATATAATTAATAATGCGGGACGAATATGTTTTTTATTCCAATTTATTCATCAGTTTGACTCTGGATTTATTTTGTCCAGTTTTAATTTTATACTTGGGTTTTATAAGCTATTAGTGATAAGGTAAGTGATATCCACATATATCTAGCTACTTAGTCTTGCACACAACCCACATGAATAGGTGATATTTGTAGACCTAATTTAATGTTTTGCTATATATGGTCAAGCAAGACAATATTGTATATATTTGATAACTACCTACTTTTTAGGTCAAATATATTTGAGACTACTATATTATATGTCATCATGTTTTGTTCTCATCATTAGTTTTGGCAAACCACCAATCAGGTGTTTCAGGGGACGGCTTCATAGCCAAGGGCATAACATTTGAGAACACAGCCGGCCCACAGAAGCACCAAGCAGTCGCCTTCCGATCTGGATCTGACTTCTCAGTCTTCTACCAATGCAGCTTCAAGGGCTACCAAGACACACTTTATGCCTATTCTAAACGTCAGTTTTATAGAGAATGTGACATTTATGGAACAGTGGACTTTATCTTTGGGGATGCATCTGTAGTTCTCCAGAGTTGCAAAATCTATGCAAGAAAACCCATGAGCAATCAGGCGAACACCATCACGGCCCAAGGTAGATCAGACCCAAATGAGAACACGGGCATCGTGATCCACGACTCGATCATCGATGCTGCCCCGGATCTTAAACCTGTCCAGGGCTCTATACAAACCTTCTTGGGTCGACCTTGGAAACAGTACTCTAGGACAGTGGTTATGAAGTCAGCGATTGGTGGACTAGTAAACCATGCCGGGTGGGCCCCATGGGATGGGGACTTTGGAATAAAGACACTTTATTATGGGGAGTACATGAATACTGGTCCAGGGGCTGATACCAGTGCACGGGTCAAATGGCAAGGATACCACATCATAACAAGCCTCTTGGAGGCCGGAAAGTTCTCCGTTCGGAATTT
Source organism: Talinum fruticosum (assembly GCA_021018815.1). Classification (NCBI taxonomy): domain Eukaryota; kingdom Viridiplantae; phylum Streptophyta; class Magnoliopsida; order Caryophyllales; family Talinaceae; genus Talinum; species Talinum fruticosum. The sequence goes on along the minus strand of JAITYX010000047.1, from coordinate 4,348,133 downwards.
CTTGGCCGGAGATTCATGGATTCCGGCCACTGGAGTGCCTTTCACGTCTGATTTGTAATGTGCATGTTTGCTTAACCGTGTACTCGTTGCAATTTGCATCATTTGTTGAAGATCTTTTAAGTGTTGCACTTAGATTGCATGCAAGTGTAATTATACATTTATGTATGTCCATATCGTTGTAAAATTTGTGATGTATGAATATATGCGAACTACACATATATACTCCCATGTAATATTGTAATGTTTAATCAATTACATCGAAAATGCTTCAATTACTATTATTTTCTAGATTGAAGATTAACTTGAAAAATGACCTCGATTTTATAAGTATAATTGAGTGGAGACTAATTAAGGAAATAGAGGAACAATTTATAAGGAGCCTAGAAAAGAGGAATAATCACTACAATACTCCATATAAATATAATCTTATAAGATCCTTTTTTTTTTTTGGTAGGGGTTTTATATATTTTTAATCAATGTCTCTTTTAATGTATGAAGTATTCTTGCATAGACAAGTATTTGCAATCTATGATATTTTACATGCTAATTAATTTGTGCATTTGAATTTTTTTGTTTCGGGTGCCAAGGAGGGCAAAACCCCTTGGCATCCGAATAAATATTGCACAAGCAATAATTTCTATTAAATTATTGCACAAACATCTTAATAAATTAGGGGATTTTTGTAGTTGTTTGTTGTGTTAATTTTATTGTCATTCGTAATATTTTTTCTACGAAATGGTCATCTGTTGTAGATATTTTTATGCTTATCTTGACTTATCCGTCAATTATAATTATTAAAAAAATATTCTAACCGATCATCAACCATATATAATTGTTCAAAGCTATAATGCTTGATTTATGCTAGCGATACAATCAATGAGCACAAAAATCATTTTTTAAAAACGTGGTACACAAAAATATAGGGGGCAATTAGCTTATTAGCGATATATTTAGTTTATGGATAACGGTGTTCCGGACATCCTTTAGCCACAAAAATTGTACAAAATTATGTATAAAAATTCTTTGTTTTTTTTGAATTGGACAGGCATATAAAACATTTAGTTGCCACTATAGATTAGAATGGTCGATTTTAATTTGGGTTTGTTTCAAAATTATTGTTTTTTTCTTGTAATGAACCATTTTTGTTGTTGGAGTACAGCACTTGGTTAGTCAAATTCAAAGAAAAGGAGAGATTTTGAGCCCTATATATAGTTGTGAACCATAACAGAAAGGGCATACATATTGGATTACTGACCCTTCACATAGAGTGGCTGTCAATTATAATCCACTGAAATCTTCAAGTTATTGTTTCCTGTGGATGATAATGTGATATTTCAGCCGACATTATAATTTTTGTTTCATCACATTAATCTCTTATTTTCATGAAAGGTCTTCTATTTTTGTCACTTCTCCTTCGTTCAATTGGTTTGTGAATGCCTTTTTAATTCTCCAACTTTTTTCATCAATGTTTCTTTTCCCCTTTTTGGTAAAAGGTAATTTTTGTTTTCTGTCAAAACTTTTATAGTAACGTTGTAAACCCCCTCCCCCTTCACCTGTAGATTTCATTTGAATCTACCATTTCTTACGATTGTAGCACATTTCTCATACACTACTATAAAAAACGGTCTCTTATTACAGCTTAAAAATGATTTTTTACTACGTTAATAAGGCGTGGTCTAAGTTAACGTAGTAGTAAGTTAGTATCTTTGATTACAATTGTCAACCGTAGTAAAAGATAACCTATTATATCGGTTTTTCGCCATAAATAGGTAATGTCTATTACTACGATTTTTAAGGAGAATCGCAGTAATACGTGAGACTTATTACTACGGCTTTTAACGAGAATCGTAGTAATAAGTGAGACCTATTACTACAGTTATTAATTAGAACCACGGTAATAGGCCTCACATATTATTACGGTTTTGTTGGGGAACCGTGGTACTAGGCCTGGTTTGGTAAGGCCTTTAACAACGGTTCACCGATTTAACCATAGTAATAGGTCAGCAAAATCAGGCCTTTCACTACGGTTTTTGTGGAAACCGTAGTCAAAGGTTATTTTTTTAATTAATATTTTTCATCAACCCCTGCATACATATACATTATTTGTTCGAAGCAACAACAAACAAGTTTTCAACTCAAAGTACCATACAATATCATTCATTTTCAACAAATAAAGTTATTTACAATCACAAATTTACCAATCAAATACAGAAATACACAAGTAACTAATATATATATATATATATATATATATATATATATATATATATATATATATATATATATATATATATATTTATTTATTTTCCCCTTTCCAATCATCTTCTTCCTCTTCTTCTTAGGGTTCCTCTTTCTTCCTTCTTCCTTCTTCCCTTTCACCTCCATATCCATGAGTTTTTGTTCTTCAATTTTCTCTCTCCTTTGTTTCTTCCCCTGCTGTATTACATCGATTTTTTTGTTTCTAAAAATTATTGCATCGATTTTTTGTTTCTTGAAATTGAGTTTCCCTTTCTTCTTCTTCTCGTTCGCTTCGCTTCGGTTTCCCTCTCGATTTCTTTCCTCTTCACGATCTGCTTTGATTTTCGCTCTCTAATTTGCTCATCAATCTTCTTCTTCCTCCTTCTCACCGGCTCTACTTCTCCCTCAAATTCGGCTTTGAGTTTTTCAGTCCCTTTCTTCGTCTTGCTCAATCTCTCGCTGCCTACTCGAAGCTCCCTCTCTTCTTCTTCTTCTTCTTCTTCTTCTTCTTCTTCTTCTTCTTCTTCTTCTTCTTCTTCTTCTTCGTCTTCTTCTTCTTCTCGCCTTCAGTCCCCCTCTCGCTATTGTTGCATAAAATGACAAGTTTGTTGTACCCAAAGGCCCAATTATCTTCTACTAACTCCATAAACCGTTCAATTCACTCCGCCAAACCCAACTTCCAGGAGAAAATGCCAAATGGTAGATTTAATTTGAAGTCATCTATCTCCAGTCTCTCCGGCACCGAGGCCCTCTCGCAAGTTCAAATTTAAAATCAAAACTGAAGCTCGGGCTTGGAATTCTTCATCCTCTCTCTCTCTCTCTCTCTGTTTCTCCACTCTTTCTCGCACCGAGGCCCTCCATATCCATGAGTTTTTGTTTTTCAATTTTCTCTCTCTGCAACCCTTGCCCACAACCCCTTTCAAGAAGAAGAAGAAAAAGGGCTTTTTGGACTTTTAACAATTCCGTTCAAGCTCATGCCCGCAATTGGACCGTGTATATAGTTGGCCTAATTATTTAAGGTGCTTTAATTTAATTTTTGATAATTATGGGTTCGGAAAATAGTTGGCTCAAAATTTAAAGTACCTCGGAGTTTTTTTGGATAAATTTAGCCGACATTTTTATTTGTAGATGGGACACTTATAAAACAAATGTAGAGAGGCCCAAATGACACCCTAAATAAGCCCAAAATTAACTCTCTCATTCAGCCACCCTCTCCTTCAAGCTCTCGCTCACCGGCTTCGCTATTGTTCTCTCGTGTCCTCTCGGTCATTCTCTGTCTCTTTCTTCCTTTCTTTCTCTCTCTCAGCCGATTTCTTTCTCCCTCGTTCTCTCTCAATCACTCTCCACTCTATTTCTATCTCTCTCTCAAGCACTCTCTTTCTCCCTCTTTCTCTCTCTCTCGACGCTCTCTACTCCTTTCTCGTGCATCGTCTCTCTCTCTCTCTCTCTCTCTCTCTCTCTCTCTCTCTCTCTCTCGTGCTCTGTCGATCCCTTTCCGTCAGTAACCACAAGTAACTCACACCCTCCATGGTTGCTCACCTGCTCACCGCCTTTCCGAACCTACTCTCCATCGCCTTACCACTTGTCTACTTTCAAAGCTGATGATAAGGTTAATGTTTCCAATTTTTAAAAATTTTCAACTTCTAATTTTAGAATTTTGAATGAATTATGTAGCAATTCTAATTTTGTTTGATTGAGTTTTTGAAATATAAGTAATTGATTTGTAATTTGCGATTTGAGCAAATTTGTTGTTTGATCATCGGTAAATGGTGCTATAATTCATGAATTATTTGTGAATTAATCAAAGTGACAACTTGATATTAGTTGGTTATTGATACTATATGAGGGGTTGGAATAATATAAATATGCTAATTGTTAATTTATTATTAAGTGAATTGCGTTGAATTGTTGATTTTAGGAGATTAAAGTTTGTTGGACAATCAATAAATAAAATATTATTTTTTTCAATTCATATGGCATCATTTGTAAAAAGACACTTATAAGTGAAATTTCTATCTCCGTCGCTGATAATCTATTAACAATTTTATACAAGTCAATCTACACGTGCGAACTTAAAATCCTAAGTCCGTTGAAACTCAACTCTTTCATGCCTATATGTATATACACAACAACTTCAAAAATCCTTGATCTAACTTAACAAACATATAATTGCCACGGAATACTTACAACTAAGTTGTATTGCAGCCATAAACCAACAAATGACCAACCCCAACCCAGCTAACCCTTCTAAAATACAATAATAAATTGCTGATATTTGTACAAATCATGCTCTGCTGTTGTTTCTTTGTCGCCGGCATCGTCCATTGGAACACCTAATTCTGTGTTCTTCGTCACGATGGAATCCTCACCCTCTCCAACCACACACTTCACAACTCTCCGTTTATCTCTTCGACAAACACCCACCCCATCCCCCTGATCGGTAACTAAAAACGTGAAGACACACGCTCAACATTGAATGTTGAGATTATGTGGAGGGTATAGGCGCCTACATACAATCCAAATTTATGGATCATGAATGCAGGTGCTCTAAGTGTAATTGAGTGTTTTTCGCTTGCCACCTCCAAAGCATCTTCCACTTTAGATCCCACAAATTTTTTCACTTGTGGGTGAAATTAGTGACTTGTTTTGTAATTATAGATTGAAACATGATTCGACTATAAAATTTTTCATTTTCCTTTTCCAACTCTCTTGACTATGTGACATGCCAAAATTTTAGAGTAAAATTTAATTTTCCATTGCATAATTAGTTACATTGAAACCCGTTGCATTATAATCAATCAAACGCAAAATTAGTATTAATATGGTCACGTAGGGGTGTGCAAAGTCGGTTAACCGAACTTTCGGTTAACCGAACTTTCGGTTAACCCAATTTTCGGTTCGTCAAAAAGTCAAACCGAAATTTTCGGTTCGACAAAAATTCGATCCGTAACCGAACCAAAATAATCGGTTAACCGAATTTTCGGTTCGATTAACCAATTTTTCGGATCGGTTAACGGTTAATTGTTAAAAAGTAAAAGCAAATCAAAGTATGTATCCTCATAACAAACCATTAATTCAAAAGTAAAATCAAAACAAAAAATTAACAACTTACGAGAAAAATGATCGACTACGGATGCTAAGGTTAAATCAAAATTGTAAGGAGCTAAAACAAAACGTGCAAAGAGAACCTCTTGAAGGCTGAAGGTTGCAGCGGCTCGCTAGATCCGTCGCAAAGGCAACAACCACCGTCAACGCCGGCGCTAGGAGGGTCGGATCTATGGGGAAGGAGGCAACCACCGCAAACGCTGGTGTTGGGGAGGTTATGTCGACGGGAGAAAGCGAATGAGAGGAGAGAGAGGTGGAAGAGGAGAGACGGACCACCATGAACGCCGGTGAGGAAGGTTCCATCGACGGGAGACGAGCAAGAGAGAGTAGAGAGAGGCGGGAGAGGAGAGGGGTACCATCACAAACGCCGGCGACCAAGGGGCCGTCGACGGGAGAGAGCAAGAGAGAGGAGAGAGGAGAGAGAGAGCGCAAGAGGTGGGAGAGCGGAGAGCCTCGTGAAACCGAGAAGCAACTAGGGTTAACTTAGAGTAAGAGACTATTTATACTTAATTTTTTTTTTAAAAAAAGTTTAGTTCGGTTCGGTTCGGTTAACCGACGGTTAACCGATTTTTCATATCTCTGAACCGAAACCGAACCGTAAACCGAAAATAATTTTCGGTTCGGTTAACCGAACCGATTTTTTAAAAACTTTTTCCGGTTAATTGCTTTTTCGGTTTTTCGATTCGGTTTTCGGTTTCGGTTTTTTTGCACACCCCTATGGTCACGTACAACATGATAATAAGTGGGGATTATTCCAGATAAGTATAAGAATTTAAGGATTTAGAACATTAGGTTCACATTTTATCCCCTTATGATTATACGCAGGGATGAGATGATTATAGAAATTATTTGGGGATTAAAAAAATTATCATATAAAATAAATAAATAAGTTCTATAGATATGTAATTGTTATATACTCCCTCTGTTCTAAATAAATATACTATTTGAAATTTTGTGATTTTCAATACATAATTTTGACCATGGACTCTTACAATTATGTAATAGAAAAAATTGTAAAATATATTATTATGAAAGTATTTGTTAAAATAAATATAAACAAAGGTTATTTTATATTATAAATCAATTCATATTTTGATAAATATTAGTCAAAATTTGCAAATTTTGACATCAAAAATCAAACATGAGCGTTTTATTTTCAAGTATTTTTCCATTGGTGTATCACTCTAATTCTATCCTATATTGACCAGAAAAAGAATAGCTTGGGTATTTGGGCCTGACTACAGAGGTGGAACCTTAGTTATGGGCTTTTTCTTAACGGCCCTTAAAAATTGCAACCGGAGGGCCCACAAAGAATATATCCATAATCCATCTAATACGTTGAAATTCTAGGACGCTCAACCATTGGATTTCTTATGCTGTTCACAATATTCCATTGGCCCCAAGGGATCATTATAGATGTTACAAAAATGACTCCAACTGATAATCCGAAATCCAAATCAAATCACACCTTATTCCACATTTGAAAAGCTAACATGAGAGATTAGGTGAAACAAACCGGACTTGAACTTTTCTATCAAAGTGTTTTTCCAATTCTTTACAAGATAAGTTTATTTAACCAAATTTTTACCAACCTGAAATCAATCCAACTTGAAACCAAAACCTAACCGAACTGAAATTCAATGTAATGTTAGTGATTGAACACGACCAAACCTAAATTAACTCAACCCGAAACTAATCCGAATCACATGTTTTTCAGGTTTAGATACTTGTTCGGAGTTCTTTATAGAGTAAGATAAAACGAAATGTTAGTTGTTTTAAAAGATAAACTTTCTTAGAGTTATTATTCATAAAATAATTAAATTTAAATCTTACTTACTATTCATTTTAACTAATGATTAGGATTTTTTTAAAAAAAAAGGGTAACGAATTTTCGCTTAATTCACCATTAAATTAATTGAATCAAAGACCATGTGACTCACAATTTTAGGGATTCAGATTTCAACCAAACCAATTTTGGGCCCCTCCCTCACTCCTTCCCTCCCATTACTTTTTTTTTTTTTTATCGAATTGGACTAATTAGAAACTTTTTGATGGACTAACCGATATATGAAAACCAATTGTAGTCTTTAATGTGTCATATACACAAATAAATACAAACAATTCACATAATTAGTTATAAATATTTGATTAAATATGTAATCATATTAATTATTATAAATCTATACAAAACTTAAATAATTAATCATATGTAAAAAAATTTTAATTGTTCTTCATGAGACAACCTTCCTTCCATAAGATATGAGGAGTTCAACACCGTATAAATGGTCTTTAAAACCATACTATAAAATCAATAATTACGATTACCTATAAATATAAATTTACAAATCATTATCCTAAAAATTTCAACAAGATAATAATGACGAGATAACTCTCAACAAGTTCTTTTCTCATCACCTAACCAGTTACATTCTCATATTATGTTCTTCAACCAAATCAACAATTTTTTCCGAAACTTCAACAAAATCAATATTGTACCTTAAATGTCAATAACTTTTAGCTTTTTAAATTTTTTTAAGTAAGACCATTCTTTTTAAAGTACTTTTTATAACTTTTTTTACTTTTTTTTTGCGGGCCAACTAAAATTAAAATTATATTTTCTTTTCTTTGTATAATCGTCACTTTTTAAAGATATTAAAGTTCTGCACAAAATAAAACTATGTGGAACTTTTGTAACCGTCATTTATGGCAATATCCCTCAATGAATTATCCCTGACAAGTTACATTAATAAAGGTCATGTTCGACAAATAATTCTTTAAAGAGGTGTTTTTTTTTTTTGGCCAAAAAGAACTTTTTGAACCCTTGTTAAAAAGCTAATTTGGGGAGTAAACTAATTTATGGGGCTCAAAAACCAATTAAAAATCCAATTTAATGAGCTTTCTTTGGAAATTGCTTTTTATCTTATAATTTTCTCATAGATCATTGATTTATTAAATATTTTTTTAAAACAACTAATATAAATAACTAATATGATTACTAACATTTTTTTTTTCAGTTTTAGAAAAAGTTAATGCAATTTCTTCACAAAAATAGATATTGCAGTCTTATGCGTGAATCGAAATTTATTCTTGAAATGTTTTAACAATTTTAGCATTTTTTTCTTTATTTGTTAAATGAACCGTTCGTTTAAATTACTTTTGCAAGCTATTTTTTTTAATTTATTTTTTCTGCCCAATGGAAACATACAAATCATCTTTTTTTTTTTTTCATGTGTACTTTTCTAACTTTAAAAATAGAAAAGTTCCACTTAAGGTAAACTCTTTTTTTCACTTTTGAAATGGAACTTGTGTAACCTTCATTCATGGTTCCTCCAGATTCCTCCACTCCACTCATCATTAGCATTATTACCCACACCATAAACAATCCCATCCTCTAGAAGTTTCCAAAATTCTTCTCCATATTTAATTCTTTTTCTCAACCTCGACCTCTAATTCAACCTTAACCACAAACTCTAACTGTTTTGTTCTGCAAAAACTTCAATTTAAGATCGGTTTTTGTAAAAATTAATGAGAATTTGGTCTAACGGTTAAAATTAAAATTATGGATACATTAAATCACATATTCAATTAGTCTCTCTTTCATCGTATTATACCGTCAATTTTATGGCTTATATAGACAGAAAAAAAAATTAATAAAATAAAATGCTTATTTTTATATTTAAGTACAAATAAATAATGAATGACAACTCAATTGATAATTATGCATTAGCTAACCACACTAAGAGATGCGCTTTATAGAAAAGATTCAAGTGCAAATATTTTTCGATGTAGCATGTGCAATGCACCAAAGACTGCGCCGCTATACTAATTACATGTGTTCTTAATTTATAACTAATTAGTAGTAGCTTCTAAAGCACAACCTATATTAATTATTGTTCACTAATCATAATTAATTAACGATTGTGGGAGATAGTGATGCTCAGCCACCTTGAGTTTGACTTACACTAGGCGGCTGTGGTGGTGGCCAGGGCCGCAGACGAGGTGAAGGTTGATCTAGGTGAGGTTTGATTTGTCTCACGAGTCCTACTCATTTGAATTTATGTCAACGGGATATTGATGGGTAAGTTGATGAAAGTATTGTGAGATGAAACAATTCGATTTGAATTCTATTTGACTTCAAAAAATTATTAAGAAAAATAATTATGACATAATCACCTAGCTGACAATATAAAAACGAAATCAATCTTATTTACCACGAAATATTTTGCTTCAAACGTTTAAAATTCGGAATGTTAGCCGTACATGTGCGATAAATGAACAAAACTTCTCTCATTTTACTACAACTAAGAAACTTGTACAAACCATATTACATAGATGGAGATGGAAAAAAGAATGAGGAAAGCAAAACCAAATACAAAAACCAAAACGCCTCATCATCCGAAAAGTAAACAAAATGCCCAAAAAGATGTCAAAACTTGGGCTTTCTGGCTTTTTGGAGAGGGCTTCTATTTTGCTGCCTATCTATCTCTTCTTCTTCTTCTTTTTTCCCCCTGTATATACATATTTTTAACGAACTAAAGATACCAGAATCGCGCCCTTTTTCTTTTTTGCTCTTTTTTTTTTATATATAAATTTTGTAATTTTGCCCTCTTTCTCTACACCTCTTTTACCCTCCTACTCTTCGTCTCTCAGTTGGTACTTGTGAGATAAGTTTTCTCCTTCTTGGTAAATTAATCTCAAGAAAATCTCAATATCGATGGAGTTTGATCTCTTAACCTTTTGACAAACTCGAAATATACCATGAGGATCATTTCATGTGTTACTCGAGAAACGCTCAACTCGTTGTGTATATTTTCAGGGCTTGATCAAAAGGTAGAGATACATCGGCGATGGCCAGGCACAGTAAGCTTCTTTTGCTTGGTCTCCTCTTTCCATACTTGGCCAATATCCTGAGCAACCTTCAGAGCATCAAATGAAGCTCCAGAGAGGCCTCTCCTTGTGAACCCAACTGCATACAATCCTGCCTTCCCTTTCCACCCATTTGGGAATGGTGCCTTTGGAAAACCATTCTTGTTGAAGAATTCACCTTCCTGTTTGATCAAATCAATCACAAATCACATTAGTCTAATTTGCTCCTCCATTTTTTAAAGGCGGGAAGAGAAAATCACAGAGAAAAAAAAACAGAGGAAAACAGGGATTTGGTCTCTAACCTTAAGCCAAGAGGGCACATTGCTCCGGTACCCGGTGGCAAGAATCACGGAATCGACCGCCATTGTCTCACCATTAACGAGCTCGACACCATTGCACAAGAACCGTTTGATCCCAGGCACAACTTTGATCTCCCCTGATCGGATTTTTGCTAAGGCACCAATGTCCAAGACAGGGGTCTTTCCTTGCTTGTTCTTGAGCTCGAGCGGCCCGGTTTGTGGCCTCCTTATCCCGTACTTCTCTATGTTTCCGAGGATCAACCATGCGAACACGAGAAGGATCTTGTCCACTAGCCAGAGAGGGAGCCATTTCATCATGAACATGGCTAGCTCGAAGGTTGATTTCCCCATGATTTCTCTAGGGAGAACATGTACCTAAGGAAACAGAAAGCACAATTTAGTTCAACCACATTGTCCTGCTTTTATATATAATAAAAAAAGCCACCAGTGAAATAACTCATCAACTCACACATCGAGGCGGTTAGGGTGCTTACCGAGTTGCGGCAAACCACGGTGGGTTCTGCATTATGGTTTGAGAGGTCGAGGGACACCTCCATGCCGGAGTTTCCACACCCGACCACCAGGACCCTTTGGCCCCGAAAAGCCTCTCCTGACCGATACTCACTTGAGTGGACCACCTTCCCGCCAAAGTGGGCGAGCCCATCAATATCCGGGATCACACACTCAGCGTTCTCCCCGGTGGCCACCACGAGCCACCGGCAGACGTACTCAACCTCCTCCTCAGGTCGAGTCGGGTTAAATGTCCTAACCCGCCACAGCCCGAGCACGTCATCATACTTAGCCCGCTGAACGCACTCATTAAAGTGCGGTTCTATATTGAAGTGTCGAGCGTACGACTCCAAGTAGTCAATGAACTGGGCCTTGGTGGGATACTCGGGAAACGAGGCGGGGAAGGGCATTTTGGGCAATTCGCAGAATCTCTTAGGGAGGTGGAGCTTAAGGCGATCATAAGTGCGTTTTTGCCAGAGGGAGGCAATGCAATCAGCCTTCTCAAGGACTACAAAGGGAACCTCCTGCTCCCTCAAGCACGCCGCCACGGCCAGGCCTGACGGCCCAGCTCCGACAATAACTGGGCCGTTTACCCAAACACACCTCCTCGGCCCATCTCCAATTCCGGATAGACTCAACATTTGATCATTCATCCTTTTTTTGGGGGGCAATTTTAAAGTTTTGAAAATTGGGGGAAAATGGAGTATGATTTTTCTTGTTTCTGGGATTTGTAGTTCTAAGCTTCTTGTTGTTGATGTGGGGATGAGGGGGAGGGGGAGGAAGGGTTTATATAGGGATGAGGAGAGAGAAAGCATGTGAGGAGGAGTGATGGAGCGAGTGTTTGAAGTCCCAAAATCATTAGGGTGAGTTAACATATATTTTATTTTGGGGTCACCAAACTCCAAAGGGTATGATTCTTCTTGAAGAAAACTTTTGGAAATTTTCTCCTTAGCTTTTTCAGATTTTTCTCATTCGTGCCATCAATTGTATGCTAGTGTATGGTGCTGTTATTAGTTTTTTTTTTTAATTGATGGAAAGTCTCGTTTTTTTTTTTTTTATATTTTGGAATTTTGTTAGTACTCTTTTTATATGGACAAAAGAAATTAGTTTATTAGTAATTTTTTTATTAAGCGATCTCGTTATTTACCTTATTTTTATTTTATTTATAGTATATGCAAATCATTCAATTAATTTACTTGGAAAACTATGTAATAGGGCCTTTTGAGAAGATGTATCCAAGGAAAAATTGATTTTTTTCTTTTTTACAATGGTATAAGACTTCTTAGATCTATATTTTTGAATTCAATCTTAATATGGCTATTCTATTACTATTAATAATAAAAATTCAATTCTTTTTTGTCAAAAAAATTATATGATATAAAAACAAACATATTTCAAGTAAAATATATTAGTCTATATCTTTTAATATTTGTTCGTATAAAATGATATACACTTGTATCATTTATTATTTATTTGATATTGATTGGACACTGATTTTTAATGAAATGATCACATAGTTATTTGCTAAAAATATGACTATTTAAAAACTTTTACAATATCTGATATTAATAATTTCTCATATTAAAAAATGATATTATTTTGATGTAATTTCTTTTCTTATCATTATAATTTTTTTTTAATTTTTAAATACACACATACACTTTGGTATTATAATTAATGCATATTATTATCACTCATAGAAAACGATTTAACGAGGGGCATTGGCATGGCATTGATAAAAACGAGTATTCTAGCAAGTGATTAGATGGGTAACGAATGAAAGGACTGAATTAAGTAACCAATAAAGACATGGCATTTGGTCTCCCACGTACTTTACACGTTGTATATTATGGAGTTGTCACTTTTCTAAGAGAGAAATATACATTTCATGAACTTGAGGAATTAGAGATTAGGCAAGTGTTTCTCCATTTCATTTGTATTTCTCATTTTAACCAAATAACTCTACATATTGATGCCAATTCTGCTTGTGGTTCCTTGCACTTGCTTCTTCATCCACTTCTTGGTAATTTTTCCATATATCAAAATTTGTAGGTGTTTTTCTACATATATTCTTATGCCCGTGTTTCTTCTATTACCTAGAAATAGATACAATATATAAATTTGCATGCTTGAAAATATGGGTTCGGAGATTGGCTTATCTAAGCTCGCAAGCCCTCTTGAGCATCCACAAGCTCGTATTTTGTATGCTCTCACTATACATCGTTAAGATAAGAGAATAGTAATTGAGAAGAAATTAATATCAAGTTATATATATATATATATATATATATATATATATATATATATATATATATATATATATATATATATATATATATGTGTGCTAATGAGTGATGGTTGCAACTTTCATACGTACAAAGTACAATGGGCAAAAGAATGACTTTACATACCCCTACGAATCTACTAAATCGAGCTTTCTCAAACTCAACTTGTCTCATTTATATAATACCCTATAAATCTACTAAATCGAGCTTTCTCAAATTTAACATGTCTCATTTATATAATAAGCTCGAGCTTGAGCCTACTCTAACTTTTCATAAAATTGTATTTTTTCATTATTTTTCTTCTAATTAGTTCGCAAGCCCTTATGAGCTTGCTCTATTTATTTCAACTACTATACCAACCTTTTCTATGTTGCATGATGTTTTCTCTAAGACCTCTTTTCCCCTAAGACTTTTGAAATTAATGTTATACTCCTTCTATACATACGATATTTTTCTTATCTCGAATCTTACAATCTTACGACTTTATAATCCGAAAAGCTTTTATCGATCCAATTTCCATTATAATTTTAAACTCATGATAATTTTACTATTCTAATTTAGTTCCAAAATAGTATGGTAGGATCATATACGATTCTATAATCCTACAATCCAATCCACGATCCTAAATAAATTTGATAAAGTGATTCATACATAATTATATTCTAGAGTTGAATCAACAATACTATTTTGTATCAAAATCTTTGACAAAGTACAATAGAATTGAATTTATATAAATCTTTAGAATGTATTCAAATATTTTTGTTCGTATAAAAATAATTTGATTATTACAAATAAACATTAGGATCTTACGATTCTCAATCCGATTCTACAATTATGATTCTAACCACATCCTATTGATTCGAACTAGAATTCTGATTCTAACAGCCTTGCCACAGAATTTTCATATTCTTACTCTACGAATCTTATATTTCTTTTTCTCTTAAGACTTATTTATGTTGATAGTTTCGAGAAATAAGATTTATTTTTATTTTTTGATAGTTTTATTTTATGTTTTATCTTCAATTTGAGTAAGTAAATTAATTCCTCTCCCCTTGTTATTAAGTATTCATTGAAATATTTTATATATATGTTGAGTTGCTTCATCTACAATGAAGTGAATACACTTATAACCTCTTGCAATGCAATGAGTTTAAAGCATGCATGAGGTTGTTCACATGTAATTAACAAGTCAAATGGAAGATGATTAATAGAATGTCATATGTGAAAATTATATTTCAAGCAAGTCAATGAGAGATGATTATTATATATATATATATATATGTATGTATGTATGTATTACAAACTCATGTGTGAAAATCAAATCTACTTGATGGCAATTCACCGGCCCTATTGAGAGCACTATCAAAATTTTCTTGTCTATAGCACCACAAAATCAAAACCCTAATTTTGTTGTATGATAAGCCATGATTACCCTTAGCTAATTGTGGGATTCAACCCAAAATTTTGTTTTCTACCCAAAAGTCAATGCCCATTGAGAATACTAATGACATTCTTAATCACACTTGCATGCACAACCTCTATATTATATCCTAATAGCATGCAAATTTAAATTATGAAAAAAACATATGTAAATATAATAAACTTAGATTTGGTCAGAGATTTTACACATTACACTCTAATCACACCCCAACATGAATTCACAAGATGTATGGCATAATATTGATGCCTTTCTAGCTTTTTAACATGGAGTCAATATATGACAACAATTCTATATATTATAACCTTTTTATGGGAGGTGTAGTGCTTCATTTTTACTTTTGGTTGGGTTATGGTTAATCCTTCCATGACATGACTTATTTTAGATTTATTTTTATTATTTTTTTACATGGGTAAAATTATACATGTCCAAAATTAAAGAATAATCCAATCTTAATCTTTCTTCTAAAAAGTAAACACTCTACGATTATGCTATCACTTAAAAGGGTAATAAATTCTCTCAGTATTAATTAATAGAAACACATATATAATCTACCTGGAGCGCAATTTCTTGTCTTAATGTAGGGAACTTTGCATATATTTTTTTTATAAAAAATATATTTTCATTAATGAAAATTATGTGATGTCTACAATAAAAATCATCCAATAAAAATAAATCTTTTTGTTGATCAAGATTTAATAAGGCTAAATCTAAAACATCAATGTAAATTTTCATCTTTAGAAAGTTAATCAAAAATATATTGTTGATCGACTCTAAAACTGTAACATTTTTTTGTTTTTTGCTCTACATTTTTTCAATATCTGTATGTCTTTTTCGAATGATGGATGGTCAACTATATATAGTTAACTCTATGCAATAGCCATTTATTTGATATAACAGGTTATGCTTGAAAAAAACATTATCATGATAGAACCTCATGAAAGTCCATCGTTGAATCAATCCCAAATAAAATACATAATCCTCATACAAGGAGATCCAAGTGTCTTCAATTAGTTGACATCTCTAGTCTAGACAAAAAAACTCACACTAAGGCTAGAAAGAGAACTCACACTAAGGTGATAAGGAAAATTTGCACCAAAGTGAGAAGATAAAAGTCACATCAAAAGAAACAACTCTAACTCCTACACAATATAAAGAAATGTTAGGTGTGGCTCAAAATACATCCAATTATATTGTTTGCTTCTCGGGGTGTAAGGCTTGGGAATTAGCGAGCATCGAGGTGGCACGACCATGCCGAGAATGGCACAAACGTATCAGAGCTGAAAACAAAGTGAATCCCCAGCCATAACAGTGGCTGTTAGACTTTGCTGCAGTTTTGTGCCTCGGTTCTTGGCCGTTGGACTTCGTCCATTGGTGGCTTTCTTTCAACTGTTACTTGGGTTTATTGCAAGGATTATTGCAAAGTTTATTGCCCTAGTTTATTGCTAGTAATGGCCATGACTTATACCTCTTTATAAATCTCTCCATTTTCATTCAACCAAATCATCCCAATCCAAGATATTAACCTAAATCGTCCACATTTTCTGCATCATTTTTACCTTTGAGGATTTATCTCTATTGTCCATTTTTAAGTATTGTGAGTGAGTGTTTGAGAGTATTTGTAACGTATTTGTTCTAATCTCATTATGCTTTTATGTTCCTTAAGATTGAATTTTATATTCATTTATTTTAGTGTATTTCTTATTTCTATTCGTGATTTTCTCCTTATTTTAAGTTTTGGTGTTTATCTTTTATTTTGCTTCTCATATCTAACAAACTAAATACCTTATTAAAATCTAAAAAGTTGGGGCTTATTGCACCAACAATTATGATTGATAGTAACCAACCCTATATTAGAGTTGATGGAGGCAATTTGGGTTTTTTTTTTCTTTTTCGAGGGAGATTTTGGAACCTTCCGTATGATATGATATGATATATATACTACTCATGTATTAGGGAAAAAGTAGAGGGGAAAGCCGGGGAATATTATTATGCACTTCACTACTATGCTCTCTCTTTTAATATAATATAGTATCACACAACAATGAGTACATATGGGAAGTCCAAAATGATGTATTTGATTTTATTCAGAAAAAGAAAAAGAAATTGATTTTCAAAGTTTGTGTGTGCTCATTATTCTAAACCATTTACCGGCATAATTTTATTATTTTTTTCCAAATTTAATGACATATTTGAAGCACAATAATTCTCTCATATAAAGTATAAGAGGCTCTCCCATGCCATTCACCACGCGGCTAATTATCGAGTAGTAAAGTACATTAGCTAGGAAATAAAAGTCGGTTCAAATTATAAATACATATAAGCCATTCATAAAGCTATGTATGTATGAGACTAAATTAATTATGGTTCATAATTGCCTTTTTTAGGGTGTGTGCTTGTGAGTTGTGACCTATAGCCACCCCACTCACAAGCTAACTACTCACACAACTTAAGATTTTAAGTCTATTGACATGTATCATTTCATGTGGAGTGCCTTTGAACAATTTGAAGTATTTATATTGTAAATATTTAATTTATACCCGTGTAAAATTTAACATAAAAGTTATTATGATATATATATATATATATATTATAACGTATCGATTGACTTCTTTATTAGAAACGCCTTCACACTCGTTATAATTTTTGATCCTTCCTCTCAAGAAAAAATTTTTGTACCATAATTCTGAACTAATTTTAGCAAAAATTTAACTTAATACTTAGCGATTCAAAATGATATTGCACCGAACAACTAGATTGTTTCATAACTGTTTTTAAAATTTTGAAAATAATAATTAATTAAATAACTTGTCAATACAAGTTATAATAAAAACCACCCCTATACAATCAAATATGGGAAAAAGGTTGCACACGTACATTGGATTTTCTCATCTTATATGTGATTCGAAGATGCACTAGGATTTTCAATAAAAATGAATTAAAAGAAAGTTTAAGAAATTGGAAATGGAGGAATAGAAAGAAATCAAATAGGGGAATTGTATGAATACCCCACCAATGAAAAGGAAGACTATGGGGGAGAAGATGGGAGCATGTGAAGCAAACATTGGTAAGGTAAGCATAGAGTCTTCTCTTCTTTTAATGAGGAAAAGATTGATAGGGTTTGGCATTTGTAGGTTTTGAAGCCTTAATTTTCTATTAGGCCTTTGGAATTAATGATGAGTAGAATCAACATCTATCCTTTCACAACTTTCAAAGTCCCAAGTCCCAAAAGTATTATCTTATATTTTAATAACAAATTATGTGAATACAAATAATACAACTCTAATCTCCTATTTAATTATTCTTTTGGTCACATAATCTTGTTTAATGGTTAAATTAGTTGTTTTACATGTATCTTAATCAATAATTAGCTTTTGTTTTTTCGGATTATTGTATTATTCAACAACTTATAAAAGTCGAGTATCCGGAAAAACAAAACAAAAAAGAAATACAACTCATCCAAGTTATCAAAGCTCGTAATTTGAGTTATGCATAATATGCTCCTTTTAGAGATTAATCCAACATCCTACTCCGACTAAATTAAATGTAATTCAACATATTTCTTTAAATTTTTATGATAATTTAGATTTATATTTAATAAAATGCAGTTATATATGGATACCAACACATACTAAGGTCCCAAATTTGAATCTTATGAATGAAGAAATTTTTTAGAGAAAGAGATATCTCATTTATGAGCATAACAATAGCTCGACTATAGTAAAGCAAATGCCCAAAGACCAACGGGGAATTAGTTATGGATATAATCATATTTCCCATGTATAATTTCTTTTAATGGGTAGAGGAGACGGTATACAAACAACAAATGAACAAGGATAGGACAGTTAACCAAAGCTATCACTAATGTACTACTAATGTACTAAGTTTTCGGAACTCTCAATTGACACCTACATTGATATAAGACTCATACTTAACAACAAAAAGATATGTAAGCGCCTTGGTACGATCGTATAGCTTCAAATAAATGAAATCTTTTATATTTATTAAAAGTATATATTTTTTAATATCCCACAGATGATGATATGACCCTGCAAGGGATTATGTGAACTCTTCGTCATCCCCCTTCAGCTTCCACCCACCAGCCTCGCAATGCTCCACTTTGCGCTTTAGACTATCTTGGAAGTTGGAAAAATCCTCCTCTTTTTATTATTTTTTTCCTTCTCTCACTCTCTCTCTAGGAATTTTCACTCCAGACTTTCTACTTGTATATTTCTTCATCTCTTCTATTTTCTCTTTTTCACTTTATCTTTCTCCCTTTCGGTTGGTGTTTTTATTAATGTAAACATTGATTTTAAGGTATTTTTCCCTACCCTTTTATATCACCTTTTTATATTTTTAAAAAAGTTTTTTTCCCTTTTTATGTTTTATTTTTCAAAATTCAGGATATGCTTAAAGGGACATTTTTTACTTCACACAATTTGACTGTTCACAAAAAGCATTACGTTTCACAAAACATCTTTTTATTTAATTTTCCTATAAAAAAATTCCTTCATACTTGCATTTATCTTTTGCCTTTTTTCCTTCAGTTTCATTAGTTTGTATTACCTTTCGCACAACTTGACTGATCATAAAAAGTATTTTTGCTTGCATGTAGTGTAGTTGTCTTTTGTTTTTTTAGAAAGAGAAATTTTATCAGTAAAAATTCATATTTTACAATGTGATGATGTGATCAAGTCACTTATGTCAATGAAATGGTGAAGCGACAAATATTGTGAAATAAAGAAAGATAGTATTACATAAACGACTCTCATACCGGCTGGCTCTTGATAATCTCCTCATACCGGCTTGCATGTAGTGCTCTTGATTATATTGGGTCAAAATATGATATGATGACTTGATCAAGTATCTTATCTAATACTATCTTTTTTAATTTTACAATATTTGTCACTTTATAATTTCAATGATATACCGATGACTAATAATTTACCAATTTTATCTCTATTAATTATTTTTTCCTCTCTCTTTTTTTCATTAAATTTCTTCATTTTTAATGAAATCTTAGTCAACTTCATCTTAGTCAACTTCATTTTTCATATTTATCATAAATACTGTGAAATGAAAGGAGTCACACTGAAAAAAAAATTTATCATTTACTTTTTCCGGCGTGTTATAAGTATATATATGCTACCACACATGTGATTACATCCTAATTTTCAGAAATATTTATTTTATGTGCATTAAAATCTTATATCATACTATTATGAGCATAAACTGTTATCTGTCAAATAAGTATACACATGTAAAACCTTCCTATGTGGAAGATTCAAGTTGATTGAAAAAAAAAAAAAGAAAAACAGTTTTCTATCAATGCCTTCATCAAACCGCACTGTAAGCAAGCTAAGCTAATCACATCATAGCTAATTACACAAATGCCTTTTCAAGGAAACTGATTAATTAAGTAATTTAGCACAAAAAGGTGCATGGAAATCCATAATTAGGTGGTGTCACGCGTAAAAGAAAAGGCCAAAAACAGATTATGAAAATATAATTAAAATTAAACTTGGGTTAGCATAATAAGCTACAAAAGGCTTAGCTTTTTTATTTTTATTTATTTATTTTATAGCTAGCCTTTGCCAACCTTCACTCAGCAGAAAAAGTTGATTTTAGAGCCATCTTCAATATCAGATTATTGGCGGTGCTCCCATGCTTATTCAAAATAATTCTTTTGATTTTTTGATCATACAAATTATATAATAATTTAAAAGAATATGATCATGATGGTGATGATGATCACAATCATTACGAGGAATATGTGTAGGCAGTTTTAGTGCAAGTATGGGAGAGACTACTCATATCTACATATGAAGAATAATCAATCTAGTTTAATACTTTATTATATATATATATATTGCTGTCATACAGGATATAGTAAATCAATTTCACCTATTTGAAATTATATTAAAAAACGAAAAGAAATAACATATATATCAAAACCGAACATAAACAATTAACAGAAAAGAGCAAAAACGAATAGAAACGAAAATAAACAAATATAAATAAATAGAAAATAAAAAAATGATGATTTTTATATAATTTCGAACAAGTATTAAGAAAATATCTTAAAATTATTCTTAGAAAATAACTTATGAGTATTGTCTACATTAGCCTTTAAAAGCCTTTTACAGTCGAAAAAATATTGTTGACTTTGGCGGGATGGGGCTTGTGGCCTCGAATTTATGTAATTCTTCATTTGGGGATATCAAACACAGGAAAAGTAAGATGAAAGCTTAGATGAGAAGGTTGACACCTACTACTATAAGGTAACAAAGTGGATGTCAAAGAGCCCTTCATCATTAACACTACGAAAATAAAAGTCATTTAATTTAATATAAAACAATTACTAAACAAATATGCTACTTTCCGTTTTAAAATACTTGTCGCTTTAAAATTACGAGGAATACCGAAGAAATACAAAAATTCACGATAAAATTTGTGTTAAAAGATCAAGTTGCCCTAAGATTTCATTGGAAATTAAGAAAATCAATGAAAAAAGGGAAAAAGAGCAATTAATGAGGACAAAATTGGTAAACTAGTTATTAATAAGGCCTTGTTCCATTTAACTTTAACTTATACGCTTCCAACTCTTTACAACTCCTTACGTCTTCTTACACCTCCTTACAACTCTTAACAACTCTTTATAAATTTTTATAACTAATTTTACAACCATCTTACACCTACTTACAACTCTTTACAACTTCTTACAGCTTTTCCTCAGAATTTCTTATAACCTTATAACTCTTTACAATTAAATGGAGCAAGATTTAAGTTATTAAAATCGTAATATGATAGATATTGTAAAATGAAAAAAATTAGTTAGAAACACTACGCCCGATCTCCTCTATCTCTCTTGTTGTTTTGGCCCGAGTATTAAATTAATTGCAAGTTGGTCAAAGAATAATCATTAGAGCAAAGAATTAGGTAGAATTCATCATCAATTCGAAGCATTGGATTTGAAAACAACAAAGGAAAAGGTTCATCATCGATTCACATGACATGGCTCCATGACCACCCTTAGGGGAAAGGAGCTAACCATCCTATGTGATATGATTCCACATATATATTAAATGAAATGCTTATATGGTTCAATAATCAATAATCTTAAAAGCCCTCAAAAAAATCTGTAAAAGATTATGACTAAGTTATTTGATATATTTTTGGTACAATTGAAGGTATAACGTTAATACAAGTAAGATTCGAACTAACATATGTATAATAATTGATATATATTCATTTTATTAGTTTATATATGTAATTATAAGATAGTCTCGTCCGAATAATATTGAAAAATGAAATATAAATTAATTTTCTGAGAATGAATGCTCTATAAAATTAAGCTAACCCAAAAGTTTTTCTCAAGAGGAAGGCATTTCATCCCATGCATTGAGTTTGGCTTTATTTGGAAAAGAGTTTTTTTTTTATGCTACTAGCTATTTGATTTTGGTCAAAAAATTATTTAGGTTGTTTACTAAATAACTTTTTGTATTGCTTTTATACTAAAACAAAAAACTAATTTGTATAAAACTCTTTGGAGTGGGTTTTTCCATCAACATTTTCGTGTAATCATTAGGCGACCATGTTGTTCCAATTAGCACTCGGCAAAA
This sequence comes from Talinum fruticosum, assembly GCA_021018815.1. Classification (NCBI taxonomy): domain Eukaryota; kingdom Viridiplantae; phylum Streptophyta; class Magnoliopsida; order Caryophyllales; family Talinaceae; genus Talinum; species Talinum fruticosum. The sequence goes on along the minus strand of JAITYX010000047.1, from coordinate 4,325,770 downwards.
TTTTATTCGACTCGATTATCCGAATTCGTTCGATACAAAAAAATTCGGGTACCGGTATGACTTTTTGTCTAAATTTCAAATTCGCACATAACATTTCCTATTTCTTTTGTCCAAACCCGATTTTAACTTAAATTTACATTTGTTCGAATTGTCCAACCCGACAAAAATGAGTATCGAATAAAAAGTTTCATCCGATAACCAATTTTTCTAACCTAATTTTAACGCAAACCTAAATTTTTGTCACCGCTAATCCCAATATTTTTGACAAAATTACGTCAATCCTACACCACCCTGCGCGAGCGTTTCGCTGCCCTTTTTCATCTTTTTTTCTTCTTTTGGGACAACTTGTAGATGACCATGAATGTCTAAGTTAATGTTAATATTTTTTATAATTTAACAAATAATTTATGATCCTGAAGATCAAATAAATAGCTTTATACCACATAAATTTTATATATATTATTAAAAATATTGTTATAATGAAAATTAAACAAAATATTAAATTTGATTTTATATATCACATAATTATTAATTCATATTGAGAATAACAATAAATGTGCAATAAAAAAAATAATGAAATATAGTTATGCGTATAAATAAAATCTTACCAAATAACTTCATTAGAAACATCTAATTTCATTAAATACCTTTCAAAAAATAGCTAATTTAATAAATTAAGTCAGAAAGTTTATACAATCAATTAACTATTTTATTACCAAATAGGACCTTTATCACTTTGTTAAAATACTAAAGATTTAAGTCGAGTGAAATTAAGTTGCATAACCCTTTCCCTTTCTAATGGGCCGACCCCTTTCTGGCACGTGTCACACATCCTAACACTCATTCATAATATGCATGCTTAATTTTGGAGTTCTTAAGAGTAGAGTTGGCAAAGGTCATTCAGTTTGGTTTAGGCTTGGATTAGTACAATTCAGATCAAAATTGAGTCACTAAAATTCGATTGAGTTATTGTTCGGTTTACCTTCACTTTCAAGTTGAGTGAACTTCGAATCGGTTGTTATTTATTCCAATAAGCTTGTCTTGTAGAGAAAAAAAATATTTTGGTGAAAAACGTATGGATTATGTTTGAATCGATTTGAGTCTCAGATTACTGATTCGAGTTAGATCATTTTTGTTAGGTCCACTTTGCCTAGAAAAAGGAGTCACACATATGAAGACTAATCCACACCAAATATGTTTATCAGTGAAGTCATTAACAGCAGACTTATCGAAAATAAAGGTATATCTTTGGTGATATAGTCATGATTTTACTCCTTTTTAGCCTTTCTTTAATTAAATCTCATGGTATTACAATTATATAGTAGCTTGGGAAAGATACGAGAGGTTAAGAATCTGGCCCTAATATCTGCTTTTCTCATGTGCCATCATAAAGTAACATTTTTTAAACAACATAATTTGGGATTTTTGTTTACATAATTACAACACAAGATTATCTGAAAGGGCTTTATGAAATTTTGTGGACCACGATAAAAGAGACTACTATTATCCCTCGTTACATGTTTAGATAATAAATTATTATAATATTGATGTGTGATAGGTAATAAAAATTGGACTAAGTATGATGCAATTTTTATAAAGTGGTGTTTGAAATATTTTTTAAAAAAAAAAAAAAAACCGTTGCAGACTCTCATAAAAAATTATTTTAAAAAAATTCTCACGTACGTGCACTCTACTCAACCACTAAATTTGATGGTTCGAAGATCATGATATAATTTTCAAAGCACGATATAGACGATGTGACATAAACATCTCACATTAAATTTATTTTACAATAAAGTCTCGCACAAAGAGACTAAATTTTAATTTATCAAAATCTTTTCTAATTATTTTCTCACTTTTTCGCGTCTCTTCAAGTGCTTGGTCTTTTATGGAACACGTTTGGTCAATTTCTTTGTTGGTTTATTCGAGATAGTATATGTGATTAGACCCTTATATTAAAAAAACAAAAACAAAAAATGAAAGACAAAATAACATATTTTGCAGACAATAATTGTGAATTTCTTATGAGCTTTTGAAATTTTGGGGTTTTCAGAGACTTTGAATTGCCCACAAGCATGGTTGGTTGGTCAAAACAAAGCCTTTCAAAACATCACTAGACATGCCCATTATTATCCCATTCAACATATTTCACATTCATATGCATTCTTTTTCACAACATGGATACCAACTACTTAGTTCAATAGTGATTACAACAACATGGTTCAACTTTATATTCCAACAATTTCTCAATATACACATGTCGGTTTAATTATTTTTTCTCGTTTTACAATATCTCATTACTTTACAATCTTAATGATATATACCGACTAACTTTCCACTTTTATCCTTATTAAATGCCTTTTTTCTCTACCTTTTCGTTGATTTTCTTCATTTCCAATGAAAACTATGGGTAAATTGATCTTTCAATATAAATTTATCATAAATTTTGTGTTTTTTTATATTCCCTCAATACCAAAAAATAACAAGTATTGTGAAACGGATGAAGTATCATACTAGACTAATAGTTAGTTGCAGTATAAATTTTAACTAATTTCGACAAAATATTATGACATGTTTTTACCAAGATGCCTAGAACATAGAACTCCGAAACCAACAAAAGCTCCTAGTATATGTAGATCTTGCTTTTGTGAAAACTAGGGAATACTCAAAATTTCATTTATAGGCAACGTTACTCTGGTAGACATTGTTATGAGCAAAGAAGTCGATCTAAAGAAACCCACATAAAAATGTTTAGAAAACATTTTCGATTGAAGGGTTTTGAAATACACTTGAGAACAGAAGCAATATATATTATATTAAGGTCCCTTAGATTAAAAAGTAAATAAATATATAGATAATGAAACAATAGACAATATATAAACTACTTAAATCCACCGCCTACTCTAGTTCTAAACCTCCATAAACTTCAAAGCCATATCCTTCGTAAATCTCAAGCATGTCATATCACGTTTAATCACTTCATTTCAATTCTTCTTCGATCTTCCTCTCACTATAAAAAAAACACAAAAATAGTGACCGACATTTTCCGACGGAATTTCGATGGTTTTTTTTTTAAATTTCGAAGGGAATTCCGCACCAACGAACGGAAAACAAGTATTTCTGTCGAATTCTCATCGGAATTTGGCAAATCCCGTCAGAAAACCCGTTGGTATTTCAACATTTTTTTGTAGTGTCTATCCCTCTTACAATCTAGAATAAATCACGCAAAAATGACCCAACCTGAACCGATTACCCGAAATCCAAACTGAATTGAACTCGACTCGACACTTAAAAAAGAAAATTGAGATTACCCAAACCTGACCCCAACTCGAATGGAACCGAACCCGACCCGAATATTTTTTGTCAAAGTATTTTATTTCTACAAGATAAGTTTATTGAACCAAATATAAGTTAACTCGAAGTCGACCCAAATCCGAACCCGACCCAACCCGAAACTTAACCAAATTGTAATGACCCGAACATAACTCGAACTAAACTAACCCAAACTAAAAATGGCCCAATTACCAGGTCTAATCTAAAAGGTCAATTCATTTTACATATCCACATATGTGCGTAATATTCCTTCTCTTAATAAGATGCAGCTATCCGAGTCTAATTTCACTCATCTTATCCTCTATATGGACGCTACTCTAATGTTGTCTTTGGTAACTTTAATGTTATAGTGCTACGTACTCATCGATCTGATCATCTTATCTCTGCTATAATTAAATATTCTTATGTATCTTGAAAATTATTGTAGGTAGAGGGGTTTTGTTTGTAAGTCGATTGATTATGATGGAATGAAATATCATATTCGTGCCCTTAATTCCAAGCACTATTTTTTTATAAGCATTTTCATAATTGGATGCTCCTCCATCATCCCATCCATGATGCCTACACAACATCCAACCTGTTGATTTTAGTGCATCGATCGCGTCATCCACAATTATGGTAGCTAGCTACTTGTCTGTATAGAGAGTCCTAAGACAAACCAACTTCTTGGCAACACTTTTTGACATTATTACTTGTTGACCTGCTTTAATTCTGGATTAGTGTTCTTCACTTAGAATCTTCTTTACCTTTTTATCCTTGTTTCAGTCATCAATGGGTGTAATGGAGGACTTCAAATAGATGGGTGTTGTATTATATTGTAACATCACAGCTTATGCTAATAGCGCCTTATATACCGAGACAAGGCCGGTAGTTGTACACAGTGACGGATTTATTTAAGTGTTATATGTGTCCTGGACACTTATTTCATATCTAAAATTTCTGAATTTATTAGTGTTTATAAATAAAGAAGTTATTTCTAGAATCATATTCATGAGCACTGTAATACTTATTTAAATAAGGTCTCGGAGTATTAGCAAGGTATATGAATGAGGTTACTACGTACTTTAAAAAAAAATGGAATGTAATCAAAGTTTGTGACGAGATCTTGCATGGAAAATAATGAATATTCATTTTTAAAAAAGGACAAGAGTGTAAATTGTAGCAGGTAGGTATAGTCCTAGGGCAAGATGGTAATTTTCTTGATTTGGATGCATGGATGTTTCTTAATGCGCCTGGTATAGGGCAGAGATCCTTTCGGCTTAGGGTCTGATTAGCATACCCTAGCATTCATCTGCTTTGCTGACCTGGCCCCACACATACTAATATGCACTAGTCCTTAGTCTACTTTGCTAGGCAGCTCGATACACATAATACATTTTGATGTGAAGATAGTTGAAAATAGAGAGGTATTAGAATTTTAAAAGAGACCGAAAGAAAAGGGGGATTTATGTCTCTTTATGTACCTTAGTATGTAGGTTGGAGATTACGGTGAAATTTTAGGATTTACTATGTATTAATGGTTTTAGACTATTATAGATACCTTAAGATATATGCATGAGCTTAACTATATGGTAAACATATTGTAAAGTTAAGACCCTTTAAAAAAAAAAATTAAGAAGGCTGAGAGTTTAAATGAAAAAATGATATTAGATAAAAGTGTATTGTATAAAACTTTCTACAACTAGAGATAAAAGTAAATTACACTCTAAATATAGTGATCGATAATTCGAAATTTAATATCTGCAATATAAATTTTCTAAAAAGTATACAATGTTATAAACTTGAATTACTACATCTAATTCCATTAATTTTTAAGGAATCTACTCGATCGTACTATTTTTTTCCTGTAAATGATCTCATAAAAAACAAAAAAATCGCATCGATCATGTAGGATGCTCGAAAGATCGCTTCTCAACAATCACCCTTAGTTCTTACTTGAGTATGGGGGTTTCATCCTAAACATCACTATGATAGGAACAACATGTCTAGTTTCCTTGCACAAAGAAGATGTTGGTGCTTTGTAGATGAGGGGTTCTTTGAACTAGGTTTTGATTCGTGTGCTTCCCTTTTCCCCGGACCTATATATGATAATTTAATTTATATTTTTTAATTTAAATTATCGAGGACATTATATTGATATATTCGCTTTAAAATAGCTAATTTACTACTATTTCTTAAAACACAATGAGAAGTTTAAGGAGGAATTCTTTTGAAAATGGAGAAAGTACTACCTCTGTTTCACAATATACATGTCACTTTATTAACTTTTGTCAATTCACAATATCTCGTCACTTTATAATTTCAGTAATATATTAATGACCAATTTATTAATTTTATCCTTATTAATTTTTTTTTATTGACTTTCTTCATTTCCAATAGAACATCGGGGCAACTTGAGTTTTTTACACAAATTTTATCATGAATTTTGTTTCCTTAGTATTCCTCCAAATCTTAAAAATAACAAGTACTTTAAAACAGATGGAGTATTATTCATACTTCCTTCGTTTAACTAACTTTTCGTTTACAATATACTCCCTTCATTTCACAATACATATCACTTTCACTAACTTTTTTTGTTTCAAAATATTTGTCACTTTACGATTCCAATGAAGTATTAATGAATATTTTACTAATTTTGTCCTTATTTATTGTTTCATTTTTCTCTCTTTTTCTTTATTGATTTTCTTGATTTTGAAACGGAGATCATTTTACAATTCCAATGATACAAGAACGACTAGTTCACCATTTTTGTCCTTATTAATTACTTTTTTCCTTTTTGTTTTTCATTAACTTCATCATTTTTAATAAAACCTAGAAACAACTTGGTCTTTTAACATAAATTTTGTCACATATTTTGCGTTTTCTTGATATTCCTTCACAGTCCAAAAACTATGGTATTATGAAATGTAGGGAGTATATGCTAGTTGACACAAGTTTTTCTTTTAAACAATAATCGAAACTTCGATAATTAGGAGGATTATTAGAAGTTCGAGAAAAAGCTTGAGAATATGAGACAAGTTTAGTTTGTTAACTCTTGTTTTTAAACGTGATAAGGTGTTAGTAGGTATTATGACAGTGTTTAGTAAATTTATCTTACTTTTTATAGTTTACTGGGGAAGATTATATTATCGGTAATTGTTTTTGTATCGTTTGGAGGGACTTTGTCAAACTAATAATAATAATAATAATAATAATAATAATAATAGAAGCTCTGAATAGGGATACTCGTACAAACTTTTCAAGTATAATTGAGTTCTTACATGAATGCACGTACTCCTATGTGCATGAGATGCATGCAACTCAACCAACCAAAGAATAATATCCTTCTAATAAATGGCAATTCACTCATCATGATATGATCTCCCATAAATATGGATTAGGCTTAAGATTAATGGCTCCTATGAACACCAAGTGGTGCTTTCATTTGCAAGTCAACATCACATGATAACATAACATTCACTAATTTATTAGTTAAGGTGGCTAATTAATTTCATTAAAAATAAATAATTACTATAATTATACTAATAATAAAACCCATAGAAGCATTGACATTAATTGCAAGAAGAATGTGGGTGACCCCCTTTTTTCTTTTTTTTTTTTTTTTAATTTATATTTTGTACAAGCAATCTCATCAATTCATTCCCCTCATTGAATACAAGCCATTACCCCTTTCTAACAACCAAATTCCATTTTGGGAGGAGAAAACAGTTTGATTTTTTTTTTTTTGGATTAACTTGAAAACATAAATTATATAACGAATTAATTAATAAAAAATATTAAATTAATCAATTTTAGCTGTTTCAAGAGGTTGGAGGCATTGCACCTAGCTCCATGTTAGGCATGAATATGGGTTTTTTTTCCTTTTTTTTTTTTTCTTCAAGGAGTGTAAGATAATTCTTCTCTCTCTCAATTCTAGGTGCTGCCCCCTTCCATTGTTGTGCAACCTGCTACACTCAGTTTTCTCTCTCTACAAGTTATGCCTTGTTTGGAGGAGCCAAGCGTTAATGTGGATTAGTGCCCCTGGCTTGCTTAATGCATATCATCTCATTTTAATGTCCGCCAAACATAGTCCATGTTTTTAGTGTCAACCAGGTTTTGGTGTAAAAGTTTAATTTATTAAATGCACTTGCTTCTGAATCAAATCTTATTTTCTCATATATATATATATATATATATATATATGAAAATAAAAGTATGCATTAAGTGTCGTTCAAAATAAGTCTCTAATATTTAAAAACCAATTTAACTAAAAGTTTAAACTGATGGTTGAAGACCTAGAAAGCGATTTATACTCTAACATTTAATATTATAGACCCTTTTAATAATTTATCAACTAATGTTTTATTAGTAGCTTACCTTTTCCTCTTAAGACTCTTAATTGGTAATAAAAACTCTACATTTAACTTCTATTTTCATATGGTTAAATATTTATTTAATATCTTCAAAATTTTATGTATTAAGTATAGTGATGAATTGTTTTGAAAAAACTTACTTATAGAGAATTTTTAAATTTGTAAATAAAAGTCTAAGACTATCCTATTGGAATTTTAAAAATAATCTTAAGTTTAGAAAATTTTTTAAAAAATAATAACTCATAAAACTATCCTATTGGATAATATCAAAATTACGATAAAAACTGTGGACTATAATTTATTACTGCTAGCTAGGTACTTGTGTATTTCACACTTCACTTGTGCAACAAGTAATTACACGTGACTACTGTTTGACTATAGTTCACGACTCTATTAATCATTTCCCCAATATGGAAAGTCAACTCAATTAGAAAAACATTGTAGGTATCAACCTGCTGAATTTGAGAAATTGAAAAAGAGGGCTCCTCAAAGTCAAATACTTTTTTTTAATTTCTTGTTCACATAGTCATAACTAGCTAGGAAATAAAGTCAACCTTTTATAAGAATCAGAAATTGTGAAGTCTATTTTGGAAGTTAAATACGAGTAACTCAAAAGTCAAAAGGAATAATTAGTTGTCTAATACTTTGTTTTACAGAATAGTTGTCTAATAGTTCATTCATTTTAGAATACTTATCTTTTTTGAGTTAGGGAATATTAAAGAAACACAAAATTTATGATAAAATTTATGTTAAAGATCAAGTTGTCCAAGATTTCATTGAAACTAAAAAAGTCGATGAAAAAGAAAAGAGAAAACACAATTAATAAGGACAAAATTGGTCCCAAATTTTCGTTTTGCCTAAACATACAGTCCACACAATTGATTCCCTCTGCAGCAAAATTCTTATGGAGTGGGAATATAGAAGGAAAGAACATGGCTCTGGTAAGCTGGAAAGATGTGTGCCAACCCCGTTAGAGTGGTGGCATGGGCTTCAAGGAGATCTTGGTATGGAACAAAGCCCTTTGCACAAAATGGGTTTAGAAAATTAACCACTCAGACACTATCTTTTCCAGATGGGCTGCAGCTTACATGCTTCTGGGGCAGGATGTCTTTTCTGTGCAGAGTTGAAGTGAGGATGCTTGGGGGTAGAAAAAACTACTCCTAATAAAAAAATGAACTTGGTTCAATAGTGGGGGAATGCAGCTAATGCTCGGTAATGGATGCTACAACAAATTGACTTCTCTGCAAAAACCACTTATGTTGTTTTCCACCCTGCCAAGGTCAAAAAGATTTGGTGGAAATCAGTCTGAAAGAGTTGGGCATGGGATAAGCATAAGCTAATACTTTGGTTGGCATGCCAAGAAAGACTTCTTACTGCTGCACTCCTTAACCAGAGAGGGATGCAAGTTGCAAATCCTTCAGTGGTCAAAGACTACTCCAAGAAGATGGGACCTTCACACATAATTGAAATGGTTTGCCAAAATTTACAAGGGTAATTCTCACAGAAACAAAACAGCTCGCACTATCCTTGCAGGGACAATATATGAGTTGTGGAGGGAAAGGTGCATCAGGAAATTCCAACAAACATCTCGGACTACCTCGATCATCATCAAGCTTATCCAGTATGTTTGTTGTGCTCGAGCTGATAGCCATGTTGTGAAATGGAAAGACCTTATAATATGTAGTCTTTTCCTTACAAATTGTTGTACTGGACCTAATCGCCTACTTTGGAAAATTTGAATGAAAATATTTAACTTTTCCCCAAAAAAAAAAAAGAAATTTAAAACTTACATCTTTGAACAAGTTTTTTTAATCATCAATTTACTTCGATTTAGCTAATTGGTTCATAAGGAGTGGACCTCAGCCAACATACTTTCTTCATTTATAAAAGTTAATAAGAAAACAAAACTTATTTAACGGGAACAAGTAGATACGTCATACCACTTAATCCAATTTGTGTTGATTGCAAAGAGTTATTCGATTTGTGTTGTTTTCACTAATCATAAAAAACATATTGATGAAATTTCAAGTTATAATTAATTAGGTTTGGTTAAATTTTAAGTCATCATGATCAAGTCAAATTGTTTTATGTTTTTCCACTAAAATCAAGTGACTCGATAATAAACTTATGTTGGAACTTATATATTACAAGGTTATTGGTTAGAAGTTTTAAATTTTAATTCAAGTAAATTAGAGTTAGAATTAAAAAATGAAGTTATTATATTTGAATGATTCTACTTATAGGTGATCATAGTAGTTTATATCATTTTATGAGATAAATCAAATATTAAAGGAATATTTGTCTCATTAATTCTTGTACCTTTTTTGAGATAAATTAATCAGTGAAAGAATCTTATTAAGATTTTATTCATATTGGATAATCAAATATGTCAATTTTAAGCTTTTGGTTGTTCTGAAACTTCTAATTAACTTCAGTTTGTTGGCTATTCAATGAACACATATCACATTTTCATAAACATTTTGTGGGAGTTCATTCAATGAATCACATAATTCATGGTGTACATATTAGTATACACTTATAATATAATAAAAAAAAGAATCCACAATAATAATAATAATAATAATAATAATAATAATAATAATAATAATAATAATAATAATAATAATAATAATTCTATTGGTAAACTTTTAATAAAAATATCTTATGATGTAATGATCCGTAAAGATTGTGTTTTTAGTTATAATATATTGAAAGATATATATGACATACATTTTTGGTAAATGACCCTTTTTTTATTTTTACTTTATGAAAATGTTAAATAATCGATATTTAATTACTAGGTAAAACGTTAATCCTTCCTATTTTTTTAATAAAATCTTAATCTAATGGTTAATATTAGATAGATTTTAATACATTAGGTTTCAATTTTAGTTCCTCCTTATTCCCACCATGATATCCAGATTGACTTTTTATGCATCATCTAAAACAACCCCCCAAAGGAAAAAAAAACACTAATGCATATGTAATGAAAACTATAGGTTAATGAAAAAACTCAAAATGAAAACATCTACTACCTAGTTGTATTGAAGCTTTTATTTATTTATCCATCTATTTATTCATTGGTGGACTAAAATGAAACTTTGTACGTACAAAGTTGTATGAAAATTCGAGTCTCACCTATTAACCTAAAAATACCCGTAAGGTCAGGTTGAGGGCCAAGTGTATGCCTACTTACATGTGGGTCTAATTGGCTAGAATGATTGATAAAACTCTGACTAGTTCATCCTCATGACCCGACCTTCAACTCGCCATAATCGTCATTTTAATTATTAGATATGCGTCAGAACCCTCCCCAAAAAAGGAAAAGAACTAATTTTATATTTAATAAAAATTATAGGATAATGAAAAGCTATAATGAAAATTATTATTGGTGGACTTTTGTATATTGTAGTTTTTATTTATTTATCTGTGTATTTATTTATTGGTAGACTTTTGTTTATAAGACTCATTGTAACATTCTTTTATTGCCCTAACCAAAACCCCAAAAGAAAATTATTTGTTCTATAATGAAATTATTTTAATAATTAAAAGAAGAAATAAGTGAGTGAATTATCTCAAATTCAATGGTTGAGATCTAATAGTTTGCATCCAAAGAAATGAGTCGGCAGATGCTTAATCTTATAATCTATGTCTAAGAGCCGCATCACATAATTATAATTTATTTGTTTATATTATAAGTACCAGCAGTCTTAACTAACTTTTTAACTAAATTAACTGTCAATCTGTCCAACTTAATAATACTAAATAGTTAAGGGGAATATTTCAGCTGGGGAGATTTGGTTTAGAACGTGGCAAAGGATAGATGCTCTAATTATGACTTAATGTCACTTACTAAAACAAAATTAATTAATTAATTAGTTAATTAAGGACTTGACCAGAAATATCAAGAGATCAGAGCTGTTGAAACACATGAAGCCACATGGACATGAAAATGTATTTTTAAAACCTAAGTTAGTTCTATTGCAATAAATCAATGTCCAAAGTTAAACTTCACCTTATCAATTTTTACATTATTCATAGAAAAAAATCTAAACTAAAAATTTTAAATAATATGAAAAAAAATTAAAAATACTTATGATAGATATTACCTTATACCTTAAAATTTTTGAACTATTTTAAAGGAAAAACCAGGCATGTTTATACGACTCGTTTGAGAGCTGCCTTTTTTGGGTGTTTTTGCCATTTATTTAGTATGTCGGTTACATTGAACATTCATGAGATTAATTTAGCATCTATTTTTTGTATATTTTTCATTTACCAACTATACATGTGAATTGGTCATGTCATTGAACCACCTTCAACAATATTGTTCTTTTCAAACCAACTTCTCTAGAGATTGGTTTTTATATCATGATGTATACACAAATTGTGAGAAATGGAAATTGAGCAATTTTTATTGATAAAATGGGCACATTTGTTGATGGCATGTGGCATATGATCACAATTAAGTGCATCATGGTTTCATACCACCTAACTTAGTTATGAGGAAAAATTCTTGAGCTCCATTGGTTTGACTTATTGAAGGTCAACTTGTAACAAGTAGAAATTTAGTGAGAGAAATCTTGATTAAGTAGGCTTGATGTACTTTAAAATAAGGGTAGACTTTGCAAAAATTCATTGAAGGGTATGAATATGGACACACTTTATCTTTCTTGCCTAGTGCATGAATTAGGGGATAATTTTATTGTATGATTTGGCTAATTCATTAATGATCATATATTTTTTTAATTGAAAAACTTCAAGGAACAAAAAATGTAACCACTTGTTAAAAGTCATCTACAATTATATTGCGATACACATAATTTCAGTAAAAAACAATTAGCAAAGAAATTACCAACCATTTTTAAAACTAATATGTACATTTTTTTGAACAAAGCAAATAATTTCATTGCACCTAAAATCACATTCCCATGGAGGAATACAAACTAAGTTCTTTAGTATCTATATGGGAAGCCACCTTCTAGGAAGGTTTTCATACACAAATAGTGCTCAATTTGTACAAAATTTACTCATGTCATAGTTGTTTATTCAGGAAATTCAGCCTAGCATACATACTTTCCTTAGAAAGTTGTTTTTTGCTGTAGGTATTCAGGAAATTCAGCCTAGCATACATAGTTTTCTTAGTTCTTCTATACTAGAGGTCTCTGGATTAGGTTTTTTCTGCTGAAAAATGGTTTCATTCCTATCCTGCGAAAGTTGATAGTATACGACTACTGTTAAGCAAATAGCTAAAGTTTACTTCTCTTTGGTCCTTTTTCTGTCACAATAGCTTCCTATTCCAGTTTCTGAAGCTGGTAGGATGCCATTCAAGAGGAAACCCATCCCAAACCTTCATTCTAACTTCTGTAGCATGTTGGCACTTACAAATAAGTGCTCTCTTGTTTCTTTTTCCAGCCCACATTTTCCACAGGTTGTAGAATCTCTGGTAAGTACTTAAAAGTCGAGTTGTGAGTAGCCCTATCTTCCATCCTCCCCCATTTCGATTCTGGGAGACACAAATTTCTCATATGTGAGGAATTTGTGTGGTGTGAAAATAGTTGTTGGGCTTTACATGTTCCCTCCCTCCCCCTTCCCAAACCCAGTCAGTCCTTTGGGCTTCCCAGAGATAGGAGGTTAAAGCGGGTGGATCAGCTTACCAATCCAAAAAAAGGTAAGAACTTAAAAAGATTGTTTTTTAGGGCAAGCTTATCTTGAATGGTACGGTAAGTGAAAAATAATGCAATGCTTAGGCATGACTCCTCTATTTCAAACCAACGTATCCCATCTTGACCTTGTGATTTCGTCTTCAAGGCCATTTATAGCCATCTTTATTACTATAGTCCCATTCCACTTGGCGGGTTGAAGACATCTTCTTTTTGATAATTAATTGGCAAAGTCAAAAACCGTACAATTAAACGATAACTTCCTCCAATACAGGAAACACGAATTTGAAATTTTTCAGGTGATATAAATGTATCAACTTATCAGCAATATGTGGATTGGGAAAGTATTGTTGAAAATTACTTTATCAACTAAAAATCAAAAGCAATTGATATTCTTCCAATACGTTTTCCCCTCTTGGAAAGAGCCATTAGACATATTTGCCATAAAAGACAATTCTTATATTCCTAGGATCTCTCATCAACCGTGTGCTTCAAATATGTCAATGCAAAAAGTTAGAGATCAACAACAATAGCTTTCTCACAGAAAGAAAATATTGTGAATGAATTGTGACAATTCACATGTTTTTAACTTTTTGCAATAACATAACCAACTTTTCTTCCCATTGAACAATGGTTTAATAAATAAAAATAACCATAAGATTAGAAGATGTCGACCGTTCTAAATATGGTTGGAATAATTATCGGCAATTAATCTTACAAATATCAAACTTTTTATGTAATGTTATTCCATGAATAAGGTTTAACTAATGTATGTGATTTTGTTGGTAAGACATCAGTTTTTTTAACCTCTATACATTCTTTGGGGGCCAAAAATGGGGTTTAAGGTCCAAGGAAGGTTTTATTATTTACATGATCACTTGAGTCCAAGCAAACTCTATAATGCCAATTATAACCCAACTCAAGAAAGGATTCAAAACTTGATTACACCTCTCATTGTCAAAATAACTTGCGGTAATGGGTTTGAAGTCTCCGACATTTTTAGTTTTTTGCATTTCCATATAGCCTTATAGGGTGGTTGGAGTTGTTTTTCCTGAAACCTTAACCCACCTTCCCCATTCGCTACCACCACCACAGTCGCCGCCCACGGTGCCCCTTGAGGACTACCTAGCTGCCAAAAGTTCCACCCCACCCCAACCACCATCGCAAGTTCCTCTCTAGAACCACCACAGACAGTTGCCCAGCGACCGGAAACCACCATTTGGGTATGTGCCCACGTGAGTAAACTAGTGGTGCACCACTCCCCTACCCCTCCTTCCTTCCCCTCCCCTCCCCGAACCTTCATTCTCGTCTTCCTCCATTGTCTCGCTTCGATGGGAAAGACGGCCACAAATTTATCTTCAAAATCAAACAATCTTTTAAAAATTTCTTTTTGGCCCTATTTCTTTCAAATATTCATCCTCCTTAGATCATTTTTTTCTGATTTCACTAGAACACTGATAGTCAGTCACTGCTAATTTTGGGAATGAGTGGCAGTTTTAGGAGTGGAAGGTGGTGAGAGATTAGATCGTTTCTCTAAAAACAAGTGAAAAGGGAATGACAAGGGTACAATTGTCACTTAGCATTAAATATAACTAAATACAAAAGTAAGGGTACTAAAAATTAAGTTGCAAAACTGAGGCCTAAAACACCTAATGACACATATGTTGGGTACTAAAAAAGTTAATTATCCAGCGAAATGAGCATAACCCTAGGTGAATTACTAAACTAGGGTTTCTTTCTAAGAACCATTGCATAGCGAGGATCTTGTGATCCAATTTTGTCCATACGATTCAATCTATCTTACTGCAACACATGTTCTATTCAGCTCGAGGCCAATCCGTCCTAATGGTTGCTCGTGGACTCATTCCGCCTGTGTTTCCGTCTTGCATTATTTTTCGTTTTTTGTTTTATTTTTACCAAGTATTTCCATATTTAAAAAGAATTAAAGTAAATATATATATTTATAGACTACTATTTTATTTGATGATGCAAGTTGATGATCCAAGGGGTATAGAGATGATGAATTACGTTCCAAAGTATTGGATTATGAGATTATGTGAAAGGTGTAGGTCCCACATATAATCCGAAATTTTGGATCATGAATACGGATACTCTAAGTCCAATGAATACAACTTTGGGCAAGAAACAAATTGCACCAATAAATAATTTCGGGAGGCATATGCTATTTAGTAGTAAATTAATGATAAAAAGAGAATGAACTGACCTCTAATCATCAACCACAGCAAGTCGTAGGGTTTAACATCTTTGAAAGGTCGTATTATACGGCTAAGTTTATTCAAACTGTGAAAAAAGGAAAGTTTAAATTCATACCTTTATTATAATGACAATCACTGTGTGAAAATTAACAAATATTCATGGTTAATTGATGACTTGTTTTTTAAGACACTAAGGTTCAAATCTTGTTGAAGATAATTTCTTTATTAGGTGTGCAAAGAAGTTAGGATATGTTATGAACTTGAGCTTTCATGATAGCAGACTTATGCTGTGTTTGGTTGTGGGGAAAATATTTTTCATGGAAAAATGAATTTCCAAGGAAAACCATTTTCCACCCATATTTTTCTTTGTTTGATAGAAAAAATAATTTTCTAAAATATCTACTTAAATGTAAAAACTAACCATAAAAACCCCATAAATATAAAAAGAAAAGGTAAATAACTAATTCAACTTCAAAACCCAAACATATATATATATATACATATGTATATTGAGCGCCTAAATTTGATAAGTTTGTACACTCCCTATGATCAAACTTTTTCATGTATAAAATAATAAAAAATAATAAAAAAGAAACAAATAATGTAAAAAAAAACTTTTCATTTATGAACTTTACAACAAAAAAGGGAAAAAGATAAGGACAAAACTTGAAAAAAGAAAAAGAAGCTTAGAACTTGAACTCCCATTGATAAAACTTTATTTTCCCTTGATTGAGGCAAAGGAAAATTAACTTCCTTCCTCAGAAAATATTTATCCACCACTTATGCTACCAAACGCCGGAAAATAGAATGATAATTTTCCGAGAAAATATTTTCCATTGAAACAAATACACCCTGTATCCTCCATATTTTCAATTAAAAAAAAAAAAAAAGTGTTCATAGGACAATCACAAATTTTTGGGAATTTAATAGTTGTCAATTTCAAGAAAACATCAATTATAGGAGAATTTCCTTTTTACTGGAGAGTCAAAAGAAGTTCAATGTTTTTCCAAATTGTGTCCTTCAAACACATAAATTAGGTAGATAAAGTACCAATGTTTTCATTATTAATATTAGTAGAGGAATGATGTGTGTCTCTGAAGTGTCTTATTATCTTAAATATAATATAATCGTGCATTACATTGGATAAATAAATGATATGATTTATTAGTAAAATTATATTATAATTTAAAGATTGTGTAAAATTATCTTTTTATAAATAATTTATAAAATTATACGCATAACATATCATCTGAATTGATTGATTCAATTATAGTATCATTTAATACTAATATTAAAATTTAACATTCATAATTATTAAAAATATAATTTAAGAACATTCAGACGCATATCATCATCTTATTACTAGTGAAATAATATCATAATCCTACTAATATCACTACAACTATCATTAAAACATCCTTCATAAAACCCAAAAATATTAAAAAAAATAAAAATCACTACTCCTGCCATTCAACAGATTTATTTGAAATTTCCCAAAACACTGATTATGCGTTGATTCTTCATGGCAAACAAATGAATTGGCAGTTGTCATAACCTATCATCGCAGAAAAATAAAAATAAATCAATATTAGAAAATCAAGAAATGTTAAATTATATAGGGTTCAATCTTATAAATAAAGAAAACCTATAAATATAAAGATATATTTTTCACATGCGTAAACAATATCTCAACTTCAGTTAAAAATTTTTAAAAAAGAAAAAGCAATAATAAAGTAGAATTAAAAATACCGATAGAGATCATATGTTAGTAGAGTGGTTAAAACTAAGGCCAAAAGTAAGTCGATGATGTGGAGTGTTACCTGGATAGGTAGAAGTGATGGTAGTGGCGTTGCTCCAGCTACAACTGACTTGTTGCTTGTTCTTCTGCCAGTAGTCGTTGATGGCATAGGAGGCCATGCTCATCCAGTCATCGGGCTTATAACAAGGCTCACTTGTGGCTATTGGGGTGCAATCTCCCCGTGAGAACAGGCCCAATCCTGCGCTATTAGGATGTCTTCCTTTCTTGCGAAATCCCATGCTACACACCACTCATTGCATGGGTCTCCTATTCCTCCTATTTTTGTTTCAAAATGATTAATTTAAATATAAAGAAAACAAGACAAGAAAACTTCATAGATTTTTTCTTACTGGATGATTGGAGCAACGAGAGAGAGAGCAGTAATAGGCAGCCAAGGCAAAGACTTGAAGAAGATCTCGACATTTCTGGATGGATATCCAAATAAAAATAATAACCTCTCTGCTAATTTATCAAAATATTTGTTATAAAATGTTTCGAGTGAAGCAGCCAGATTTATATAGACATTTTTCTTAGGGAATTGATAATTAGGTAATCATAGATTTTTTTATTTTTACTTACTACTTATGTTGACACTAATATCCTTGTTTAAGTTAATCTCAAGCCAATTTCAAGGGATTTTGGCTTCTTTCATCTCCTAATATATCCTTTTACTATAACTAGTTACATGTATTTTAGGACATAATATATTCTTATAATCATAAGGGATTTTAATCTTTCTTTCTCCAAATCAATGACTCGTTTCTTTTGTAGAGATATCTAATCTAATACTATTATATAATTGAAATGATTTTTTTAATTACTTCTTACACCACATTAAATCCCGTCTAACACAACCCTCTAAAATTGCTTCCTTCTTTTTCCAATCTTTTTGAAATTCAAACCAAATTGTTTCCATTTTCTTAAAAATATCAAACACATATACTTAATTTATTGACAGATGATACATATATATTTATGGAGATTATACCAACTATTATAAAAATAAAAAATATATTGCACTAAGACAAAAATTAAATAAATAACCATTGAAAATGTTATATGACTAGAAATATTATGCATTTACCATATTCAATTTTTTTAATATGTATCATATTTAAAATTATCATTCAAATAAAAAGAAAGTCTACATTATCATATTAAAAAACCTTTATGTGGCGTTTGGTTGGATGTAATGTAACAGGGGTGTAATGTAATCAATTATGTAATGCAATTAGATATGCAATGTAATGGGACAACAATTATATTACCATATTTGGTTATATAAAAAGTGTAATGTAATCACAATGGTAATGGATTATTTCAATGACAAAAGTTAATAATTAAATTATTGTAATGGAGATAAATGCTATCTAAATAGAAATTTGAGTTACATATTTAGTTTTGAGCTTTTAAAAATATTTTCTATCAAATAATCAAATTTTATTGCAAATATAAACTATATTATTCTAATAAAAATAAATATAGTAATAAATATAAATGTTATCCACACGAAAATATTTTAAATTCAAAATCATATTTGAGATTTTTTAATCTTTTATATCATATTTCCTAATTTTAAATTTTTTTCTGGCAAAAAAATCAATTGGATTATTCTAGTGGTAATAAATGTTTATCGTAGTAAAGATATAACAAAATTTTAAACTCTAAATTTATATTTGAGCTTTTTTAATCTCTTCTACCATATAATTAAGTTTTAAATTTTTTTCATGGATAAAAAAACTAAAATTATTTTATTTATGATAAATATTTATTGAATTAAAAATAAGTGTTAAAATTTGATCACAAGAATGGATGTAATCATGATTGTTTAGTAAATGTTCAAGTAATTGTAATTGCATAGATACAGGTTAATGTGATTACAATGTTATTTTGATTGCATTACAGAGTTGTAACCAAACATGGTAATGTAATCACCATTACCAATTTGATTGCATTACCACTTTGATTACATCCAACCAAATAAGCCCTTAATTCCAAACATATGACATAGACATTTATTCACTCTAATTAGTTTTTAAATCCCGTTTTTCTTCCAAATTAAACTTTTTCTTCCTTCAATTTTATACTGTAATTTAAATATTTTTCCAAAAATTTACATGCATTATAATCCCCAACAAATTAAGGCTCTCAAATGCTTTTAAAACAATGTATTTCGTAAAAACTTTGACAATTAGCTATATCAATTTAAACTAAACCATAATCATGGATAAGATTTTTGGACGTAACCACATTTGGAAATGAATACACATTAATGTCTTATACTAATCCAACATATTCAAACATAAAAAAATTTAAACATTTAATTATTGTTATTTGCATTCAAATTGATAAAATAACCTTTAATATTGCCAAATCATACGCCTTTTCAAAAGAAAATGTAATTTATATATCTCAACAAAAAATATATATATGCAACCTTTTTTCTTTTTCCGGTCAAGAAATATTCTTATAGAGTAATACTAAATAGATTTTTTACTATGCAGAAAAAGAAAATGTCAAATAAACTAACAACCTCTAACAACTTTTTTTCTTTTTTGGTCCAATAATCTTCTTATGGAGTATTTTCACAATTTTCCCAAACACATTTCAACACAATTTCTCGGGAAGCAATCCACACTCCCAAATTAAACTTTAAAAAACCAGGGAACCACAGGGAAGGGGGAGATTGAAAAGAAGGAGAAAATAAAATTACCTAACCAGCAAAGATGAATATGAATTGGCTACTGAACATAATCTTGCAAAAGAGCTGAACCCAAAAGAAGCAAAGAACTGGGAGAAATCGTAGGAAATGGGTCGAGTACCATTTATCTGTACATCAGGTTACGGCAGCAGCAAGGATAGCTCGCCGTCAAAGCACATAAGTTGCAATTCTCTCACTGAAATTCCAGACTGAGTCGAGATGTGACATATAAAAAGAAAAATTCAGGGGCATTCGGATCAATAACAGAGACAAACGAGCAAATGAAATCTGTCCTCCACTTACGAATTAGAAGTATCATCTTGGTCATTAAATCTATTCGTAACATAGGGGTTACGAATTGTACTGAAAAGGCATGAATCGAAGAAATTGAGGAGATCGATTGAGGGGGTACGAAGAAGGGAGACCGAATACCGACTAAGGAAAACTTCATTAATGAACACAAATGGTTGGGGATGAAATGATGAGCGGAAGAGGCTAGCATCAAAGGGACAAGGGGGTAGAAGCAGTAAACTTGAGGAGATCTTTTTCTTTTTCTAGGGTTCATCTTGAACTTGGAAAAGGGTTTTAATGTAATCCGAGAAAAGAGGTTTCTCTCTCTACTCACTAGTAACAACTTCTCTCCCTAGAGAAGTCCAAGTATCCTGTAAGAATACTTTTGATAGAATGTACGAAAAATGTAATATTTGTGAGACTTAATTGTGCATGATTATGTATGTGTACAATGTGTTAGACCTCGTTTTTGCCGGCTTTTAAGGCATTATTTAGCCCAATTCCATGATGATTTCAATGATATTTATTTAGTTTTAGGTTAGATTTTGCTCATTTTCTCTTTATCGTCACCTAAGTTCGTAAATCTCTTTATTACAGGTTTTTGGGCTTAAATTTGAGAGATTCGAGGTAAATTTCATGAAAAGCGATGAAGAGAAGAGTTTGGGCCCAAGAGGAGGCAAGAAAGAAGCCTAAAACACATCAAGAGAAGTCGCACGACCCCTCGTGCGAAGGCTGCACGACCGTGCGGATCATCAAGCGAAAGGCCCGAAGTGAAGGAAGGCCGCACGGCCCCTGTGTACATCTCGCACGGCCATGCGACAAGTTACGGAAGATTGAAGACACGCACGGGACCCGGTGCGGAATCTGCACGGTCGTGCGAAACAGCAGAGAGCACGTAACGCGACAGATTTTCGCACGGCCGTGCGACTACTGTTTCGGCGATTATTTAAGTTTTCTAATTGTTTTTGTTGAGGGATTCTAGGCCATAATTTAGAGATTTAGCTAGGGTTTCGTGAGCAGCTCCGAGAGGAGACTCAAGAACACTCATTATTGTCATTCTACTTCAAGTTTTTATGATTGAATCGCATCAAACTTTTTATTCGGTAATCGTAATTTCTTCTCTTTATCTTTTCTTCACAATTTCTCTTTGTTTCTCTATGGCTATTTTCTCTAATCTTTGTCAATTGTTTAGTATCATGTTTAGGGGCTAATTTCTTTACTTAGGTTGGGATTGATCCCTATTATGCCTTGATAATCATGAATTGAGTACCAATTGGGTTGTTCTATGCTTTTTAGGTTAGAATTCACTTCGTTCATCACTCTTTCATTGATTGCCTCGAGAGAGGACTCATATGCTTTTATTAGGGTTTTGTGGAACATCGAAAGATGAAAACTTACCTAGAATGACGTTGTGAACGATTAGAACTTTGATATGAAAATAATTAAAGTTTTAATTGGGGGTTGTGAGATGCATTCATTGTAATTTTGCCCTTTATTAATCCCATGAAAATAGGTGATTGGATTGTGCAAGATTAGTCTTTGACCTTCGAAAGTAGGCGAAGATAGGCTTAATTGGTGTCTCCCTCTTCTAAACTACTACCATAGGCAAATCTCAAGCGGTATTCGATTCTAGTTTCGGGCATATTAGTGTGATTAATCCCAATCTAAGGTTTTTTATTCATCGGTTTCTCTTAGTTATTTTGTTATTAGTTGATCTGAAAACCAAATCATTGTCGAACCGAGTTTTTACCTAGATTAGAGTTTTTAGGTGGATTTAGTATTTGAAAACGAGTTCCTTGTGGACACGACCCGTACTTGCTCGGTTCCTAGCTACAGCTACACCGTGCACTTGCAGTATTATATTTCTCTCAACAAGTTTTTGGCATGATTTGGTTCATGATTCGGTTCATGATTCCCGTGCCAATACTATTTGTTAAAAAAAAAAAAAGAAATAAAATGAAAAAAAGAAAAAAAAAAAGAAAAAATAAAAAGAGAAAAATAAAAATAATAAAAAATAATAAATTATTGGCATGAGGAAAATTCAAAAGTTGTTATGCTCATTCCTTAGATTCTATCGGGGTTTGTTTGTACTTGAAAAGGTGAATTGGGAGAGAAGTTTGAAGTCATATCCGAAAGTGTTTTTTGCTCCTTAGTCATTAGGCCTTGACTATTTAGCTCCATATTTCCCAAATTGATTCCCTTTCTTACCCATGAACCTTAGCCCCATTACAACCCTTAAAAAGTCCTCTTGATTGCATTTGTATTTTGCCTACATAGTGGTGGAAAATTGAGAGTATGACCAAGCCTATGGTAGGGTGCACCATTGAAATGAGTTTTGAGTGAACCATTATTATATATTCTAAACACATGAGTGTGAGTGTTCCACTTTACCTTAAAGTGAGGTTTTACCAGTCTAACTTACTCATTATTTACTTGTATGGGGTGAAAAATTGGTATGTGGATGTCATTAATGGAGGATCAAATGTCTTGTGTGCATTGTTTTTATATGCATGTTAATATCCAACATACGAGGGTGATATGGTTGATTAGATTGTGCACAATTCATTCCCATTTTGTATATATGTTTGTAAAAATTTTCGAAAAACCAAAAAGATTTTCTATTTTCTCTTTCTCTTTTCTTTTTCTTTTTCAAGATTTTGTGGGTATATCTTCTACAAACCCTCACAAAACCTCACTCGTCCACTTGGGCTGCCAAGGGGTTTAAAGGGCTTGTTGCACACTCTAAGTGCAATCGCGATTCTCGCGAAAGTGAGTTAGGTTTTATTTTGTTTTGCTCGAGGACGAGCAAAAGTTAGGTGTGGAGGTATTTGTTCGGCCCAAATATTACATCATTTATACCCCTTTTTATTTAGTTTTTGTCTCGTAAAATAATATAATTTTTAGAATTTTTACTTATTTTATTTGATTTTGTAGGTGATAAGATGAGATGAACGGATTTCATAATTTGAGTTCGAAATAAGGCAAAATGTAGATTGAGAGACAAAGTTGAGCAATCAAATGTGGAAAGACGAGACCCAAAACCCATATTCCATTGGCATGCATGACAAATAAAAAAAAAGGAAAAGGAAATAAGAATCTGATGATGACATCATCATGACATCAGCATGATGTCATCATCAGAATTCCCATGGAATTGGGAAATTAAGGGCCACGTTATGTTTGAGAGGCATGGTATAAAAGGAAGCTAATTATCAACGTGAAGGCAGCTTAGGTTCCGCGGCTGAAATTTTTATTTTAGCCTTAGAATTAGTTTATTTTTAGGTTAATTATTAGTTTCATTAATTTTCCACTTGTAAATATTGAGATTCAATTTGTTTTAGTTTCAATTATTGGTTCGGATAGTTCAATTCCTAACAGTTTTCGGTTTCGGTTCGATTCGTTCTCGATAACTTCTTCCCTTTTATCTCTCCCTTCTCTTTAGTTTGTTTCGTTTAGTTTAAAGGTTCAATTTTTATTATATTTTGATATTAGTATTAGTTAGTTTAATTGTTTAATATCATGTTTAATTTTATTTTGTTAGTTTATGTCGTTCTTCGAGTCAATTTTGTTAGTAGTTGTTAGGTTAATTTTGTTTCATGTTAATTAGTTATTAATTTGAGTCGCTTTGGTTGTGATTAGCCTCCTTGATGGCTAACTAATTTCGTTTAGGCCTTTACTTACTTAGTTTATACTAGTATTTTGGGATTGTTTCTCATACCGCCACATAGGTTCCATGAGATGCCCGAAAGGGTCTTTTCATCTTGATTTTTAGGCGGTTGATCTATCACTGAAAGGTGGAGTCAATTTGCTAGTGTGGGTAAAGAGAATAGTTGGGATTTTGGCATGAAAATAGCCCGAATTCTAGTTAGGTCCGATGTTGCTATTTTTATAGTTTAGTTTGGCTAACCCCACGAAAGTAGGTGGTTAGAATAACTAAATTAACTCATGACCCTCGAAAGTGTGGCTTGAGTAGGCTTTGTTGGTACAACCGACCACTCCTAAATACTTGTATAAATTTGGGTAGGTTTAGGCTTGACTTGATTGATTAGTTTATTAAGTGGCAAAATCACAACCCGAGTATTTTATTTTTATTACTTTCTAGGTTAGTTTAATCACCATATCCATCTCATCTGTGCTGATTCGCCTAGATAGAAAGTTTAAATTAGCTTTGATATTTGAAACATAACTCTCTGTGGACACGACCCGTGCTTGCCGGCTAGCTACAACTACGCCGTGCACTTGCGGTATTATTTCTCTCAACACAATGCTTTACACTTTCACCATTTGTTGCGTCCGTCGATCCGAAGCTAACTCTTCAAGAAAAAGACCCCGACCGATTTTGTCGCGATTATCTTGACTATCAAGGCAAGTGTTTTGGCCATGAGCTCACCAATTTTTGTGATAGGAGGCTCGTATATCGATGGCTGTAATTAGTGTTAAAGCCATTTTGTTTTAGTTTGATTTCCTTTTTATTCAATAATATCAATTAAAAATTGATATTATTTTTAGTCTACTGTAGTATTAGTGGTATAGTTTTGCCTGAACTATCCGTATATACATCTGTCCAAGTCTTTGTCTCATGTACACTTGCTTTTTTATTTCAATGACGTCTCCTTGGACGATAACTATTGTTCGATAGTGATGAGGGATTTTGAAGTGAGACATTTATTTCTCATTTGTAATTTTTTTATTCTATTTATAATTAGTGTTACGCATATGAATATTAGTAAATGGTTAACTAACTTCTAGCAATGTGGGTACGTGCAAAACTTGGGCAATGTACGTGCAATGTATGTGCAAAGTATGAAAACTTTTCTGAAACTTATGATAGCTTTTGGGAGTTGATTATAGTAGATACCTAAAAGCTAATTCAATAAAACTAAATTTAGATTTTGAAGCATTTTCACATGCATTTTTTTGACATATTAATAAACGATTAAAAATTTTAAAAATACATGTGGGTCCTAACCCATTTCAAATAGTGATTCGTGGAGGCTAATTGTATTGGTTTAGCAGTTTATTATTCATTATTGTCCTTGGAATAGTGTAATATAACAAATTCTCTTATTCAAGTAGTGATACTTTACTAAACACTAGAATCTATTGGACTAAATAACCATAAAATATTAATTACCTTCCTAAAATGGTTAAAGTGATGTACACAATAGACACAGACTATACATAGTACACAATCATATATGCATGTAGCATGTCTTTCTAAGCATTTTAATTATTTATCTACCCAATATGCATATGTAATAGCAAATTTACTTAGCTAAGTAATTGTAAACTTTGAATTATTCTTTCCAAAATGGCGAAAGTAATTAAAAGACATGTAATGTTGCACTTGATATCATACTTTTATGTTTTAAAATTGTACTCTTGTAGTCCCATATTTATCTTCCTAAATACAAAAAAATATTTTTTAAGAATATTAAATATTGGCCAATATAAGAATAGTTTGGTAAAAACGGTGTAAAATTATTGGCTAATGATACATTTAATGTTCGGTTAGTACTATATTTTGAGAAAAATAATATAAAAAGAAGATATTTAAGAGATGAACAGAATTTTAATTATACTTTTGTTTGTTTTAGATTATAGTTTTATAATTTTCATATCTTTTATTTCCTTAGTGAAGGTTCATCTATCACGTTACCTATTTTCACTTTTAACAACCCAACATAATTTTTTGGAAATAGAAGGGTCCGGAACTTTTGGAGGTAATCCGATGGATACAAAGAGATGTTATGTTTTCGGTGCATATTATTTCATTAATAAATTAATCAGTTGGAGTTCTGACTATAGCTGCAACCTATCTCATATTGGGGAGAAGTGTACTGTCCTCGATCAAACTATCAATCTCATAAGAGAAGAAATCTCGTATCAAAGAGGGATCGTTTTGATTCGAGGCGGATCCCCTTTCCCAACATGCAAGCACTAAGTAAGTAAAGGCCCCTTTGTGTTGAAAGATTCTTTTTTTATCCTTTCGACGAATTTTGGCTATGACCAATGCCCTACTAGCTGAATAGGGCTAACAAAGCAAAGAAAGCTACCTGAAAAAAGGCAAGGTGCACCTTGGATTGAAATCGACGTGATTAAATTACTATTTTTTCTTAATTGTTGTCTGAATTTCATTACTTTTATTTTTTATAATTAATAAATTAATTAAAATAATCAGTAGCTTGAGGCTGAAAATATGGAAATAAAAAATATTTTTAAGTAAAAAGTTATAGTGATTATCAATGTATTACAACCACGACAATCATCATAATGGTCTTCGATCCTAAATGTACATGTGTATTAGATCAATCACATCACAACCATTTTTTTCACTTTTATTAAACTAGTCGTAGGGCCGCACGTCAACGCTCTCGAAATTATGGTTTTAATTTTTAACAAATTTGTTATGTTGGTTTGAATAGATAAGAAAATTTTCATTATACTAAAGTATGAAACAAAACCTTCAGGTTTTACATATCCAAACTCCACAAAAAAGTATGTAATAATAGTTTATACACCACATTATTATAATACCAGTAGAACCAATGTACTCAACCCGAGTCAGAAGAACACCTACCTATACAGGAATCTTGAGAAACATATTTAATAAAGGTTCATCCAATAACTACAAGTGCAAAAAAATATAGTTAATACTTAATATACAACCACTTATGAAATCCAATAAGAGATCCAACATCATGGTTAGCTTGGGAAAAAAGAGATAAAATTATGCAAATATAGTTCAACACAATGTTTTCGAATCTTAAGATGCATATTTCTAACATTCTAGTATCTCGCATGTAATAATTGCCAATAAAATCCATAATGTAAAATTTGGCACTTTTAAGTACTCAAATCTGCAATGTCCTACCAAATGCTTCCCTAAATACGAGGAATCATAAGTTTATTGAATGGTCATAGATGCTTCCCTAAATATTCCTTTTGTTAATTTTATGGTAACAATGTACATTATTTGATAGTAAGTTCCTTTTTATTTTTCCTAGAGTAATTATTTATGGCAATGATATTTCAATTAATTGCCATATATTATCTTTTGTAAACAATATCTTAATTAAATTTATCTTAAATTTATTTTATCATATAATATTTCAAAAATTGTGACATAATATCTCAATTAATATCCTTCAAAATTTGTGATACATTATTTCCATAAAAATTGGAGATATTATTGCCAAAAAAATTAGATGATATTATTTTATTACTATTTTCTTTAAAATAAATAATATAGTTTGATTTTATTTTTAAAGGATATTGTAATCGTTACCATAAAAGAGTGAGATGTTATTGCCACAAAAAAATATTACAAATGCTTCAGAAATTATCGCGGTCAACTTCTAACCACTTATCACAAACTCATCACTTAACCACCAAACCATCATGTTTTTCTACTCTTAAAGCAAGTTTTATATTATTTTTACACTTCTAAATTAATTCAGAAAAGAAAAAAATCTCTCCTCCTTCGGCGATGGTTCTCCTCCTCACGTATCTCCTCCTCTGGTCACCGTCTGAGCCCAACTGCATCTCTCTCCAGTCACCGCCTAAGCCCAGCCGCCTCTCTCTGCCACCGCCGATGAATGGAATCAATGATAGGGATACGAGGAAGTGAATCGTGGACAAGGAGGGAAATATCTCACTGGAAATTTAAAGTAAATCGCTAGCGTTAATGGTGTGACAATTTTTCTGATATTGGTGTTTGGGGGAGAGACTCTTAAGGTTTTTTTTTTCTCTTGTGGGTAAACTTGGGGCAAACAAATAAAAATTTAAGAAAATATTTTCTTAATAATTGTAAATGTTTATTTAACTAAAAATAAAAATAAATTTTAATTTTTTAATACAAAATTAATAAAGGGTAAAGATCTAATGAGAGCACATGTACGACTAAGATTGTCCCAATTATGATGATTGTCATATAATGACAACCACTATAATTGCATCCATCTTTTAATGGTTGTTTCTGAATTTATTTTACTTTCACTATTTTATGCAAGCATTGCATGAAAGTTTCCATATCCATAGATGTTTGTGTATTTGTGTGCGTTCTTTTGAAAAATCAATGCACTATGAACTTAAAATGTAATTATTTGCATGAAATAACTTAAAATAGAATATTGAGGGTAAGGTATATAGGTAAAGACTTATTATTTATCATGCGACTTTTTTTTTTGGATCGGTAAGTAAACCTACTCCGCTTGGGCCCCTATTTTAGGGGGACCCCAAATGGTTAATTAGGCCTGGTGGAGGGAATGTCAAACTTTTACTGTACCCAACACACAAATTCCTCAAATGAGAAATTTGTGTCAATCTAAAATTGAACCTGGATGGGGAGCATGAGAATGGGGTGAATGGACACTCACCTCTCGACACTATACAGTACTATATAGGTGAACTCTTAGTACATCTCTTGTAAGATGACTCTTAATTGATTTGATTCAACTAAATAAAATAAGTCAGTCATATGCTAGCAACCCTTTTATGCATCTTAGCCCAATTAAACAAAATCAACAAATAACCAAATAATCTTGGAAATTATTGAAATTCAAAATAAATATTTATAAATATAGAAAATATAATTTCTTTAAATGGTTGATTGGTTATTTTCCATTTTCAACAAGTCATGTGTTGCAAAAAACAAAATAATAAAATAAAAAATAGGAATTTGTCAAACTTTCCTTTCTAAACACAATGACATCTCATTTTTATGAATCAACAACATCAATCTGGCACTGGCACCCATTCCATATTTTCCGACCACAGATGCAAACCAATACACTCTGTTCCTCACCGTCAAGTATATTACTCAACCATGCCAATTTGGCCGGTTACATCCACTCGAGCAAAGAAAACATTGCAGTCGCTGCTGGTGAATGAACTGGGGAAATGTAACCGGAGGCATCGACAGTAGTAACAGCAAAGAGAGGCACTGCCGTCCAATTTTTGGATGCCAATAACACCAAACACCTTGAAACTAAACCTATTTGTTTTCAATATCCCACTGTCAGTTACAAGAAACAAAGCTTCTATCATGCTCTTAGGATATGAGTATATACTTTCAGAAGGTATATCTATATTAAAATAGTTTATATGACAAATACACATATAAAAAAATATATTATGTGATGTGACTAATGTGAGCAAATACTCTCATGTATATTAAATTATCGCGTACATTGGTTGAAATAAGTTCATAAAAAAAGTCAACAACTTATAGATATGAAAAGTCCACACTATGTCGTCATTCAAACCAACCAAACATACCTAAACTCATCGGTGGCATACTACAAATAAAGTTTGTATTAATAGTATTTAATGCTCCCAAATTCATATTATCGACATCCAAAATCTCTTTAAAAGTGACTAAGGTGATCGGTTAACTCTGAAAAGATCAAGCTACATAACAGAACTTTGAATTTATAAATTGGGTTTTCACAAAATGAATAATTACATCAGACAACTCATATATCACTCTCTTAACAATATGTATTCCAAAAGCTATATAAGCATATATGGATTAAAATTGTTCTATATGATAAATACAAATAAATAAAAGTACACTCCTACGAACACAATATAGGTTGTCAATCCCTATTGCTATTTTCCATTTGCATCAATTGAATACGAGAACGATAGTAAAGAGAAGAAACAGAGGTGGATAGATTGAATGCTCCATTGAACATAAGTTATCTATGCCACTCACGCTCCCTTATTCACTGCACTGTGGCCGGGATCTTTGAACCCTCCATCAGATACGGTGCAAGCTGAGGATCAGAGCGATGTGGAAGACTCGAACGAGCTCCCAAGCCTCTACAACCACAGGCTGCCTGCAATTACCAACACAATGCAGGCTTAGCAACTGAATCAAACATTTCTCAAACCACCCGTCCCCCACAAAACAAAAGGAAATGAATGTCGGTAGTCTATTTACCACTTGTGCAGCAAATGGCAACATTCTCTCTTGCGGCATACCCGAGCACAGAGCTACAAAATTGAGATAATATCAGTAAACATTTTATGAGACTGAAGTATAGAATACAAGGGTCAAAAACCACGCCCGGAGTCTTGCTTTTTTTTTTTTGGGGGGGAATTTAGATATCAACTTTAACCCTTAAACTGCAAAGAGGCTGTCTCGGGGAACCCCTAATGTTAAAAGGGTTGTCTAAGTACTACATCTACATTGCATTAGAAGAAGTACAGCACAGGTTAATGAGCGATTTCCGATTATAGTCAACTAGGTTTTGTCAATTTGCAATGTCTTCTGATTTTGAAAGGGCGGGCTGCGTAAGCCAAAAAATGCAGACTGGTATTCTACAAGCTGGATGAATGAATAAGCTTGTTTCTTTTTGGTACCATAAAGAACTGCTCCGATAAAGGCATCTCCAGCTCCAGTTGTATCAACGAGTTCTGAAGGTGGTATCTTCTCGGATGTTCCCACATGTAACTGTCCACAGAGCTCTCCAACTCCATCTGCTCTAAGGTTCATAACTTCCTGGAAATCGAGGTTATAAAAGAGCAACAAAAGTCCATGTCAGATTTCAATCATACAACATTGCAGACAGCAATACACTACACCGCCTATCCCCCTAATTTTTGGGGTTTGAGGGTGGGGAGAGGAGGGGTTTGCAAAATCATCTTGGGAGAATGAAGTGTCCACAAATGTGCTCATTTTGGGAAAGAGGGGGAAAAGTCCAGCTTCGTAATTTTAAACATGATTTTGTTGCAAAGATTATCCCGGATTATGTTGGAGGATGGTGGAGGAGAAATCAACAGGTGATAAATTAACCAAAGATTCCAACAAACAGGCTTTGCTGCAACAAGAGATTCCAGGAACATGTCTTAAGCTTGAGTATACATTAAATTTGCCGGTGCTATATAGGCTGAGGAAGGTGGCTTTACCTTAACTCTTAGTTGATTCTGAATCGTGCAGTTTGTCCTTGACAGAACAAAAAGAAGAGAGGGGGGTTAAGGGAATTTATTAAATGGTGTATGTCAACATGTCAGCAGCATTCCTAAGTCCTAACCTATTCTCTGATGTGCCCCAGTGCCCGGTAGAATAAATAGTTTAGGACCTTTCCCAGTGCGTCATTTGCAAGTAACCATGGCAATTCCCAGTGCAGCTTTTACCAAACAGCCAGAACTTCAAACAAAGTGCCGAGAATATCATCTATGTTGGGGAATTCCAAGAATGCAATCTGAAAATAAGCAGTTGGTAGTCCCGGGATAACCTAGAATGTATTCCGGGATGGTCGTCAACACGGGCACCCGTGTTGGAGGGAACAGCCCCATGCTACCAGCAGCGAAGCCCATGTCAGCCGACGCGTGTAATAAACGGTTATGACTGTCCAGATTGGGATAAGACTGAATATACAAACTCCCAATGGATAGAAACGACTAGTAACTACGTCTTATCCAGTTTTTC
This sequence comes from Talinum fruticosum, assembly GCA_021018815.1. Lineage (NCBI taxonomy): Eukaryota > Viridiplantae > Streptophyta > Magnoliopsida > Caryophyllales > Talinaceae > Talinum > Talinum fruticosum. The sequence goes on along the minus strand of JAITYX010000047.1, from coordinate 4,293,979 downwards.
CTTGGGTCAAGGGTCATATATAAAGGCCATTAATCAGAGAAAGAGATAGAACAAAACTTTCATCCTTGTGAGTGACCGGAACACTTTCATGAATGACTCAGAATCTACGTTACACTTGTTTCTAATTAGTACTTTATCCCTAAGATCATATGTGATTACAACAAATAGGTCTTAAGAAAAGTAATTCTTACGACTTATTGATATATCCGGTACCACATTCTTCATAACTTTCCTAACAATTTTAAGACCTATTTCGTGAAAGATGGCAACAATTCGTGAGATGACTTCAAACTTTCAGAAGTTGGAAAGGTTTGAAGGGGTGGGCTTTCGGCGTTGGCAAAAGAAGATGTACTTCCTTCTCACAACCATCAAAGTTGTGTATGTCCTAAACACTCCCTACCCGGTAAAGACTGAAAAGGAAACTGGAGCAATCCGGCAAAAAACCGAAGTGGAAGAACGATGATTACAATTGTCAAGGAAACATCTTACACATCTTGAAGGGAAACATCTTACACATCTTGAACGGGATGTCCAACGTCTTGTTTAATGTCTACCAGAATGTCAACTCTGCCAAGGAATTTTAGAAGGCTTTGGAGGATGCATCTAGTAAGAACTTTCTTATTAGTCAATTTAATAAGTATAAGATGGTTGAAGAACATTCTGTTCTACACCAAATGCATGAGATTCAACATATCTTAAGTAACTTTAAGCAACATAAGATGCAAATGGACGAGTCTATTGTAGTTTCTTATGTAGTACACAAACTTCCCCCTCTTGGAAAGTCACTAAAAGAACTTTAAAGTATAAGAAATAGGATATGACTCTTGAAGATTTGGCTAACCATCTTCGTATAAAAGAAGAGATTCATATGCAGGATGCATCAAAGGGGCATGTCTCTAAGATTCATATGGTAGAGGATGGTGTGCCAAGTCATGGACAGAAAGTACCAAAAAAGACAAAGGATAACTTTGTGGCTATGATTGTTGATCAAGTCAAAGGCATGTGTGCAAGGACTACTCCTTCTTCAAGACGTTTGAACCGGTGGGTGATGGAGTGGCGCTCCACATGGCAATATTAGTGAGGTCGAAGTCCTAGGTAAAGGTCAACAGATTTAATTTTTACTTCAGGAGAAACTCTTACTTTGAATGATGTTTATTATGTTCCAAAAGTGAGAAAGAATCATGTATCCGAGTACTATTCTTAATAGATTTGGTTTCAAGCAAGTGTATGAAGCCGATAAGTTTATTCTATCTAAAGGAGGTACCTTTGTGAGGAAGACATATTTATGTGGAGACATGATTAAATTTAATGTTGTTAATGCTTCTAATAGAAATGATAAGATGAATTATTCTGGTTAGATGCTTGTTTCTTCTTTTTCTTCTTCTTCTTACGTATGGCATAATCGTCTTGGACATGTTAATTATAAGAGATTAAAAGAAATGTCTAGACTTGACTTGATTCCTAATTTTGATGGAATGATAGAAAAATGTAAAACATGCATGTTAACAAAGATTACCTGAAGTTCTTTTCCTAACGTTAAAAGAATCACAAAATCACTTGATTTAATTCATAATGATTTAGGAGATTTTCACAACACTCCTATTGGAGGGAAGAAATACTATGTCAATTGGAGGGAAGAAACACTATGTCACATTTATTGATGATTACTCAAGATATTGCCAAGTTTATCTTTTGCATTATAAAGATGAAACACTAAACAAGTTTAAGATTTTTAAATTTGAAGCTGAGTTGCATTGTGAGATACTTATTAAGTGTTTACAATAAGGGTGGAGAATATTATAAGCCAAGTTATTTCCAATCAATCGATATAATTCATGAAACTACCGCACCTTATACACCACAGCAAAATGGTGTGGCAAAAAGGAAAAATAAAACCTTAACTGAAATGGTAAATGCTATGCTTTCTAATTCCCGTTTAGGTGATAGTTTTTGGGGCGACGCACCATGTTACGTCTTAAATAGAGTTCCTAATAAGAGAAGTTCTATTACTCCATATGAATTTTAGAATAAAAGGTAACCACCTGAATTATTTTTGGGATTGTAGGGATATTGTAAGAGTCCCGAAACCCAAGAAAAGAAAATCGGGAGAAAGAGGAATTGAGTGCATTTTTATAGGTTATGTTGAACATAGCAAAATCTATAGGTTTATGATCATTGAACCAAATAATTTCATAATGGTTAACACCTTGATTGAATCAATAGATGCAATATTTGATGAAATAAGGTTTTCTTCGATTCATAAACCTAAAGAAATTATTCCAAACACTATAACTTCTTGTAATGGTTAAGAACAAGGATACATAATTGAACTTAAAAAGAGCAAGCGGATTAGAAAGCACAAATCCTTTTGTTTGAATTTCTACATCTACTTGGTATGGAGTCACAAAATCCTTACATGCATGGATTCAAACCCTACCTTTTTGAAGAAGCTATGGAGTTACAAAATGCACCATTTTGGAAAGAAGTTGTCAAAACAAAAGATGAACTCAATCATGGAAAACAATACTTAAGTTTTGAGTGATTTTCCCCTAAATGTAAACCTATTACATCAAAGTGGATTTTTAAAAGGAAAAGAAGAGTAGATGGTACCATAGAAAAGGTTTAAAACCCGTAGGTGATAAGAGAGTTCAACCAAAAGTATAGTATTGACTACTTTGATACTTATGCACCGATAGCTAGGATTGCAACAATAAGAGTTTTTATTGCTATTGTTGCTATTCAAAAGCTTTTGATTCACCAAATGGATGTCAAAACCGCTTTATTGAAAAGTGAATTAGAAGAAGAGGTGTATATGAAACAACCCGAAGGTTTTGTCATTCCAGGACAAGAAAAGGAAAGAAAGTATGCAAATTTATTAAACCCTTATATGGCTTAAAGCAAGCCCCTAAATAATGATAAAAAAAATTTGATGTAGTGCTTTCTTGTGGCTTTAGTATCAATGAATCGACAAATGTGTTTATTTTAAATTTAAGTATGGAAAAGGTGTAATTATTTGTCTATATGTTGATGACATGTTAATCTTTGGGACTAACTTGGAAGAAGTTGAGAGTTTTCTACCAGCTAGGTTCTCCATGAAAGACATGGGAGAGTAGATGATACTTGGCATTAAGACCATTAGAGAAAATGATAGACTCAATCTCATTATGTTGACAAAGTGCTTGCAAGATTTAAATACAAGGATTGTTCTCCTACACTCTCTACGCCTTATAATCATGTCTATAATGGCAAATCAAGGCACATTGAACTTAGACATGCCCTTTGATGTTCATCGATTGATAAAGGTTGGAGTGATTACTATTGATTTTGTATTATCAAAGGATAATTTTATTGATTCTTTGGTTAAAGTTATAGTAAGAGACTTGGTGTTGAAAACATTAAAGGAGATGGGACTTAAGCCTACTTCTTTGATCACTAATAATGAAGCTTCAACTTAACTCTTGATAAGATGTGAAATTTTAAGTTCAAAGAGTGATACCATTATATATAATGATTGTTAGCACTATTAATTTTCATCCCAAGGTAAAAGTGTTTTTTATTGTAATGTTCAAGAGGGTGAGTTTAATTACCCTCAATAGACCTCGATCGAATGGGTGCTTGTATTACGGGATCAATTTCGAAGGTTTACCTATGTGAGTGTGAAGTGTGGCCGCTTCAAAGAGCCAAAGGTCTTAGTTTGACGCATTCATGAAGGATATGGAAACATAGCCTTTAAATCGTGTCAAAATTTTAAGAGTATTTTGAGATTTGTATGTGACATGTATCCAATTAGACAAAAAGGATGTATAGTTCAAAGACTTGTCTACTATTACATTCAGATTAATTGAAATTATATCCCCTAAATGTAAGTTCAATTGTCAAGATACTTTCATGAAGTATAAATCTCCAAGATTACTTTGAAATGTAAGTTTTATTTCCCTCATTCTTGAAATGTCGGGGAATGCAATCCGGAAACAAGCAATTAATCCCAGGATAACCTAGAAGGTATCCCGGGCAACCCATGTTCGAGGAACGACCCATGTTGGCAGAGTGTTTTTCCTGGCGCTGTCCAGTGATGCTACCATCAGCCAACACGTAGCCCATGTCGGCCGATACAGCCCAATGTTGGTTGTAATAAATAGTTATGAATGTCCGGATTGGGTTATGATTCACCAGACTGAATATACAAATTCCCAATGGATAGGAACGACTAGTAATAAGATAAGACTGAATATACAAACTCCCAATGGATAGAAACGACTAGTAACTACATCTTATCCAATTTTTCCTGGTCAAGGGTCATATATATATATAAAGGTCATTGATAGAGAAAGAGATAGGACATAACTTTCATCCTTGTGAGTGACTCCAGCACTCCTATGAATGACGCTTAAGTATCTTAAACATTACACTTATTTCTAATCAGCACTTTATCCCTAAGATCATTTAAAGATCATTTATGGTTACAGCAAATAGGTCTTAAGGAAAGTGATTCGTTCACGACTTGTTCCCTAAGATCATTTATGGTTATAGCAAATAGGTCTCAAGGAAAGTGATTCGTTCACGACTTGATGATATATTCAGTACCACATTCTTCATAACTTTCCTAACAATTTATTCAAGGGGTAGGGTTTGCAACTATATATAACAAACTGAGAAACATGGGAATGTAGAAGAAATAAAGGATAAGCAATTGCAAGTTCAATCTTGATAGAATATTATGATACCGATGATACACATGATGGGGTGGTGGAGTCCGAAGATATCTTCTGCTTCAGAGATTCCAAAAGTTCGTCAATATCCATTTCAATTGATTCAGGAGCTTCTGCGGGGGACAAAATTGAAACGAAAGCTTCAAGTCAAAAACTGTATATTTTATAACAAGATAGACAAGCTCCTATTGTCCACATTCTGAATAGATGAAAGAGTCATTATGGATAATTTTTTCAGCTTTGAATGATAGTTATATAAGTCAAAATGTCTCACTAAATCATTTTAGGTTTCTTTTCTATTGGGTTGGTAGGAAATCAACACCTTTCAAATCTAGGTCCAATGAAAAAGCTTCCCTTGGAATTCAATTGTAGAGGTAAGGCTGGTACATCTTATCCCCTCTCCCCCCCAAAATAAATAAATAAATAAATAGAAAGGAAAGAAAGAAAGAAAGAGGGAATTAAATACACCAGCCTATCTGGAACACCAGGCATCAAGGCAATGATGATGAAGATAGTCAAGTGTTTTACGATATATGTCAGAAAGATAGATCTCACTCTTTAAACATCTTTCAAGCATGATACATCCATCTTCACCAAGTGTCACAATCACAAACTTAAGTTTTGGTAATCTCAACAACATGGAGAGAAGGGCCTTCGCAACAGATGATGCTTCTGTCCAACTCTGTAGAAGGGGAAGCAAAAACAATCCAAGATAAATGATCTCTGATACTGGCAAATCAAAGTATCAAGCAACCATCAATATAAGATGCAAACACGCAGAACACAATCTACAACTACAAGAGCTAATCCCAACACTAAAAACAAAGATGAAGTGACAACAGATCATACAACAGTCGTTTCATACTTCATCTCAACCAAAATGTTACCTGTGGAAATTTGGCTGAACAAACTACATAAGTGGAAAAACACAGAAGCTCATCCAGTCCATCCCTCTTTCTTTCAGCATCTATCAGAATAGGAATGTTTCTTTGACTTGCCTGCACTGGAAAATAGATAGATGCTATGACATGACTTTTCATTCTCAAATGTTGGTCATACAAATGCAGTTTGTGCTATGTAAATCCAAAGGTAGCCCTTCTATTTTTATACATTCCAAATTCAGGAAGGTTACACACTACACTACTACATGCTAATTGCCTCCCTCGCAAATCTTGTGACAGGGACCCATGCCATCTTCCACAAAATTCTTGGAAAAAAACAGTGAGTCAGGTGATCCAGTTGCTCATTTTACGAAATTATTTTGAACTCGATCACAGAACTTGTCATACACAGAGGTTTGCAGGCCTTGCAACTTAGTTTGGTTTTGGTATAAATACCATCATCATGAAAATATACACACCACAAAGAATCATGCAAATCCATTGGAATATGGTGTTCTACAATGGAATATTAGCTAGAAAAAACAAAATCCTAAGTTCCAGCTCAGTAAATAACTGACCCATGTGATTCACATATAATGTCCATCCTGGAAGCTAAATGACATGAGTTTCTGGTACATTAGTTAGCAGGTATGAGAGGAATAATATCATATCCTCCACAAGAAATTACTCATTCAACTATTCAAAGCCCTTCAATTGTAGAACTACCTTTAGTAGCATCACAAGCTGTAAATGTGATGCAGCCACCAGCATGAAAAGTTCAACATGTATGGTTGCAGACCATTGGCTACAGACATCAACATAAATGACAAAAGTGAACTCTAGGAGGAAAATACTGCAGATGGGTTTTCCAGCACCCTAGCAAGGAAAGTTATTTAGGGGAGGGACAGCAGGTTAAGGCAGGGTGAATCTTCGATGCCTTGGACAGGGTTTGACCCCAATTCCCTCGTGTTGGCATAAGGCTTCCCACTTGCAGGTTATCCTATGGTGCCTTAAACATTAGTATTTGGTGTTTCCAATTATCAGCTGTAAAAAATTACAGTAGACTAGAAACAATCAAAAGCTTCACCAGACACCATCCTTGACCTCTGCCAATATTTAGAACACATGCTTGAAAACAAATTAAAAATCATACGCACAGCAGTTACATTCAAGTTTGCAAGAAGGGCAACAAGTTTCCACATATCCTAGAAGAACAATCAGACTAATTTTAAAAGGATGAGTGCAGTAAAATCAGAAAGAGTAATCTCTGAGACACCAACCCAAATCTTCGTTAAAAGGTCAGATTTTATCGTAATTTGGATTGAGCAATCAAATTAACCAACGATACTCAGATTCAGATTCCTTCGATTGAGAATTCAGGACAAAGATAAGAGAAAGGCACAAGTTTTTTAATATAAAAAAAGAAAGAAAAATTATTACCTCCTTAGCAATAACCAAAGCAGTTTCATGCAATCTGACATCAAAATATACGAGTCTTGCTTTTTCCAATGCAGATTCTATTATCGACTGAGATAGTTCTTCAGGCACCATAGGTGGATACCCTGGAGTGTGAATACAAGTACGAGTCTTCCTGAAAATACAAATTTAATGGCTTAATGGGTAGGAAAGAGAAATTACGCAAATTAGAAGAATCTATCAACGTAGTACAGAATACAAAGGAAAACTTAGAGAAAATCATATAAAGGAGTGCCAACAGATCCCATCAGACAAACACTATTCTATATACAATGAATTTAACTACTTAATAGCCTAGGCATTGCTCTCAAGGTCAAAAAACAAGAGAACTGCCAACAGCTTCGCGTTCATCACTTCTAGCCTATGTGTAAGAGAAAGACATTCAGTTATATCTATGAATTGTGAACTACATAAAACAAGGGAGAAGAAATTATCTATTTTTCCTTGGTCAATAAACTGGCCAATAAAACTAACCATTAAAAAGTTAAACTACATGAGGAAGTCACTAGCAAAAGTTGATATATACACTACACAAGAATTCAAAATTCCATAAAGTGCCTTAATTTTTTAGCACTGCCCATTCCTTCTTTTTAAACTAAACAAACCATTACCGTACAGTCCCTAACTAGGTAATGTTGGGGGAGGGGTATAATATATAAAATTGCAGAGAGTTTAATTCCAATAGACCTCAGATTTGAAGGATGTTGATTGCCTACTAATTAATAACAAAAAGAGGTAACGAAGGTTTAATGTGACAGTTTGCTTTAGTCTTCTATAATCGAACTCCTCTATTTTCACTCCCTCAAAAGAAGTTATACATCTCAAGCAATATACAAGCATCCCTCAGAACAAATCCAACCCATAATAGGACGGACCAGACCACTCACGTTTCATTATCAACAATGATATACGTAAATGGTGAATTGCCTTCTGGGGCCACCTGCAGAAACGAAAGAGCGCCATCACACAACGATGATGATGATGATGTTGATGATGATGATGATGATGACGATGATGATGAAAATAAGATAACTAAAGGACTTAGCAAGGAATGAATCACACGGCGTCAGAGACCATTGTTTTAAAGTAGCCAATTCTTTGGATAGGTAACATGATACAAACACATAGATGCATATAAATAACCACAGTACAAGAGAGTGAAAGAGATTGAAATGGCAGACAAATTTCCCAGCAGAAGACACTATCGCAAATATCAGTTCTCATGTGCATCGTTCTATCATGCTGTTATTCAGAATTACTCTTTCAATGCTTATCCTTTTTTTTGGATTTTACCATCCAAGAAAAAACACTTTTTAACTTCTATTTGTTTTCATGAGTTATTTTCCTTTATCCATAATCTCACCATGTTAATTGCATATGTTTTAGGTCCTTCTTGTGCTATTTCAGGTGTAGTACACTCTCTTAACAAGAACGTTCCTGTATATCTGCTATTATTTTTTGTTTTTTGTCCTCTAGCTTATTCCACATTAGAACATATATTCAAATATTCCAACTCCATCGAAGTAATTTTACAATTTTTCTGTTGTTCTGTGTGAAACAACCTCCTTACTTGCCAATGTCAATGATTGCAATTAGGATATTGCAATTTAGATCCCCCAAACCCTACTTAGGCAAGATCCAAACTCATAAGTTCTTTATTGAAGTTTTCATATGCGAAGGCCGTAGCAATATTCTATGAGCACTGAATATCCGACAGTTTCCAATTCCTCATATTGCAGACACATCATTGCAAAGAATGCATGAATAGATCTTGAATCCAGATTTAGGTACACTGAGTTATAATGTACAATAAATAGAGTCCACACAGAGAGGGATGCAGATAAACATAATATTTGTGGGTTGGGAAATTATTGTCTGCAGTTAATATTGGGAGGAAACACGCAGCTTTTCGCTTGTTATTTGCCTGATTGTTTATTGCTTCATACATTTACCCATGCTTCACTTACCCATCCCTTAACAATACTCTTCATATGGAATATAAGAATCCTTAAATTCCGCAGAATAAAGAGTGGGACGCTGCGACCGTCAAAACGCAAGGCAATATATCCTCTTTTGGTTCATTTTCATGGATGAAAGCCAAAAGAAAAGAAACATCATAACTCATAAGTATTCTTCATACTGGTGAAGGAAAAGGTGAGGAGGGGAGGGGACATCCATAGATTCAACTATAGATCATAACTAGCAGATGACTAGACGATAAGTGAGATGAAATGAGCAATGGGGAAACTTGACAATGAAAAGGCAGTACTATATTCCTATTAGTTAATAAGAGACACCTACAGGCACAGCCGAATAAGCATCCTCCATAAAAGCTAATTACGAGCCAAAGAAAGGCTTTCTACAAAATCAATTGCATCAATCAAAGAGGAACCAAAAAAAAACGTCCTCCTCTCGAAAGAATGAAGTCTAGAGCAACTTGTCTTTTAACTGTTTTAAATGCTCAAGTGCGGTTTGACCCGTCAAAAACTCTCTTATTTCCCTCCATGCCTATCAACCAAAAGATAGCACAGGGAACGGCTAGGAAAGCTTTATATTTGAACATTCTTCCCTAAAAACCTACCCAAGCCAGCATTGATTTCTCACCAAACTAGAGACCCATCACCACCCAAGGAAGGCTCAAAAACCTCAAAACTAACTCCTAAAGAGTTCTTGCTGTTGGGCAATGGAGGAGTAAATGGTCTGAGCAGAAAACTATTGAAGCAGAAGAACTCATCTTCCCAATTCCCATAAAGAAATTCAAATTAGGTAGCTAATGCATGTTTCTTCCCAACTAAAGCTATAGCAAAGAACTATTCTCTATGCTTTTTTGTTTGCCTATATTGGCAGATAGGGTTCAGGAAACTGCTATTGTTAGGGATATGTGTATTATGGGCAATGTCAATAAAAGTTCCATTCTTAGGTAATCTCACAGTTGTTTTCGATGCTCTATAAAGAAACTTCAAGCTATTTAAAGATTCAGAACTAGGAGAAAGTTTAGAGCTGCCCAGGAAAAAATCAGACCATGACCCTCGCTCACTTAAGTTGAAAGCTCTACAAAAACTGTCAAAGTTGTATGGAAGATTTTTATAGTTTTACACTTTTCCCAGAAATTTCAGTGCTCCGGAAAACATTTCAGAGCTCTAAATAATATTTTAAGCAAATCAGAAGCCAGAACAAACCAAAAAATGGACATAATCGATAAACTTACAACAAAAAATGAAGTGTCAACACCATCATCTTCAAGCTCCTTCAGTATGCCTCTACCTTGAGCATCATCAGCTACCTACCAATGACGATGATGCACCAAATCTATTATTTTATTCCAATTTATATTAGAATTAAAAAAGGCACCTAAACCAATAAAAATCAAACACCTTGGATATAAGCCTTGGACTCAGACCCAGACGAGCTGCACATGTCAAAGCATTTCCAGCATTGCCACCTCCTTGAACCTATGAAACCAGCCGATGATAATGCAGTTAGAACTTACAACTATGAACTGATGTAGGGTTTAAAGATTGAGTTGAAAACTGCCCCCTAATTCCAAAGACTTCCTAAGCTAAAATATGGGTAAAATACCGCTTCTAACCCATAGTGCCTTCAATAATCTTTAGATTTTGCCTATAAAACTTTTCCTAAGTTTCATTGTGCATTTTCCCCAACGATTTTTTTTTCTTGTACTTGCCCCTCATAAAAACAGTATATAAAACATTTTGAAATTGTATTTCGCCACAATTTTCCTATGATATGAGGATGTCCAAACAAACATCTTTTGCACAATCAAGATAGGTAATGTGGAAATACGCATAAAACACATTACATAGATCCCTCAGAAACCAGAGGTCATAATAATGCAATTCAGAGTAAGGGAAATTCAGCAACATGTAAAGTCTTCTTTGAGAACCAAAAGACCAGCTACACTAGCCACAACTTAGGGGGCAAAAGAAAAAAAAAAAAAGCATCATGAATAAAAAATAAACAGAAAACATAATATGATGCACCTATAAATTTGTGTATGTTAAGTTTTTTGGATATTCCAACAGTATAATAGGCATTTTAGTGCAAATTTTCATGCAAAGCGAGGAGTACCTGAAAGCTGGTGCTTCTGATCTTATCATCAGGCTTAGGAAAGCTGGCCACAGCTGCTAAGTAGTCTACTGATACACCTCCACACCCTACCTGCTCAATCAGAGTCGCATTTTAGCAAATCATAGTAAAACTTTGCAAAAATTCACCAACTTCTCTATAGAGAAGAATGGGGGGGCAATACATACCACAATGCAATCCTCGGGAGGAGAAGAAATCGATGATGGTGCTGATGAAGACGCCATTTTCGCCCTGAAAAATTTTGTCCTTCGATTGTTTAGTGGGTATGATTCTCAATTTAAAGGAGAAACAAAAATGGGTATTGAATCAAATTACTAATTGAAGGCTGAAAATTAATGGGTTTTTTAATTCTTTTGAAGATAACGCGTACTTTAGAGAGAATGAGACACGGGTTTGGTACTTGCAGCGAAACCTTGGGGAGTTGGAAGAAAGTGGAGGTTTAGTGAAGTGGGGAAAAATGAGTGTCTTGAGAGTAAGCATTTTTGTTGAGGTCAGGTGTGAGAGAGAAAGACAGGGAGAGAGAGGGTGAGGGAGGAATTAAAAAGTAGGAAGAGGCAAGACTCAACATCCAGAGGCCAGAGATTCAGTTGTTGTCTACCCACTTGGGCTTATAAATTCTATCTAAACAGATTGGTCAGAATTTACCTAAAGTGAGATGGAGCGCTTGTAAAGATTCAAGTTGAAATCTGAGTATGAAATAAAGTTTTTTATTTGAGATATGTTGTTTTAGGATGGATAACTCGAACAAGCGTAAATTTTGATTAAGATTGGGTAAGGATAATAGAACCATGAAAATTTTATGTCCGAATTTAAAAATTCGTACAAAAAATTATATACTCGACCCGGTTTTTCGGGTTGGACAAATTCGGGTAATCGGATTGGATTTAATTTTGCCAGTCATAAGTGGATGTCACCTTTTTCTAGAGACTATAAACAAGATTAGATTAATAAAGTGTTAGTATAAGATGATAGTGTATTTATTGGGAGAATTTTCATACAACTTAAAGAGAAAATCATCTATTACTCTTGTTCCAAAAGTAGAAAGTATGAACTAAAAAAATCATAAATATAAATATACGATATTTGATAACATTATTTAGAATATTTTAATTTGCAATGCCAATTAGCTAGATTTCACCAAAATATGAAGGAAAATATGGTAATTTTAAATATCAATTATAAATAGCTCTTCTAAAAGCTTTTTATAGAAGAGTTTTTTGGTATAAAAGTTAATACAAAAGTTTTTTACTAAATAGTTCAATTAACTTTTCGATCCAGGTCAAACAATTAATTGCTCCATCAAAAAGCTCTTTGTCAAACACTCCCAATGAATATTTAAGTTAGTGTTATTTTATTTTATTTTTTTCTATATTTTAACAAATAATTAGTCGATTGTAATAAATAAATAGTTTTGTCACATAAATGTGAAATATATTACTAAAAATAAACTTTAAAAAAATATGCATAATTAAAATTATGTAGAGGTATAAATGTAATTTTATATATCACATAATTCATAAGAAATATGAATATGGAATAAAAACAATTATAGTTAAAACAGTTAATAAAATTGAGCTACAGGAATGAATGAAATTTCACCAAAAACTTTGTTAGAAACGGTTAATTTTATCAAATACCTTTTCCACAAACAATTAATGTAAACTAAATCAAACAGTTAACAACTAATACACACAGCTAACATCTAGCTACCAAAAAGAACTTTTCCTTAGTAAAAAAAAAAGTATCTATCGTGTATTTAACTATTGCTGAATCCATTATGTATGTTTATAAATTAAATATTGAATTAGCAAGTGTAGTGAAATGTTTCACGTACAAGGTAGTCTTTTAATACTTTTTCAATGGTTTTATTCATTTAGATGAGCTATAAATTTGAAGGCAACGTATATGTATTTCAATTCAAGTAAGATGAAGAGTCCACCTTCACATATTCAGTTCAAGTAAGATGAATAGTCCACCTTCCCACCAACTAACGAATGTGTAATTATTGAGATCAATTTATAGTAGAACAATCATACAGCTTTGTAAACTCAAGTTAATATTAATGAAGTGTGTTTAAAATAAGATAAGTTAATCAACCACCCTATAATGATAATGTTTTTAAAACAACAACCTAAAGGTTAAGGATAGCAAGTCCAAACTCAAAGTCCAAGCCTACAACACATCCCAATTTTTTGCACACCTAACAAGTAAATTGTTTCCACCAAGATTCAAGAATCTTGGTGGAAAGGATGGAAGTGTATAGTGTTTACTACTACGATAACACTCACTTGGTTTGGTAATAATGTTTTTAAAACAACAACCCTTGAGTTTGCTAATGATGATGACAATCAAAAAATAGATCGTGAGAATCAAATAGATTTTTAAGAGGTGAGTTGGATGTTCCTTAAGAAAATGAATTGTGTGTTCTTGATAATCTATACTATAAAAGCCAAAGAGGTGGATGACATATATGGACATATGTCACCCTCGTGAACCAGGTTCGAATTGTTAAGATATAGCAAAATATTCTTCTGTGCATTCTTTTTGTGTAATATTTTTAGATAACATTTTGAATATCTTTATTTTTAGGATGTCTAATTTTTAGAAGGCTAGCAATTAGGAATGTACCAAAGGTAATTACTATGTATATTTTTAGCTTGGTCTTATTGAGAAAGTCAAGGCAGAATATACAAAAGTATATTCTCTTCCAGAAAACTATCAATTTGTCATGGTATTAGAGCCTTGAATTCATTTAAGGGAAAAATTAAATCACAACCATGGTTGACATAAAGAAGAAGTTTGTCATTGGCAATTAATCACCATACATTATTTATTCGAGCGACAAACCTGGAGTTCTCATCACCATCATTATTTTCTAGAGGAAGAACTACGAGTTGTCGCAAAAAGCAATTAGAAATGTGCTCAAAGCAAAGAATAAGTTAAGATTCATGGATGGAATCCTAAAGAAATTTGAATTGAAACAATGATACGATCCAAGTGAATTCAACGCCTAGGGCATGGGTAATTCGTTAGTATGTTCTTGGATCATTAATGTGATCGATGCTAGCGTAGCTTATGCGGTGGCAACCAAGGCCATGTGGAATGATTTGAAAAAACGAGTGTGCAATAGAAAATGCCCATAAAATCTCTCTAACTAAAATTAGATATTGCTGCTTATAGTGAGGCTCAAAGTTGTTGGGTTCTACATCGAGTTAATGGGCACACGGAATGAACTGGGAAATTACATCAAGATTCTCGTTACACTTTTGAAGAATGTGAATGTGATCTTGTTGGCAAAATTATCAAGATGATGGAAAAAGAATGAACTCGCCGGTTTTTATGACATGTTTTGAACAATTGGAAGACAAATTCGGCACTAGAGCCTCTGCCTTCTATTGACAACATCTTCGAGTATGATACAATAAAAGGGAGACAACCACAAGAAACTAATGATAGGAAGAGATGTTCGAAATGAGCAAGTATCTACCTTTTCCATAAAGTAACAATCGCCATGATTGAGGATGGGAAGTTGCAAACATTGTGGAATGTACGAGCTTGAGGAAAGCAATTATTACAAGACTATCGGCTATCCATCCACCGGCAACCGTGAGCATGGAAGAGAACCCGACAATAGAGTGGATAGATAGTAAATGATGTGGAGCAAAAGAGAGATGGATAATTTAGTCGTGATCGAGACAAATGACTAGCATGAACAGCAGCAGCGACGCAAATCGGTTGCTCATACTTGGCCTCTCTTATTAAGAACGAGCACAACGACTTCTAAGCTCGATTTACACCCTAAGGTCAGGTTATGAAACTCTTTCGGGTAAAGCTATTTGGATGTTGGATATCGGAACGTCTTGTCATATGACTCGTAATTTGGACCACCTTGAGATGTTCTCGATGTTAGGCCCATTGATGTTACCAAATAGAAATGAGGCTGGCTAGTAAAAGGGGCATTCCGAATTTGAGTAAAGGCATTAAACTTTTACATTTTTTATATGCTCTTGGCTTGTGTTGTAATTTAATTTCATTTGGCCAAATACCTTGAGACTTCACTACTACGAAACCACTTTTAACGACGGGTCTTTAATGACGGTTAAAAGGAGAAATTGTCATGAAAAATGGACCAGTGACATTTTTAAAAATAAACGGCATTTTGTAACACATATGACGACGGTTCGTTCAGATGAACCGTCATCATATATATTGCTTGAAACATTTGATGATCGTTCATCCGAAAGAACTATCGTCATATGTGACATATGACGATGGTTCTTTCGGACGAATCGTCGTCAAATGTTTTTCGGATACAATCTTAAAAACCCGAACATACCTGCAATTATTTCCATGCCCACTTCATCTGCTATCTACTCTCGGTCTTATCGCTCTCCACAATTTATTCTCGTCCATTAGTACTCAAATCTAGGTCCGCTCGGAGTAATCCTTGCCGATAAGTTATCTTTGCCGTTGTTCCTCTTGTTGTTTAATGGTTTCGTTTCACTCACTATATCCTATCATCTCTCCTCTTTCTTGTAGTTGTCTTCTCTTATAAATTGCATCGGTGGCTGTGTGTGTTTCATCGTGAATTCTCTCGCTCACTCTCGTAGTTATTTTCCTCGTTCTTATGGTATGAATCTCTATCCTTTATTATTTTTTTCTTTAATTTATTTACAAGATTTATATAGTTAAATGTTGAATGTATTTGGGTAATTATATGAATGTTGAGAATGTGGGTAATGTTTGAGATTGTTGAAAAGTTGAATATTTATTGAAATGTTGAATATTGAGAATGTGGGTAAAACATTTGTTTAGTTTATTAAGTTGGTAATTCGTGAATGTTTGAGATTTTGAGAAATGGGTTTAGATAGTTAGGATTTAATTATAGGGAAATAGAATGATAGCTAAAGATGGTAAATCGAAAGAGTGCATCCAAATTTGTTTAGGGTTTTAGAGAAATAGAAAGATAATTTGGATATAGGGTTATCCCCAAAAACTTATTATAAAGATAAATTTGTATCCAAATTTGTTTATTTTGATGAGGTGATGTTAGGGTTGACTCATTTATATATTCAATTGTCGAAATTGGCATCTAAATATATTTAGAGTTTAGAGAAATACAAATATTTATGGTTTAGAGTTTGGGGAAATAGAAAAAATTTTGGTTTAGGATTTAAGGATGAAAAGGGAGAAAATATAAATGTAAAAATGTAAAAAATTGGAAATGTATTTGGTCCAGTGTCGGGAATATATACTTGACTAACATCATTTTTTTGTATTTCATATAAATTGATGTGATGCTTAATTGTGTATAATTGTGCTTAGTTTGCTTACCAATCTATGCTTTTCATAAAAATATCATATGCATTTCATAAGTTTAGAGAACTTGTTCAAAAATCTGTACATAACAAGTTATCCTAGGTTGTCATGACGTGCATAAATGTGCATATAGCACTTAGGGTATTAGCTTGATATGTATAGGTTTTTGAATTTTCTGTGTTGGACAGTTTGAGAATAATATGATAATAGCTTGTGTGGCTATTATAATCTTATCATAAATTTGACAAGATATCACGGTGCTCATTTCCCCTTTCGTTCTTCGGGTGCAATTATGATCACGATGGGTTTGATGTGTGTATCTTTACTTACCATACGGTTAAGTAAGGATATACACATTAGCCACTTCGTTTTCATATGTTGTACTTGAAGGACTAAGGGAAATCCTGCCGGAATTTTGTCAAATGTATGATAAGATTTCGCTACACTGGTCTAGGGTGATATTATTCTTGAATGGGTTTAGGACTATCTATCCTTGTAGAAGGATCTTAGGCTCATGTCATATTAATTGTGCGTAAGTACGTATTTCTTAGACTATATGTGGTGAATTGCTTCTTGTGTTTATAGTTAAAGTATGGATTGAGGGTGGGTTTATAGCGATAGGAAGAGTGTAGAACATTGTGATTGTGTTAACAACTTTTTAGAGATTGTCGTCGAACATGCCACCAAATTCGGAGAACAGTCCATATTATGTCCGTGTTTAATGTGTTTCAACTCCTCAAGATTGCCTCGCTAAGGTTGTAAAAGGTCACCTATGTCGACATGGGTTTGACACAACTTATAAGGTGTGGGTATGGCATGGGAAAGATGAAAGGTATAATGAAAATTAAGTCGACGAGTAGTATGGAATTAGAAGATCGACCTGAAGATCTAGTTCGTGGAGTAGAACATGAGTTAGTATATCAACCACATGTATTGAAGCAATTGTTAGCCGATTTGCAGAAGCCTCTTTACCCGGGTGTGATAAATATACCTGTTTATCAGCTGTGTTGAGGTTGATGAACTTGAAAATGGCTAATGGTCTGGAGTGACAAAAGTTTCACGGACTTTCTTGGTGTGGTAAAAATATACTCCCATAAGGCAATGTCCTTCCCAACCGTACATATGAGGCGAAGAGGAGGATGTCTTCTATGGGCATGGGGTATAAGAAGATACATGCCTGCCCTAACAATTGCATATTGTACCGAAAAGAACATGCACATAGACATGAATGTCCTAAATGTGGTGTACTTCGATACAAAATGAAAAACATTGATGGAGAGAGTGTTGAGGGACCTCCCGCAAACGTATTGTGGTACTTGCCGATAATACCGAGGTTTAAGCGCTTGTTTTCAAGTGCAACCGATGTTAAGAACCTGACGTGGCATGTCGACGGAAGAGTCCGGGATGACAAGCTACGTCACCCTGCCGATTCTCCTCAATGGAAGAAGATTGATTCACTGTTCCCGAATTTGGTAGGAAAGCACAAAATCTACGTCTAGGTCTT
Organism: Talinum fruticosum; assembly: GCA_021018815.1. Lineage (NCBI taxonomy): Eukaryota > Viridiplantae > Streptophyta > Magnoliopsida > Caryophyllales > Talinaceae > Talinum > Talinum fruticosum. The sequence continues at coordinate 4,275,983 of JAITYX010000047.1, read as the reverse complement.
TGTACGGGGGAATAAACCCTCACGGTGACATCAATAGCAAGCACAACAGTTGGCCCGTTCTTTTGGTTATATACAAGTTACCGTCGTTGTTGTGTATGAAGCGCAAGTACATTATGTTGTCAATACTTATTTTTGGGCCTAAACAGTAGGAAATGATATAGATGTGTACTTGGCGCCTTTTGTTGAAGATTTCAAGCTTTTGTGAGATGAAGGTGTTTTAGTTTACGATGCATATCGTCAAGAGCAATTTACATTGCGAGTTATGATCTTCACCATAATCAATGACTTTCCATTTGTGTAGAGGGTACTTTCTCCTATCAATTTAAGCACGGAAAAAAGATGGCCTATCTCGAACACCGAAAGTTTTTCCCTTTTTCCATCAATATCGTAAGAAAAAGAAGGCTTTCAATGATAAAACCGAGATGGATTATGCTCTAACTCCATTAACAGGACATCAAATATGAGCAAGTGAAGGATCTTAATGTGGAGTTCGGCAAGCCATACCGATGTCAATCCGAAAATGGTGTGTGGAAAAAGAGATCAATATTTTTTAATCTTCCATATTAGAAAGAGTTGTATGTGAGACATAGTCTTGATATAATGCATATAGAGAAAAACATATGTGAAATTCTTATTGGCACTCTTCCGAACATACTAGGGAAGACCAAGGACGGAAAGAAAGCACGACTCGATATGTGTGAAATAGAATACGAGAGGAATTAGTACCACAATCAAAGGGGAAGAGAACATATTTGCCTCCGACGTCTTACACATTGAGTAGAAGGGAAAACAACGTTTGTGTGAGACCTTCAAGAAACTCTAAGTGCCACGGGGATATTATTCAAACATCGGTAGACTTGTTTCGATGTCTTATTATAAACTAATCGGTCTTAAACCTCACGATTGTCATGCTTTGATGCAACAAATACTACCGGTTGCTATCCAAGCCGTGATGCCGAAACATGTCGGGTAGGCGATTACAAGACTTTGCTTCTTCTTCAATGCCATATGTAGCAAAGTCATTAATATGGAGAAATTGGATGATCTTCGAGTGCGGCGTGATCGTTACATTGTGCCAACTTAAGATGTACTTCCCACCTTTTTTTGATATCATGGTGCACCTAATTGTCCATTTGGTGAGAGAAGTGCGATTCGTGGCCCGGTTTTTGAACAATGGATTTACCCTTTTAAATATTTTTTAAAAATTCTCAAAGGGTATGTTAGAAATCGGTACCGACCGGAAGCGTGCATTGTTGAGGCATACATAGCTGAGGAGTATATTGAGTTCTGCTATGAATACTTACCCCAATTGGAAAAAGTTGGTATTCCAAAACATTGATTTATAGGGAAGATTGGTGGGCAAGGGAAACCAGGGCTGACAATTCTAACAATCAGCCGAAATATGAGGGATCGAGCACATCTTTATATTTTATAAAACAGTGATGAAGTGCAGCCATTCATTTATGAGCACAAATCCCTCATAAGGAGACAGATCGAGGAAAAATGACGTGGTACCGACTCATCATAATTGTATATTTGTCAACCGGTTTAGAGATAGAGTGATCACTAGCCAATTAGAAGAATCACGAGAACATATCTAACAAACATTAGCGAGCTTGGTTAGAGGGCCGCAGTTGGAATTCATATCTTACTTGTGGGTATGGCATTAATGGATACTTTTCCTACACAAAGAGTCGGGACAATAGGAGTACCTCGCAAAATAGTGAGTTCACATTGGAGGCTCATGCACTTCATGTTTCTAGCTCCAAGGACAAAAATCTCGTTAAAGCTAAAATGTCATATAACAGAGTCATTGAGGACATATGGGAGCTAGATTATGTTGACTTCCGTGCGCCCATTTTCCGGTGCAAATGAGTTAACAATAACAACGGTGTTCGAGTTGATGAGATGGGATTCACGATGGTCGATCTCATAAGAGAAGGGCCTAAAGGGGATCAATTCGTTATGACATCCCAAGCAAGACAAGTGTTTTGCGTTGAGGGTCCGGCCAATGATAAGTGGTTTATTATTCTTTAAGGGAAGAGGCACGTTGTTGGTAGTAATGGTGAAAATGTGTGTAAATTTGTTGATGAGACCCCACCCTTCTCTCTCGAGAATGCCTATCGAAAATGAGGATTCCAATTTTGAAGATTTATATTTAAGGGTTGACCATCAAGAGAGCATATATATTGAAGATAAGTCCAAATGAGGGGAAAAAGGCACAAAACATATAATAATATCAACTCGGTAAGAACATTAATTTTATTCCGAATGATATCCAATATCGTTGTTTGTTTTAGAAACTGCAGCTTGCTTTTTATTATTTTTGACTTTCATTATTTTTGACTTGTAGTATTAACGTAACATATCATTATTTGATGATAATCAAAATAAGGACTAAGTTGTCCAATGGAAGGGTAGAAGATCAACATTCAACGAGGGTCATTATTCGGATAATGTTTCTTGTGGATAATTGTTATTTAACACTTTTCCGAGTTTCGGTTGCTAATCTCATCTCCCACTTAATGTTTTCCTCGGTTTTCATGTTCTCAACCTCTACCCCTACAAGAACTCCAAGCAAGTAAACAAAGGACTAAGCTCTCTAATGGCGGGCTAGAAGATCATCATTTAATGAGGGTCAAAAGAACTAAGCTCCTACATGTTTGCTTCGTCCCCGATTTTCTTATTGCATTTTCTAACAGTTGAGACAGGTTTGCCGTGGAGGAGCATCACTTTGGGACAACGACTAAGGAAATAGAATTTGTTGATGAGATGTCCTGTTTATGTATTCCTTTTTCAAGTACTTATGTCAAAAGGCCCATCCTTTTCTTTTGAAACTTTGTGGTTTAAATAATTTTAATATTTATGCCAAAAGGTTCATCTCTATTTTCTTAATGTGATGATTTTTAGTAGATTGAGTTATGTGCTTGTCTTTATGACTATATCGCTTGTTTAGCGTTCGTGCGGATATAGCGTGGACTCGCAAATATGATGTTTATATGTGTGCGAGGCTACCTATGCAACAACTCCAAGCAAGAAATATAGTCATAAAAACAATCACATAACTAAATCTACTACAAAAGTATCACTTTAGGAAAGTAAAGATTTTCCTTGGGACAAAAATATTGAAATCAGTTTATACTAAACCTTTTCACATTAAATATTGAAAGAAGAGTACTCTATGTATTATATTTCACATCATTTGTAAATATTCTTTGCCGAAACTTATTGTGAAATATGGAATTGTGTTGCGAACTTGTTCAACATGAAACTTTGGTTGTGGTTGTAGCAAGTTGGAGATTTTTGTATATGGTGGAAAATTGAGGTTGTTGGTTGTTGCTAGGTAAGTTGTGATGTATTTTGTACAGGGGGAACGGAAAAAGAAAAAAATTATAAAAAAATACAGACATATGACGACGGTTCTTATAGAACAGTCGTCATATGCCCTCGCCTAAATGTTTTGACAATTTTATGTGCAGGACCTATGACGACGGTTCTAATGTAAGAACCGTCGTCATAGGTTATCTTTTACTACGATCGTTGAACCGTAGTAAAAATGCTAAATACAATGACGATCACATACACGATGCTCGGTTAATCGTAATTAAATGTCATTTTTAATCATAGTTAAAAATGGTTCCTGTAGTAATGCTTAATACAATTTGTCACTCATCTTTAGCATTCTCGCATAGGGCATCCATCCAATGAAGTTCTAAATCTTCTTTTGATCTAGTCATTTAGGAGTTAGTATGAAGAAAAATAAATTGGATGTTTGTGATAGTTTTTAGGGCAAATCAAACATGATCTCAATTTTCTATTAGTGAAAGCAAAACGGATGGTTTGTTTGATTTAATTAATTGCAATATTTAGGGTCCTTTTAGAGTCATCTGTTTTTTGTAGGGCTCATTACTTTCTAACTATTGCGTACAATGTAAACACGGAGACATGGGTATATTTAATGATAGACCGAAGTGAAACGTTGTACGCTACTAAAAGAATTTGTTCCTATGACCAACACTTAATTTGACGAAAATAATTAAAATAATTAGGAGTGATAATGGAACCGAATTCACATACGGACATATGCTTTAAATTTTACTGAAAATGGAATGGTACATCAAACAAGTTATGTAGGAAACCCGCAACAAAATAGTCTGGATAGAATGTAAACATCATCATATTCTAAATATGGATCGAGTTTGAGATTTCAAGCTAACTTACCTATTCAATTTTGGGGTAACTGTGTTCTTGCGACTAGTTAGCTCATAAATAGGACAACGAGTGAGTTGTTGCAAGGAAAAACTCCTCATGAGATTTATAATAAAAAACCATCTTATTATGACCACAATAGGGTCTTTGGGAGCTTGTTTTATGTGCAAAATAAATTGAGAACCAAGGATAAATTTGTCCGTCGGAGATAGAAATGTATGCTTGTTGGGGTTCTACATGGCAAGAAATGATACAAGGTTTATGAACTTAAACCAAAGAAATATTCATGAGTAGAGATATTGTATTTCACGAAAAATATTTTCCCTTTTGTAGATGCACAAGACAATTATAGATCAAGGGATAATGGTTTACCGACAAATTTAGTAGAATCGACATATACGTTTCATGATGATGAATTTACTTTCGAGCAATTCAGTGAAGTGATAAGGGAGAAGAAAGAAACCCTTATTTGAGCAAAATGAACCCGACAATTCGGCCTATTCCGCCCTCTACCACATCTTAAGCACCCACATCCTCAAACACCCATGTTCTTTTGAAAAAATGATGATGATAATGATAATAATAACAATAATAATAATAATAATAATAATAATAATAATAACAATAATAACAATAATAATAATAATAATAATAATAATAATAATAATAATAATAATAATAATAATAATAATAATAATTGGTATCATATGGTATAATTTTTCCAAACTTTTGAAAAAATGTATCATTTTCGCAAATAATTTTTCTCAAAGACTAAGGGAAGAGCTGTTTGAGAAAAAGATGTTTGATGTCAAACAATTGTTACTAAACACCCTTCTTAGATGTTTAAATTGGTCAAAATAATCAAGCCCCTCCAAACAACTCTATCCCTCCCACTCATCAAACCGTTACCAACCAAACACCCCCATAATTTGTAGCATTCCATTTGTTTAAATTTTTTTTTCTAATAGTTTGTTAGCAAACTTAGGTAGCTTGTTTGTTTGTTTCACTATGAATCATAATAGTATTAAAAATGGTCAATTAGGATCATTTTATGTACAATATAAAAAGTGAAACTAGCATCTATTAAAAAACTATATATGTGACATGTGGAAATATAGGTCTCTGAGAGCTTATAATATTTTTGTTACAAAGGAGCGATAAGTTGACATGCAAGTTACTATAATGATCATTAACTCAGTAAAATTGGATAAATTTTTTCTAAAAAAGATTGAAAGTTAGTAAATTTAGAGTTTGTTCTTTTGAATTGGATCATATATAACTTATTGCTAATTAGTCCCGATCGATATTAATCATTATTGACAAGTATTAGTAAGTGTAGATTAGTGTTGGTAAGTGTTGATGAATGTAGGTGAAACATCCGAGATTTTAACCGATGACGTTTGACTTATATGTGAATGCGGGACTTGAATATTTGAATTAATTGGTCTTATAATGTTTGGCTGACATTAATAATTTTGAGAGTAATTAGAATTTTATGTGTTTATTGGATTAATTCATATGTAGTAAAATTACGAACATTATGTTTAATAATTTAACCGATAATAGAAAATCGATAGTCTAAATCAAGTCAAGTATATGCATAGTAATTAAGCAAAAGATTAAACATAAGCTCATTATTTTGCAAATACATAGATTTTTCAAGTCATAGTTTTGTTTTAAAAAATTACATATGGATTCATTGTGTTTTAATATAATAATTTTTTAATGTATAGGAGTCACAAAGGATGTATTATAACGGAGGAAGGGGAATCGCACTTGTTACCTAATGTACGTGTACCTTAGTCTTGACCACTGCGGTAGGGCCTCGTTGGTATTACGATGATACTTAGCTTAATACTCGCTGATGAATTCCAATCGTGCTTTCCCCCATCGCTAAAGCTCCCACTCTCAGCAGCCGCCGGCATTCTCACTCCAATTCCAACACTGCCGCTGGTTGCTCCACCGCCGGTACACACTCTCTCTCTCTCGTTCCTCCGCTTCCTCATGCCTTTTTGAGATGTCCCTTTAGTTGAAGCTTCGATTGCTGGGAATCCCTTCAAATACTATTCACATTCCCCTCTTTCAAATACCGGAATTCGCTCAATTTTCCCATTAATTTCTCATTTCTTTGTATATCCAAATAATTTTTATGTGATTTTTGCGTGTTTCAGCTGTGCCCACCATGTTTCTAAGAAGAATTTGTGGAAGAATGCTTATGGCTGCCACCAAGACAGAACACCCAGCTTCTACTTCCGCCTCTACCTCTCTGCGTAACCCCCTTCAGGAGTTCTTTGAGGCTGATAGATCAGCTGATGACGATAAACCTGTTGTTTACGGTGCATTTTTCTCTCTCCTTTAGTCTTCAATTTGTTTTCCAAACTTGGGTAAACGCTGTCGATGAACTGTTTGATATTTGACGAACATTTTTGGCCATTTTGTGTAAAAATGTATACTTCCATTGTCATTGTCATTGTATATTTTTTTGATAGAACTTCCATTGTCATTATGTTCAAGGGGGATAGGAGGGGCCTAATCCATTAACGTATTGAGAATGCAATTTGATTTTGAACTCTGAAGAAGTTGACGTTGAATCTGTGCTGGTTGGGGATGAGATTTGTTCAATTTTTTTGAAATTTATTGAAGCATATCTGAGTATTGAATTTATTAATTGGTCACTGATAGTTTTGATGCGCTGAAAGATTGATGAAAAATTTTGTCGACAAGATACAAGCTGCAAATAAGTTGGTGTCTATGTCAAGAGGAATTATCAGCATATATATCGCTTTTTAAGAGTATCGTTTTTGTTAAAATTATACTGATGCATGGAGGCTTTGCAAATGTGTTAAAGCATTTGCATTTTTGTTCATACTGGAGATTGACAGATATTAGTCATATGCTTTACAGGTGTATTTTATATTTGTGATGGTACCAATCCAATCCAAACCCTCAGAGTCACCATCTAGGCAGTTTTGTTCTCTTTTTTTTTTTGGGGGGTGAGGGAGTTGCGGAAAGTTTGGTTCTATAATCTATTAGTCCCTTACTAAAAACTATTGATTACCTAATACTCCACGGAAAGGAAGTATAGGGTAGTTTGCAAAGACAGTTTGTTTTGTTTTAGAATAATTGACGTTGAAAGAATTGCCCAAAATTTGCTTCTTCAGCTGTCTGAAAAGTGGACATATGTCTCAAGAAGATCACAAATCATCTTCGAAGGATTACAATGTGATCATTTTGTGAACAGGAATTTTATCCTCAAAACTGTAATTGTCAATTGTATGGAAGCCCTTTACATGCTTTGCTGACTGAATAAACCATTAATTTACGTACCTCCTATTTCTGGATCCTTCAGATAAACAAAGAAACTGCATCTGTAACTCTGCAGAAATCAAGGTCTATTAATATAGTGTTCTGAACAGTTTCTTTGAAGGCAGTGCTCTGTTCTTTTGGCGCTTAGATTTGATTAACTTAGACATCAAAGTATCATTCAATGTGGAGTGTGAATAATTTGTTTGATTGCATGCTGAAATATATCATGTTTGATGAAATGACCATCAGTATGCCATACATGATGTTAAACTTATATAGAACACTTTGGTCATAATGCCCTTCTGTGCTCCTATGTTGTGCATGCTCATCTTTTTAGCTGAGTTTCAAGTCAGCTTTAAGATGAGTTGTAGAAATTGGTATACTGCACCACATTGGTATTGAATGCTGCACTTACAATTTAAATTGCAAAATCCTTTTTTTGTTTTTGTTTTCTGTGCTCTGATTGAAATAAATTATATTTTGCACTATTATTTCTAGGTCGAAGTTGGAAAGCATCTGAATTGCGCCTCAAATCTTGGGATGATCTCAACAAGCTTTGGTATGTACTTCTGAAGGAGAAGAATATGCTGATGACACAGCGCCAAATGCTTAATGCTCAAAGCCTGCGATTTCCTAATCCAGAACGTATCTCAAAGGTGAGTGTGTCCATTTCAAGGCCTTTGCTGGACATTTTTGACTTGTTTTGGCTTAACTCTTCTTGGCTGAATCCAGACATTGCTTATTTGAATAAAAAGAGCAGGCTATGTTAGGCTATATGCATGGTTATGTCTCAAAATTGTTGTTATTATGCTGATAATTGTAGCTTTGACAAGCCTGTGTTTATGAGAATAACCAGAGAAAATATTTTCATTTTTTATTGGAATCATGAGCATTCCCCTCGTTCAGCTCTGATTCTATTTATTATGACAATGGCCATTGACAAATTCACCCGGTACAATAGCGGAGAAGGTATATGAGATAAAAGCGTTGGCGAAGCTTATTCTCATGGATGAGATTCTTGGAGGGGCTTAGAACACGTGATTTTAATGCAATTTTTTTTATCCAGTAGGGTGGCTAATCTTTGTAGGAAATTTAATTTATGCCCACCGTTGTTGTGGATGGGAATCATATTGCTACTATGAAAGATATGATGTATTGTATTCTGGCTTCTAGAATGCCTTTTTCACCAAGTCTGAATCTTGGAGATCGAAAGTCAATTGGAATCATATTGCTACTATAAAAATACGATTTCTTGTATTCTGGCTTCTAAAATTCCTTTTTCACAAAGTCTGAATCTTGGAGATCAAAAGTTGATAGTCTGATGTTGCTGTTGCCACTATTTAGGTAGGAAGGAATTTAAGTTAGCGGTTCACTGAATGCCACTAATTGGTCTTATTCCTAATAAAGCAAATGTCGATAATACTAGAGATGATCTTCTAATGAGTTTGGCCGGTTGCATTTATGGGTTGCTTTAGAAAATACTCAACCATTGATCAAGAGGTCTTATAGTGGGGGTCTCATTTCAAAGAATCAAAATGCCTTTTTCCTTTTCTTTTTTTTGGGGAGGAGGGGGGAGGGTTTGGTCAAATTCTAGATGTTCTGCTTGATTTTCTGTAAGCTTATTGATTATAGGATTAATTCAAGATTCTTTCAAGTTGGACTCAAGAAGGCTTATTACGATCATGTATTAGTTCCTTATTCATGTTATGAGAATAATGAGTTTTTGGTTGGGGAGAGGCAGTTACATGGAATTACTTATTCATATCTTTCGACTTCTTTTGCGGTCTTGGTTAATGGTTCCCCTACTGAATTCTTGTCAACCCTTGTCGGGTTTCAACATTTGATGGGAGCTCATCTTTTCCTTAGCTTCCATTGTCGACCTCTCCTTTGTGACAAATTTGGGTATCGCTAATGTCTCTTGTCTTTTCGTTGCTGATGATACCATTATCTTCTTTGTCTATGATTGTGAGCAAACGGTAAACCGTCAGTGACTTCTTATTTGGTTTGAGGAGGTTTTGGGTCCAAGGGTCAGCTAGTGACAAAGCTACTGCGTGTTTGTCGGTCGTTGCTTGTGGGTCTCTTAGGTTGCATGATTGATTCTTTTATGAGTTCTTGTCTCAATCTCTCTCGTGAGCAAAATTGAAGCAGAAATCCATTTTAGAACAGTTCTTGAGAGGTTTGAGAGGAGGCTTTGGGGGTTGATTTATTCCTAACAAAGCAAATGTTCATACCTTTCCAAACGGGGAGATTGAATGCCACGGAAGTGTTCTCTTGGGCATCCCCTCTTCCTATTTCCATCTTTGGTGGTTCCCAAGTTAGGAACAATTCAATGAAATTTCCTTTGGCGGTTCTTTTGGAGGTGATTGCAAGTCTCATCTTGTGAGATGAACTTTTTTAAGCTTCCCGTGCGTAGTAAAGGATTAGGTATTAGGGGCTTAAAACTTTATATGACATTTTGCATGACAGATGGTTGCAGAGATTTATGGATGAGAAGGCCAAAGCTGTCCAAAAAAGAAAACTGATAATAAACTTACCAAAATACCAAACCATGCTTACTTCTTAAATTGACTCTAGTTAGAGAGCACACCAAGGTATTGTACTCTTTTCACATTGTTTGTACTCAATTTTTTCGTTGTAACAAGATACCAAGGTATCCTACTAAAGTAATCTAAAGAAGCGAAACAAGATTCCAACAAATCATACTTGGCCCAGCTTTGCACATAACTAATACGAAATAGTTATATCCAAAAGTTAGCCTTCTCACAAAGAAAGATAGAAACCCAAAATATTCTTTTACAAGAACTTTTTACAGATATCCCAAAAATAAGCTTGCTCAATATGGGAGCGTAGACCTATGAAGATATTGTTGACCGATAGAACTGAAGGAGATGGTTAGGAAGCTCAAGGGGAAGAATTGGAGGCTGAAGGTGGATATAATGGGGCATAACACTAGGGAGAAGATGCTGATCATCATCATGCTAGTGCGGTTGTTGCTTGTAACTATCTTGACTGCTTTTGGAGGCAAAGAGAAACAAGCGTGAGATCCCTTTGACATATATGTGATGGATTTTTTGTTTGGTGGATTAGGAAAATCTTTGGGCTTATTGTTTTGCTTGATTGATGAATGGTATTTGGTTGAATGGTGTGTTAGATATGCTTAGTTGATCCCTTTGACAAGAGCTGGTTTTTTTGTTTTTTTTATGTATGCAACAACTTTTGAATGAAATGTAGCTTTTGAATGATAATATAATTGGAAGCAAATCATCAATGAAAGCATAATTTTTATTTGGTTAACTAATAGTGCAAAGTTTATCATGCCATGTTGAACAATTTTTTGTGAATTATATGCACCACAAAATCCAAATGCAACCTATTCAAACTTCTTTTTTGTCCAAGAGTATCCAAAATCCAAAAGAAACCTGAGCTTCTTAAATTGACAAACCTTTTGTCCTGGAGCTGTCCAAAAGGAAAAAAAAAAAAGAAAAAAACTGAAAATAAACATACCAAATCATGCATACTTCTTAAATTGACTATAGCTTAGAGAGCACACTACGATATTGCACTCTTCCCACATTTTTTATACTCTATTTTTTCCTTGCAACAAGATACCAAGTTATCCTACTAAACTAGTGTAAAGAAGCAAAACAAGATGCCAACAAACTATGCATACTTTACCACAAGTTTGCCCAACTAAAATGAAATCGTTATATTCAAAAGTTAGCCTTTTCACAAAGAAAGACAGTTTCCCAAAGTATTCTTTTACAAGAACTTTGCAGATATCCCAAAAATCAACTACTCATAATATAGGAGCATAGACCTATGCAAATTTTTCGAAGGCTGATAGAACCCAAAATATTATAGCTTATACAATAGCTACATAGAAACTAAAAATACCCTCTACTATGTATGATCTAGGCTAAATACAATGGTAATACCCAGTGTGAAAAAGAGAAACACAGTCACCACAGAGGTGACCCGCAACAATCGAATCAGTATAAGAAACTCCCAAATTTTGAGGCAAAGTGCTCGAGTCCTGATGCTGAATTCCTGCAAGTTAAATAATCCAAATCCAAAAGTTTAAAACATTCTAATTACTCAGGTTTTTTTAAACTTTAAAATTTGGAAAAAAAACTTACAAGCTGAGGGCGGTTGGTCATAATTGCTAGCTAGCTGTCTTCTAATGCACAAAAGCTCTCCTGCCAGCTTCCCACTTATGTTGTGTGTTTACCGTTTGGTTTTGGGGATTCATTTTCAAGTTTCACTCACCACACAAACCTTTAGCTATTAATCAAGCAATTGCGTACTACTGTCCATTTCTAAAGGCTACAATTTTTTCCTCTATTCCCTCTTGCATTAATAATTGTGTCATTTTGTTTTTTGAGATGGTAGGGTTCCTTATTGTTATTATAGGTATATATACTTATTAGAATAAAAGAACAAAATTTTAATCATAATTAAGTTTGATGTAAAAAAAAAAAAAGCAAAAATTCCAGTTCGGTGGTTAACCGTTAATTGGAAATGTTAATTTTCAATGCTCACTCATTTCTTTAAATTTAATTTGACTATTCAAGATTCTAAAAATATATACTTCCACAATATTGCATATTTAGTTTTATCTTTTTTATAATTGTAGAATCCTCAATTGACTAACATATAATTTAGTGTTTTTTTAAAAAAATTCAAGTCTTGTAGTTTTGGTTAACCGGCTTTCAAATGGTTGAAACCAAAAATATTTTTACTGAACCGAATTTTCTAGAAATTCAAACCGATTAACTAATTTTTCAGTTTAGTTTTTCAATTTCGGATGTTTTGCTCATCCCTACTTATTAATGCAAATGACTGTTTGATCTGGTCTGCCTGTTGACTATAGTTGACTCCTTGGGATACAAGAGCTTTGTTCTTCGATGGTGATGGTTTAGACATATTAAAACTTTGATTCATGGTATAGTTAACCACCTAAGTTGAATTTTTTTTTAATTTTTTTCGAGATAAAACTTAATTATGATTATGAACTTTTTTCTTTTATTCTAATCAATATATACAACTATAATAATAGCAACTATCCTATTAATTCACAGATGACAATTAACCCTATTAATGCAGGAGGGAAGGGGAAAATAATTATGCAGCCTTTGTAAATATAAATGGACAGTAGTATGCAATTGCTTGGTTACTAGCTAAGGCTTTGTGTGGTGAGTGAAACTCGAAGATAAATTCCCGAAACCAGTCATAGAACTCACCATAAGTGGGAAGCTGGCGATGGGAGCTCAGGTGCATTAGAAGGCAGCTGAGGTAGCAATTATGGCCTCCAAGTCATCGCACAATTGGGCTCTCGTCCTGTAAGTGTTTGTTTCTTTCTTTTATTCTGAAAGTGCAGTAAACCTAAGTAACTAGAATGTTTTAAACTTTTGGATTTGAATTATTTCACTAATAGGAATTCAACATTAGGATACGAGCACATAGTCTCAAATTTTGGGAGTTTCTTATACTAATTTCTTTGTTGTGGGTCCTTTTCGTGGGGATTGTATTTTTCTTTTTTTAAGCTAGGTGTTACCATTGACTTTAGCCAAGACCGTAGTTAGTGGGGTATTTTTAATTTTTACATAGCTATTACATAAGCTATAAGATTTTGGGCTCAACCAGTTTACGATGTTTACATGGGTCCATAGTCCCATATTATGAGTAGGCTGATTTTGGGACATTTGTAAACCTCTTGTAAAAGAATGTTCTGGGTTTACATCTTTCTTTATGAAAAGGGCTAACTTTTGGATATAACTATTTCAGTATTAGTTATGTGCAAACTTGAGAAAAAGTATGCATGGTTTGTTGGTGTCTTGTTTTGCTTCTTTAGATTATTTTAGTAGGATAATTTGGTATCTCGTTACGAGGAAAAAATAGATCATAAAAAATATAGGAAGAATCTTAGTTTAAAAAGCGTGCCCTTGGGGCGCCAAGGCTCACAAAAGCCCGAAGCCCACCTTCTTGCGCATTGCAAGGGGTCATGCCCAGCCCCTCCAAAAGCCCTTTGAGGTGCGCGGCTCGGTCCGCACCTCAAAGTTGTAGTTGCACCTGGCATGCCTCACGGGGCTTTTTCTCTTTTTTGCTATTTTGCACCCCCCTTTCTCTCGTCTCTGTCTTTGTTAGACTGTGAATAAGCGGGTAAGTTGCCCCTTTTTTCCAATCTTTGCTATGTTTTTTCTTTTTTCTGCTTGCTTTTTGGTGGAAATGGTAGCGAATTCATTGAATTATCATAATCTAGTACTCGTTGATGTTATTGTAGTTACAATGATATCTAATTACTTATTTGTTGTCATCATATAGCATATTCGACCAAAAATATTGCTTGGTAATGATTTTCAAGCATTTTTTAGTAATTGCACCTCGTTCCAAAAAGCCCAAAAGCCTGTCCCTTCGCCTCGAAGCCCATGACCCTTTGTGCTTACATGCGCCTTGAGATTTTTTAAACTAAGGGAAGAGTACAATACCTTGGTGTGCTCTCTAAGCTAGAGTCAATTTAAGAAGTATGCATGATTTGATATGTTTATTCTCATTTTTGTTTTGGCCAGCTTTAGGGCAAAAAAAGATGTCAATTTAAGAAGTTAACTTAGGTTTCTTTTGGATTTTTGTATCCTCTTGGATACAAAAACAAGTATGAATAGGTTGCTTTTGGATCTTGTGGTGCACATATGCTGTCAATTCGCAAAAAGTTTGTCAAATATGGCATATAAACTTTGCTCTATTTGCTAAGCAAATGAAAATTCTGCTTTCGTTGCTGACTTGTTTCCAATGACTTTTTTGTAAGTTCATATTAATTTTTTGACTCATAAAAAAGTTTGTATTCATTTTTTGCGAACCTGATATCCATTTTCTTTTGGCCAAATTTTCAAAAAGCCATCCGATGTTATGATGCCATATGACACTTGGGGTCCTATTACCCATATTCATTTTTGAAGAAATTGAATCCATTTTTTTCAAATAAATGTTGACCTTTTGAAATTTATTTTTGGCATGTTCAGTGATGTAAAGGTGCTCCTTTGAAGTTATTTTCCCTTCTCTTTTTGCCTTGGCGAGGAACAAGGGTGCTTTTGTGGTTGATTATTTGGAAAGAAGGTATGATAATATACTTTGGTCTCCGGTTTTTATTAGAGAATCCCTTACTGATGATGATACTATTCTTAGACTCCTCGTCAAACTCAATGAGATTACTATAGGGAATTCATCCCATGATAGGTTTAGATGGGATCTCAATCACAAAGGGGTTTTCTTTATTAAGTCTTTCTATTTGAAGCTCACTTCGATGGGGCTCTATCTTTACATCTCCCCTCAGTTTTCATTTACCTTGGAAGCTCATTTGGAAGTTTGGCACCTTTAAAAGTGTCTTTTTTGTGTGGGAACCTTGTCATGTGAGTATTTTAACTTTTGATAATTTACAAAGGAAGGGACAAATTTTGGTGAATAGATGTCCTATGTGCAAAGCTAATTTGGAATCCACTAATCGTTTGTTGTTGCATTACCCTTTTGTTAGAGCTTTGTGGGAGTTAGCCTTTAGTTGTTTGGGTGTCTCTTGGGTTGTTTCTAGTTCTATTAAGGAACATCTTGTGGCTTGGGATGATGGCTACTTTGTGAGAAAGGCTAAAGAGAAGAAAGCTTTGCTTATCCCACATGCCATTTTTGGAGCATTTGGTGTGAGAGAAATGGTAGAGTCTTTTAGGGAGTAGAAACTTCTCGTTAATCGCTTTAAGGATAAGATTTTCAAGACTCTCTACTTTTGGGATAGTGGTAATTTCTGCCAATCTGTTTTTGATATTGTAGATTTTGTGAATAGTCTACATTTTCCTTGTACAAAGTCCTTTTGTGGGATGCTTGCTTTGCATCCATTTTTTCATTTATATTTATATGTATTTCAATTTTTCCTATAAAAAAAACTATATTCATCCAATTTTTCAAACTAAAATAAAAAAAGCAAACGGAATTTTGCCATGAGGCACACTTAGCCAATCAAGCCATGCCACGTAAGAGGCCGCCCATCTTTCACCTTCGCTCTCTTTCTCTCTCCTCCACACCCTCCCCTTACCTACGACTTGTAGTCTTCGGTGGGACCTCGACCTATCGTCGACGACCAAATGCAGCCTCACTTGGCTCCAACAACACCACTGTTCAACTCGACAGTCCATCTCGAGTGACATATCCCCTTCCATGCTACCTTCTCCTTGCAATTTTGCGTAAACCCTAGCTTCAGCCTAAGGATGTGGTAACTAAAACATACGATGGTAGTTGAAATTGACTATTAATTATAGTCAAATTGTGCGCAAATTGCTGAGGAAGTTGAAACAGTGAGGAGAGAGAAAATGGTTAGATTGGTCTTTGATAGTTAGCGAAAGGGTTAGCTGATGGCACAGTTGGTGTATGTCGATCCTTGCCGTGCCCGTGCCCGTGCCCGTGCCCGTGCCTACGTCTGCCAAGCTCTCAGACTGGTGATAGCATCGGGTCAGGTTATGGGGGTTAAGAATCCAACAACCAAGTTTTTGAGTGAGAAGAGACATCGGTGGGGGAGGTGGGGGCCCTGGCGCCATATGATTAGCCCTGGTTTGTTCACTTGGATCCTGTGACTTGGTTTATTCTCAGCCCTTAAATACTTTTTAATGGCCAGGATTTACCCATCCTATTCATCCTACCCTCAGGGTCATCCTACCTGATATATATATATATATATATATATATATCTTGTTGTGTTCTAACCTTTTGATCATGAATTCATGGTATATTAATTATTATACTAATCTATTTTCTTTATCCAAAAACAAAAAAAATTTCTGGGATAAGAGGAAATGCGACAGCTGCCTAACAAGGTTTTGTTATCCTAGTAGTATACATGCCATTATGAATCTGTTGTTAGGAGAACACCTTTTGATAAGGATTAATTTCAATATTTATTATCCATTATGGATGTTTTTGATACAACCACCAGAATCCTTATTGAGATGGTAGGTTAGAGCCATGGAAAATGGCTGTGTAGGTCAGAGTCACAGAAATTGTGGGTATGATTGCATGAGTGCTACCGACTACAAAATGCAATAGAAGGGAGTTGCTTGTTTGGCGACAGTAGGTGAATTAACAGTTGTCTAGACTGATGTGATTCTTGTTTCTTTCTTTTTTTCCTTTTTTTTGTTTTTTTGGGGGGAGTTGTCAGGTGGAGAATCAAGGCTGCGATTGGTTGAGAACGTTGTGTTTCTTTGTGGTGTGATGTTTTCTCTTTGAAATAGAAGTTTAAAAAGAGTCCCTTTTCCTTATCTTAACAGTTTGGTATATGTGTAATTTAAGAAAAAGGGGGATTGTTATATGTTTCACATCTAGATAGTGGTGTTGCATATAGCTTAATAGGCATTCTAGTGGAGTGTATTTATATCTGAAGTTCACAATTCTTAAGTGGTATAACGTAGAAGATTAGAATTCGTAGAATGTAGCTTATCCCTATGCTATTGCTGTTTTTTCACCTCTTTTGTTGGTAATTAAGTGGAATGTTTGCCTGGATAAATGTCAGCACTTTAAGATTGCAAATAAACATGATGCTTGGACTTATATCTTCTTTGGTTTTTTTTTTTTTTTTCTTCTGCTTGCAGCCCTATGGGTGCTTTTTGCCCTTGGATTAGACAATCTCAATCTTATCCTCTAAACCAGATGTCTGACTGATGTTCCGTCTACATATTATTTGATGTGTAATAGTAGGTAGGATTGCTTTTCAATCAGGGGCTTATTAGAAACAGTTTCTTCCTAAGGCTAGTTATACTCAATCCCCACATAGTTTGCCCCATGCCGGAACTTTCAGTGGGGGATTTGGATTGTTACATGGTTATGGAATGATATGTCATTTTTAATCTCCCTTTTCAGGAGAAATGGCTGACATATTCTCATTTCTGTTTAGGAGCTAATTAACTATCTTTTGATGATGTCAAGCTTTTCCATAGGGAAGCAGTATCTGAACCATTGTCATAATTGTGGATCTTATCCAACATTACTAGCAAAGCATGGAATATGGGGTGCATTTTTGCACGATTATTGTTATAGGGCATCTTTTTGCAATAATATATTAGATAGGATGACAACAGTGGTGAGTTGTTATGGTGGGAATACTAAATATTAGTTTTGTCGAGGTACAAGGGAAAGAGGAGAATATACGTTGGAGTTTTCGTACTTATACTAGGTCTTTCTTCTAGTGCTAGATTGGAAGGGAAAGAAGAGAAAGTGATGTTGAGTTTGTGAAGTGAGAATCGTACACTTTGGTGGTTTTGAAGCCGTATAAGGGAGGTTCAATTGGATGAAAAGTAGAGTTCTACAGGCTCAGCAAGTTGCATGCATTGCTGATGGTTTCTTTTACAATAAATCCCCTTTTGTGGGATTTCTAAGATTATAAAACACGACCGTTGTTTGGTTAGCAGAAAGAAAGAAATCAATACATCATATTTCTTGATTTGGTTAGGTAACGAGAACAAAAGAGGAGGGGGGCGGGGGAGGGGAACCTACCATTTGTATGGTTTCTAGTTTTTCTTTATGAGATGATGGGAAAGTAGAATGATAGTTGTTGAGGATCTTTTCCCCTTTCTGTTCTTTTCTTTGTAGTTCCTTTCTATTTATAACAAGATAAAGGTTCTCCATTTTTTGGATAAGATTAATCATTTAAAATGCATCAATAATAGCAAAACCGTGTGCAAACCTCTGCTGTCAACAAATGTATGCTGTAGCCTAAAGTCCAGCCATGTTAGGACTCCAAGCATAAACCAACTTCATGGAGTTGGAACTCTATGATGGCCTAGCAATCCCTCTTGCAATCCTGTTTAGTATGCTGACTTGGGTTCAACATTGTGCATTGTGAGAAAATTATCACTTTGGAGTAAGATGTTTTTATTACACTCTAAAATAGCTGTGGGCTTGTCATTATGTTAGCAACACTTTTGATTGTAGTGTGCTTGCTGTCTGTGTCTATGCATTGTGCAACCTCCCCAATTCAGTGGGTGAACCAAAGGACCTTCATCTGTCAAACAGATGATCCTTTGGTTATACGGTACAAGGTACAATATTGGGAATGGGCATATCTAGATGTGGGCAATCTTACCCCTAGTAGAGAGGCTATTTCTGAGACAGCCATAAATAACCTTTGAGAAAAAGTTTTAAATAATTTAAAGAATTTTGGAGTTAGATTCCGGAGGGGCTAGAACAGGAATGACAAATACATCAAGATATAGACATACAGATGATCCTTTTCTTGCATTGGCAATTTTGGTCAGTAATTCATCAGACAGTGTGAAACACTATGATGGATGGGTCAATGATGAGGTGGGATCATGAGATCCACACCCTGTTGTACTTCTATACCTTCCTCGATATACATCAAATATGGGTGCATGACTAGCAGGTAGCAGGTTGAGGTGCGCTATTGGTATTTTTTCCAGTAGTCTGGCAACCTGATTTTACTCTAGTTGGAGGATGACTAGCTGGTTGAGGTGCACTGTTGGTGCATGACTAGCAGGTAGCAGGTTGAAGCGCCATTTTAGTGAATGTACATGTTTGATTTTACTCTATCTCTCTCGTTGTTGTATTCTCCATTTATTCTGCACCCCTTAATGATAGAATTTTTTGTTCAAATAGCTACTCTATTTTGACATGAAAGAGGGAGGTTATTTTCTGCTATGTTAGGTTTTAATCTAAGCAAATTAGCAACGACATGAAACAATTTTCATCCTTTGCTTCCGATTCTCAGCTTGTGCTCACAGAATCCAAGTGTTCATTGATTATATAAGAAATCATTTATCAACGTTGGAATTTTTGGCACCTTGATGGCTCTTCATTCCATTCTGAATCAATTTGTGAAGCAATAAAAATCTTCCTAGAATGATGTATTAGTAGTGCCCTACAAGGTCTATCCCTTTAACCACACCGTGCTTCCATTTTCAAACGCCTTTATTTTCTTTTTTTAACGCATGAAATTTCTGTGTTGAACTTCCAATTGAAGGGATCGGTCTTGAAGCATGAGTCAATTGCAGGTGATCTCATGTTCGAGTTGAAAAGATTTCATGTGATTGATTGGGTTGGGTCATTTCGAGTTTAGATCAAGTTTAGACTTGGTTTTGGCTAGTTCAAGTTTTGTGAGAACACAACAATATTGCTACCAAAAATTACATTTCACGATTTGAGTTGGATCAATTTAGGCTGAGGCTATTCTGTTTGGTTTTGAGTTGTTGAGGCTCGATTAGTCTTATATAGGTAAGTTTTGCAAGTCTGAACTCCCGTTACTTTTCCTTCTGCGAGTGATGGTCACACTTGTATTGTCCAAATGCAGGTGAGGAAATCAATGTGTCGAATCAAGCACGTGCTGACAGAGAGGGCAATTGAGGAGCCTGATCCTCGGAGATCTGCTGAGATGAAAAGGATGATAAACGCACTTTAACATTCCCCTCACCCCCTGCCCCCACCTCAAAGAACAGGCAAAAAGGAAAGAAAACAGTTGACATGATAATCGCAAGGGCCGGTGGATATTTATGTAGTCAGACTTGAATTTTGAAGGCCATGTATTTTCTAGGAATTAATGTCATAGATTTAGTTGAACCAATCGATTTGTCATCCAAGTTTCCCTGTTAGTTAAATATTTATCCGGTTTGGATCCCAAAACAAGTATCATTCTTTGAGACCAGCTTCTGTTTTTGATAGTAACCGGAAAAGTTTGTGCCTCACTGCTTACAAAGATAAGGTCGGGTTACTCTTCTTCCATGGGATGCACATTAGAGTAGATATTGTGTTGGGTCATTTTTATTTCTCAATCTGGTGATTTCTCTTATTTTCAATCTTCTTTTTTTATTTGTCAATCTGTTGCTCCACCGACCACCGGGGGCCAGATTTTCATCCAATTATCGATAAAAAAAGAGAGGTACTATATATCTAACTTTTGAAACAAAATATTAAAACTTATCTATGTGATAAATATATGATGACAAAATATATACATATGGTAACTGCGACTGGGAGTAGTGTATACGTTATCTCATTTGTTTTGTACGTATAGAACTTTTATAAGTTAATAGTTAGCCGTTTTCTTTTCAAATTCCTAATTGTACATCTGTCATCGTAATAGTTTTGTGAAATTTTAAACTTTTCTGTTCATACTTTCAATACCTAAATTATTTCCATTCACAATATGTACCAAACATGTAAATCTATATACCATCAACCCATATTCTCGATCACGTATAAATTCCAACCACTACAGAGTTTTTTTGGGCTTCTAACTTCTAAATTGGTCAATCAATAAGGTCTTAATCTAATGATCAAGACTAATATCCTTTACAGATTGAATTTCATGTTTAATTTCCCCTTGTTCCCTCTATTATATTGCGCTGTTTTTGTGACTTATATAAACTAAAAAATCAAACTTCTAAAACCATGTCCCATATATCTCGTAGTTGTAAGGAGATTTAAGCAAAGTTGTAAGGAGTTGTAAAGAATTGTAATAAGTTGTAAGATAGTTGTAAAGTTAGTTATAAAAAGTTGTAAGCAATTGTAAGAAGTTATAACAAGTATAAGCTAAAACTTTATAAGCTAAAACTTTATGGAATAGGACCTAAAAGTTCATCAAGATCTTCAATGTAATATCTTTATATCCAAATTTTTTTTTCCAATATAGTAAAGTAAACTTAAAATAGCAAGTTTTTCTTCATTTATATTTTTGTTTGATTTCATCAATCAAGCATTATTTATCATGTAATATGGTTTTTTTCTAACCTAAAAGAAACTGTATGATTTTTGCTGAATGTTAAACTTTTGGGGTACGTAATTTATACAATACTCAGAAATCCAAAATGTTATAAACATGATGATGTAGGAAAGTAAGTACATGACAATGAAAATAGAAATATAAGCTAATATTTACTTAATTTTGTACCTTGCAAAAAATTATACTCCTAAGCTGGCCTAGCAAAAACAATTGATACTATTTAAAAATTAATTGACAAAACAATTTGTATGAGTGGGAAATAAGAGTAAGACTATAGATGCTACATATTTATTAAAAAATAAATAGTATTTAACATTGAAAATTAAGATCAAATGATGAATATTTAGATGTAACATTGAAAAAAGACTTCAAAATTCTAGCTCATTTCATTTGGGGGAAAATTCACATTTCCTAAAAGGACATCTAAGAAAATACTATAAAATATTTTTGAAAAATACTAATTCAACTTTTGGAGATATTGGATACCATTTGTTCAATTTCTAAAATTAGCCATAATAATCCAATTTTCACCTTCTTTATTATTCTTAGTATGCTGTTGAGTTAAAGTGATTACAAATTAGTGATGTGATGACATGACAATAGAATAGTCAAATTTTTGAAATAAAAGTCAAATCTCTTTATTTGTTTTTTTTTTTTGGTAGAAAAGGTTAAACTTTTCACCATTGAACTTAGATCAAGTATTTACAAGGTATTGGATTGGGCATACCCAATTATAGTTCTCCCATTACAAGCTATCCATCCATGGTCTATATGTTTTCTTTCTATTCATCGGTTGATGTCCGATTGTCCACCTAATCTCTTGAGCTGTGTCTAATTTGCTATGCTTTTCCCCTGGAATGTTCTCATATTTCTTTCTTTCCAAATGCTGTAGCAGATGGCAGCAATCGGAGGTGCTATCACTGCCATTTTTGCATTTGTAACAGCCTCCCCTTAGAGCCATTGATTCCATATGTGTCTCCAATCTGGTCCTCTTCCCTGCAGGTTGATAGCATTGAGTAGTTCTTGTAAAAATGGGCACTTGAGGAAGAGGTGCTCTATTGTTTCCTCTTGTGTGCAGAAGAGCAAGTGTTATTGTCTAATTGTAACCACCTTTGCAGCCTATCCCTTGTGAGTAGTCTCCCCTTGAAGATCAGCCAAAGGCACATTGAATGTTTTGGGACAATTGTTTTGTGCCAAACAAGCTTCGACCACTTCACTTCATGTGTTCTTTGGGGATATGGATGAATAAGCTTTGTTGTTTACCTTATACTTGCCATGTTCCTGTAATCTTCCATTCATCATTCTGCTCATCCCACCGTGCTGAAGCAAATTCTCTTAATGACATTATTTTCCTGAAACTCCAACTAATATTGGGGCTGATTTGTTTTTTATTTTTAAAATACATTTAAAATCACCTCAACTTGGTAGTATAATAGATAAAATGAAAGATTAGATTATTAAAGGTTAATTTTAATGGTTGGATTAATAGTGTTGAGTATCTTCAAAAATAGAATTAATGTTGTTTAAAAACTCTATTATAAAATGTCATTTCATTAGGAAACACAAGAGTAGTATACAACTGTTGTTTAAATTTAAATAAATTGTTAACAAAAACCTATATTTTTTAATCAAGTCAATAAATTAAAGTTGAACCACTCAACAAAAAAAAATCAACATGTGTCATCTCCACCAAAATCACAAAAAAAAAAAAAAAAAGAAGCAGCATTCTACATATGCAAAATATTGTATTATAGAATTAAAGAACTACTATATCTACCATCTTATTTTCTATTTTTTTTTTGTTTGTTTTGTATCAGAACCCATTTTAAAGGCTTTGACTATATAATTTTTACCATGGGCGGAGCTCCATTATGCACCACGGTATCTTGGGATGCTGTCAGTCATAAAAATTCTTAAAAATTCATTAAAAAAAGAATATTTATAAAAAATAATTAATATTATAAAATTTAAAAATATTAAAAAACACCATCCTTAAATAAACTTTTTAGCTCTACCACATTACTACCTAACCTATTTATATTGGTATTAGTTTATTAAATGCAAACTGCTGGAGTATTTTTCAAAAAGGTTAGGTCATTAAGGACGCCTCACATTTAAAGGAAAGAGAAAATGCAAGCAAATAATTTTTATACAGTGAAAGATATTTAAAATTATTGTCATAAAAATACACATTTAAAATTTAATTTTCTTTATAACTAAAAATGTATATAACTGTTAACAGTTCATAACAACTTATAATTGCTAATTTTAACAGTTCATAACAACTCTTAACCATTATAACAGTTAAGCTGTTATGATAATTATAATTGTTAATTATAACCTTATTATTATTATTATTATTATTATTATTATTATTATTATGACAGCTCATAACAGGTCATAACAGATTCTAACAACTAATAATAGCAGGTATAACAACTCATGACAAATAATTACTAACTTTAACGAGTTTATAACAGTTATTAAAACCAACAGATCCTTAAATATTTAAAGTTTAATTTTTAAATAATTTTAGAAATATGAGTATTTTATAAGTATCTTGATCTCTGTAACAATTTTTTAACACATCAAATCATCCATTTTCCTCGAAGTTCTTATGAATCAAGTTTTTTCCTCACCGACGGAATTTCTTTTTAAAAAAGCCTAAAAATTTGAGACGAAGAATTGAAGCAGAGGAGAATTTAGCCACAAAAAAAAAAAAAGGAATGATGAAAGGAAAAAAATACAGTAATTAAATAAAAGGGTTTAATTAGCATATGGCTTAGTGTTGTGTGCCAATTATGGTCAAATCAAAGGGCAAGATTTAGGTTAATTATCACATCCATAATCATAAAAGTCCAAATTATGTTCACATTAATGCACCGACAAAAAAATGTCTCTTTAGAATAAGCTTTTCTTTTCTTTCCTTTCCTTTTTTTTTCGTCTTCTTTTTCTGAAAGAGTAATCTCAAAATCAAATGTGATCACAAAAATAGTAAACGTGAATTCAAAAAATAAAAATCCCTCCAGTTTTTTTTTTTTTTTCTAAAACTATATTCCTAAGTATTTATTAAATGCATTATCAATCAATATCTTTGCGTTGTTTATATCAAACTAACATATTATTGGTTTTAATTTTTCATATTTAACAAAATAATACTCCCTCTATTTTACAATACATATTAACATTTTTCGTTTTATAATATCTATCACTTTACAATTCCAATGAAGTATTAATGACTAGTTTACCAATTTTATCATTATTAATTTCTTTTTCTCTCTTTTTTTTTTTATTGATTTCTTCATTCACAATAAAATATTGGGCAATTTGATCTTTTAACACATATTTTATCATGAATTTTATATTTCCTTCATGTTCGTGTAGGATCTTGCAGCAATTTTTAATAATAGCCACATAAAAAGTAGGGTTCTATTTAGAAATCTAGATGCTCGAATTAACTACTTAATGTTCAAGAAAAAAAGTTCATTTTCTTATAAACCGGACAAACGGATCATTTAATTCAGGCTTAAAGTAGACTAATTTTAAATATCTTTCAATATTAGTGAGATCTCGTCATGGTTAATTTGATTTAAATTTTAGGTCTAAGTGTTATAATTTGATTAAAGTAGACCATAATTTTTTTTAAAAAATTAAATATTTTAAAATTTTAAAATTTTAATTTTAATTATTTATATATTCTTATAAATTCTTAATTTTATAATAAAAATACTTGCAACCTACAATTCCTTATAGGTTATCATTTAATCTTATATCTTTACAACCAACAACTGTTTATAATTTATCGTTTAACCTTATATTTGAAAAGAATAGGACCTTACTAATTTGATTTAATCCACGAGTTCATTAATTTAATCCACGAGTTCATGGATTAAACTAAGCACAATTCAATGTAGATAATTGTCCATAATTATATGTCAACCTTATCTATCTTATTTGACTCCATTTTTTTCTTGATGAAAACTATATGTATGACTTGTTTTCCTTCAGAATCATTAATAACGCTAATACAATCTAAAACCTTTGCTTTTTCTTTTTTTTCCGGCATTGAAATCTGATTGATCTATATAGTACGATTATAATATAATAGGGGAAGAAAATATTTAGAAACTCAATTTCAACCCACTAAACTAAAACCTTATTGTTTATTTTTTAATAGCTTTATATAAACGTTGGAACATTTTTAAATATCGTACACTCATTATTTTTAGTAGAGAAATATTCAACTTATTTATTAAAATCTTCCCTATAATATCATGTGGACTATATTACACGAATTAATATTAGTACTTTTAAATGTTATGAATGACCTCACTAATAAATTTAGGAGGACATAATAAAAACCTAGTGACCCAAACTCCATCCTTTGTCTGTTCCTATGCCTACTCATGAGAGTCATACAATTTCCCCAACACAACATGTGTTCTAGATTAATCAGATTAGATCTCTTCCTTCTACATATCAACATTGTTGACCATTTTCTTCCCCACTAATTCATTTTTTATTTTTTATTTTTATTTTTTTCCCAATCTCTCCTTTTTTTGAATCACTTGAAATTTATTATCGATAGTTTTTGGATTAAAATAAATCGTATTTTAAGAATATTGGACGTTTATATACCAAATTATAAAGTTAATTGAAAATGCATTGTACTTTGAGGATGATTTTTTCCTAAACTGTCACCGATTTAGGGGTGACGACTCAATTGTTTATAACGTGTCAAGTTGAGAAAAAAAAAGGAAATGCTAAATGATTTAATGGGGGCTGGCACAATAATTTTTCTTTTTCAACTTGACAAGTCATAAAACAATCGAGTTGTCAACCCCTAAATTAATGGTAATTTAAGAAGAAAAAAAAACACTCTCAAAGTAAAGTACATAATTAATCAACTTTATAATTTAGTATATAAACATCGAATACCCTTAAAATATAGTTTATTTTAATCCAAGATCTCTTTATTTAAATATTTATTTATTTATCCCTTTTTCTCCTATATTTTGCTTTGTCACTTGTGAAGGTGTCCCAATTAATTTATTTTAAATATCCCATGTCCTCACCATAACCTTCTCAATATATATAAAATCCAACCCCCTCCGCTCCCTTCACAGTCCACTCTCCTAAAAATCAGCTCCACCTCCCATTTTGCCCATTCCAGAAGAGAAAAAAAATCCAAACAACAAAAAAAAAGGGGAGAGATTTTTTATTTTTTTATAAAAAAAATGAGATTAGGGTATTCGAAAATGAATGACAACAACAACAACAACCCATTTCCCCAAAGATCAAGATCCAAGAAAGAATACGCATTTCTTGATGGAGAAGTTGATCTTCGCCTTTACAGGAAGAAATCCCAGAGTCAAAATCAGCAAAATCAGCCCACAATTACCATTGATGATGAAGATGATGATCAGAGCAAGAGCAAGAGCAAGAGCAAGAAAGATGAGATCAAGAGTGGCGGAGGAGGAGGAGAAGAGACAAAGCTGGGAGCTTCATTGAGGAGGAACTTCTCTGTTTCATCAGCATCAACATACCAGAAAAACAGAGGAGGAAGAAATAGTGGGCAGATTGAGAGGCAGAGTAGCACAAGATCAATTCAAGGGGCAGTCAAGAGGGCATTTTCTATGCGTATGAGGAGATCTTCATCTGTTAATTCTGAGAGGTATTGTAGGATTTATGATCAATCATCCACCCTTGATGATGATGATGATGATCATGATCATGATCATGATGATGGTGATGATGGAGATTGTGATTCTGAAAAGAGAAATGATGATGATAATAATGGGTCAAGATCTATGGGAAAGAAGAAGGATCAGAAAAATAATGGCAAGAAGCAAAATGTGGGCTCCAAGGTTTTCAGAGCCTGCAAACGTCTTTTTAGCCGTTAGTTATTTTAATTTTGTTGTTTTTTGGGTATTTTGTGCGTGTATAGTTTTAAATAGAGTTAAATCAAAATGCGGGGTTAGGACAAGTCCCGTGTTTAATGGGTAGGTCAATTCTAGGGTTTAATGTTGATTTTTGTGTTCGTGTTGTTAGGCTACATTAAGTTGGATAATGAGGGTCATATTTGAGTTCAACATAATTTTGACCTATAAATCGAAGTTAACGAGTCTTGATTTTGACTCATTTATAAAATTTCACTCTATCTTTTCTAAAGTAAATTTGGAATAGGAATTTTTCCCAACAAAAGTTAAATGGAACAACGAAAAATAAAGTTTAAATAAGAATTACAAATTATTATTATTTTGATATGGTAAGTTCGAGTCATTTTTATTGTGCTCGTATATTCGGGGTTCTCAATTGGTTTGAGGGCTCACAAGAGGGGGACTAGACCCAAAGGCTCGTTGATATCCAACTAGAATCCTCACAAAAAGAAAGTTTTTCCTCCTATGATTTGATCATAGGATATGAGGAATGCTCAATGTATCACATGTCAACTCAGCTAGTATAGCGTCGGCATAAATTAATATATTTAAAACATGTGATATCAATCTTAGAACTTATGTATATTTAGAGCAGAATAATCATCGATTCAACAATAAAAAAGTTATGAATCACCTTATATTTTTGAGTTTATTTACTATATTGACTGAATTTCCCAAAACTAAAAAAGAGTTTGTTTTAGGTGCATTTGGGCGTAAGATTGTTTTTAGCTTTGGACTATTTGTATATTTTTTTGTGGTCCATTATATGGTGTGTCTTGTATTCTTGCCTCTCTTCTAGGTTTTGGTACGCTAGGGAACAAAAAGATGGTAAGATGTTGCTATTCTCTTGGTTGGAATTTTTTTCACTATCCACCCTAATTCCTTTGTATAATTTATAAAGAAATTGATCTGTAATAAAGAGGATCGAAAGTGATTATCACTAGATCAACGCTTATTTAGTTTGAACTATTTGTATTTTTTTGGGTCCATTAACGATGTCTCTTGTATTCTTCCCTCTCTTCTAGGTTTTGGTACGCTAGGGAACAAAAAGATGGTAAAGATGTTGGTTTTCTCTTATTTGGGGGTACTTTCCCATGGTCCATTGATGATGTCCTCATCATTCAAAAACTTCCCACTTCCACCGCGCCCTTTAAGTGACGTCGTGAGTGTTTGCACCACTCTTGGAATTCAATATTTGACAAGTATTTGTCAAAGACGCTACAACTTTGCCTCTATAATGCATTAGTCTCAATAATACTCGAAATAATTTGGATTTTAGCGCTAATATAAATGAGTCTATAAAATTCTTCCGTTATTCTAGTAACTCGGTCTCATCTAATAAGATAAGGGGTAGTTAGTGAATTAGTCTACTTTTAATTCATTTAATAATTTTAAGGACAATTTTAAATTAGGTAATTTTATATTTTGGTGAACAGAGCTTTTGCAATAATTTTGGAACATGTGAAAATTAAAAATAATTGATAAATTCATCAACATTTGAACTAGGGCTGAGTAAAAAATTCGGATAATTGATTCCGAACCAAACGGGTCCGGATCCAAATCCGATTGAATTGGGTCCGGAACAGGTCCAAATTTTATGACTCGGTTATAACCGGATCCGGAATTGACGAGTGAAAACGTATACTCGGATTGGGACTAAGACCCATTACCCGGTCTTTATAATAGCTTTTAACTCCAAGCAAAGCAAACCCTAAATTTCCTCATGTGTCTGCCTTGCCTCCCCCTTCTCCGCTCTCTCTCTAAAACCACAAGTGTTCAAACTTCATATTTGATCTTGTTTAATATATTTGTATCTCTAAAGTCAAGGGTGAATGCCAAATTACAAAGTTGTATTGCATTGATTTTTTATCACAATTGAAATGCACCTATTTTCTATATTGACACCTTGTAATGTGCGAGACAAGTATGTTAAAATTAAGTGTCAAAATTAAGCAAAACCAAGCATTAGTGCCGTAGAAAAATAATGTCAATGAGTGGCGAGATGAATCGAGTGCAATCAAGTCACCTTTAAACATTCTATTCGACAAGAGAATTGTGGGGCAACCCTACATTTGAAAATTGTCAGCTAGTCCTACGTATACATCGAATTATATTAAAATCCATCTCAAAGATCTAAGCAACAAACAGAATTACGTAAACCATATTGTAAACTATCACCAAGTCCAAATTGGTGAAAAGAAAAACCGAGGAAATTGTCCTACTTTAATGAAAGGAATTTCCTTGTAAATTTCCATAAAGGAGACCGTAAATGATCCATCGAAGCTTCATTGGTTATGGAGTCGGCAAATTGAGGAATTTATTATCTGCCGTCAAAACGCAGTAAAAAATCAATCGCATAGGCTCCACCTAACTCAAAAAAAAAAAGGCAAACGGGTACCCGAGTCCTGGACCCGGTTCCTACTGGGTGCAGGGACTGGTTCCGATTTCGGATCTCGATCGAAGCTGGATCCGAGACTCCTAACCAGCTTTGGGACTAGGTTCGGCCAAAATGACCGGGTACCCTATCCTGCTCACCCTAATTTGAAACAAACAGATTTACAAGTCCTAAAATAACCAAAATGCCCTTTACTTTTTATAAATATTAATATGGTTACATGGCAAATGGGTTATTCTTTTCAATTTAGGGTCCAATTAACTTCGACTTGGGTCGTATTCGGGTTAAGAAGATTCAGTTTTAGATCATGTCATTTTCGGTCCGAATTGACTTCTAGTCACTCTATTTTTTATCCAATAAACTTATCTTATAAAGAATAATAAATTTAGAGAAAAATAAACGAGTCCAGTTTGATTTTGTTTCAATTTTGATTTTTGATTGACGTAATGTCATTCAATTCAGATTTTGGATGAATCTTTTTGTCGTGAAATATGAAGGGTATTTTGATCATTTTAAAACTCATAAATCTATTTGTTTGAATGTTAATGGAGCTTCAAATTATATCCAATTTTCATAGGTCCCAAAACTACTCTGCAAAAACTTACTGAAACAAAAATGTAAATTTCTTTTAAGTTTGTTGGATTTTATGTTTACTTAATTTGATGTAGGATCTATTCAATCTAGGACAAGTAGTATCCGTAAGAGTATATAAATTATATTTTTAGGCAGTCAACTTTGATTTTAAATTAGGTCAAATTTAAGTCAAATTAGTCATGACATATTCAAGTTCATCATTTTTTTTGAAAGTGAAGTTCATCATTTTTAACTAGGGTTATAAATAAGTCGAATTGAGCCCGAATCAGTCAGGCTTGAACTTAACTCATTTAAATTTTAGTTCGGCTTGGACTAGACTCAAAGCCTTTAAACTTAGGCTCGAGTGCGGCTTGGAAGGATATTGCGTAGCTTAGACTCAACTCAAGTTTGGTTTTTTTTTTTTTTGATTTATTTTCTCAATTTAAGATTATAATTAAAGTTAAATCATACATTTCCTATTAAATTTAGGATTTGAATGAAATTTTGGTGATCTTAAATTGTAAGGGTAATTTTATATTTTCCACACAAATACTAAAGAAAAAAAGAACAAATTGATCGGATCGAGCTGAGCTTAATAAGTCTTGTTAAGCGTGGACTCAGCTTAGTATGTGTTCGAGCTCAGCTTAGTATGTCTTCGAGCTAGCTCGGGCTTGACTTTAGTTCGATTTCACTCCAACCGAATCGAGTTTTGACCGAGTTGATTACAAGCTCTCAGCCAGCAAGCTTGGTCATGTTAGTGCTCTACTTCTAACATTGGTTAATCGTCACCGCTCTTGACTTACGAACAACTAATTAGTCGAATCAAGCTCAACTAATTAGTCGAATCAAGCTAAGCTTAAGTGAGATAACTTTGAGCAGGAGTCACTTTTTAGTCAAGATATGAGTCAAATTAATAAAGCCTTTCTTTTTCTTTTTATTTTTTCAATTGACTCAACTTGAACTCCACCACCAAAATATTTAAATATCTCTTTGTTTAAGTGATTTAAAACTTAGCAAGTAGCAATCCCTTTTATCAAGCTTGGAAAACCTGGTTTCTAGGGGTTAATACAAGAGGGATTTTCCTATTCCTTTATTCATATTTATTTTCAAAATTTATATTCATATTTATTGGGTGTTAAAAAAGATACTCACATTCGTATTCACCAGATTTTATTGATACGTTGATTTTAAACAAGTAGTACAGATCAGAAAAGTTTATACTCATATTACACCCATTTTTCTCACAAACAATAATATTGGCATATAAAGTGTAAGTTCACCCTCTTAAAAAAACTAAACTTTTTTCTGTCCAATCAATTAAGGGTTAGAGTATTCTCTCTCTTTGAAATCCACTAAGGACTAAGGTAATTGATTAATCTATTAATCTTTGAACTTTTATTTTTATTTTTATGTTTTGTATATAATAAGTTTTGGGTGTTCGATGGGGAGGGTTTTGCAAACATGGGTTATGTGTGTTGAGGTGGGTAGGGAAGGTGAAACCTAAACCCCATATCAGTATTTATTCATATTTATTTTTACCATATTGTCTCATATCTGTTTTCATCCAAGTTTCACCATCCACTTAAAATTTTAAATGAGACAAGTTTTGCGAGTTTTTACTAGTAGACATATCAATTTGTGCAGGTGGGTTAAATACAGGTCAAGTCTATTTGATTCGGGTAAAAAATGGGTGATCGACCCAACGGGTTGAGACTCGCCTTTTTATTAATTATTTTTCTTTTTTAATTATAAAAATCAGCATAATTTTTGCTTAAAATTGCCAATAATTTCACGAAAAAAGTATAACATTTGTATTTTCTAAAAAGAATATTAAAAAATATTCAAAACTTTCATTATCATATTTGTATGAAGACCCCATTGAGTCGAGTGACTTGACGCTTGACCCGTTTAACTAAGGCCAACGAAAAATTGGGTCAATAATGGATTGAATAATAATGACTTGTTACGTTAATGATTCATTTAAGGTTTCGATGTTTATTTCACCCCTTCTATTATACTAAGGAGGTTTATATGCGTACTTACGTCATTTTAAAATACAACGAAAAAGGGTTCACTTAGGTAGCCGTAATCGACCCATTTTATTCACTAGCAAAAATTTGGCTTTGTTGTAACCCAACCCATTGTCCATCCTAGGAGCTATGGTTCGGGTTCGGCAAAAACAGTTTCACATAAATAAGAATTAGAGATTTACAATAAACTAAAATTATTATTTTTAATTACAACATCAAAACTTTACATAGTAATATTATTTCTACAAAACAAAAGTATATTTATTTAAAATGTGATTAGGTATATTCAATTCACCAAAAATACAATAGTATAACTTGTGCACTTTTAGTATTTTTAATATATCATGCCATTTAAATCCGGATATATTTTTATTGAAATTAACTATGCATAATTTTCATATATAA
This sequence comes from Talinum fruticosum, assembly GCA_021018815.1. Classification (NCBI taxonomy): domain Eukaryota; kingdom Viridiplantae; phylum Streptophyta; class Magnoliopsida; order Caryophyllales; family Talinaceae; genus Talinum; species Talinum fruticosum. The sequence continues at coordinate 4,243,364 of JAITYX010000047.1, read as the reverse complement.
TGGGTTTTTATGAGGAGGAAGTTGAGAAATGAAATAATATTAGTCTTCGTTTGTAAATGATTGTGATAAATATATAATGTCTTTACAAATAATGTAATATGATAAATAACAATTATTAAAAGAGTGATAAATTATTAAAAGAGTAATAAAGTGAAGGAAAAATCATATAACGTTCATAAAACATTCAATCAACAAATTACAAATCTAAAATTATTATTTTAATTGCCTCGACTCAACGGATCGAACGAGGTTCGGATCAAATTTAACCCGCTAATTTATGGGTTTTTCGAGTTCCGTTTTTAGAGTTTGGATTGAGAAAATCGTGTCCAAAATTTAAAAATTTCGGGTAAAATTAGTTTTTACCAAGTTTACTTGCTTATGTCTACTCTCTCAACCTGATGCTTATAGAAATACAAAATAACGCATATTATAGTATTTTTAGAAAATATTTGCCAAAGAACGACATTTTTAAATGGCTTGATAACCCATATGATGAAAGCCTATAACATATTTCTAGGAAGAGTTCCAAAAGCCAAAAAAGCATACGTGTCCTAAAAATTGTCTATAGGACGTACACAAGGAAGAAAAATGTACCCATGGAACCTGAGAACACATACTCCCATGTGCAGGATATCTTTTGCCTTGTATGATATCACTGAGAAAGTAAACCAACAATTTATATAAGCCTATACATGTTCAATCAACTTACAAATGGCAGTCATCTCAATGAATTGATTTTCAAGTTGAAAACCATGGGTTTCCTCAAGTATGGGATACATAGCAATGCCAGATCTCAAAATGCTAGCTAGACCAGGAAGAGAAAACAAAGAAGAAAAGGGGGAATCTGAAGCCCAACTGTACACTTAGGGAAAATATGTTTCTTTCATGCCTTCAAAATTCAAAACCAGGAATGCCATCACTTCGCCCTCGTCTGGAAAGGAAGGCTGCATGTTCGCTCATACTACCCTTCAATCGGTATAAGGATGGCTTGCTTCTAATGGTTCGTAAAGGACCTGACCTATTTTCATGGGTTAGAGGCAAAGCTACCCGTTCCCCTACCAAACTTGAAGTTGAAAATGCTCTATTTTCCATCTCATCAAGGGGACCGGAACTATAGTCCATGGTTATGAAAGATGAAGCTTGTCCATAAATTAATCGAGGGGTAGCATTACCTGTGTTCCACCAGCTGCTCTCAGATGGTCCGAGGTCACTTTTTGAGTCCAAATCTCGAACAGAAGAATCCTGGATGCTTCCACAATCTTCACAGGTCTCATTACTATCGTTGTAGATAAGTTTCAGTGCCTGCACCACTTCACCCATGAAGGGCCGGTGAGCGACTTCTGGGTGGACACACATTGAAGCTATTGCAGCTACTTTTGCCATGTCATCAAAGTTGTAGTTTCCAGCCAAGGTGGGGTCCACCAGTTGTTCTATGCCTTCTTTGCTGATCAATAGAGGGCGGGTCCATGTTACTAGGTTCTCTTCTCCTTGAGGCTGGGACATGTCCACTGGCATTCGTCCGGTAAGAAGCTCCAACAAGACAACCCCGTAACTATAAACATCGCTTTTGACAAGCAAATGCCCGGTCATTGCATATTCAGGAGCAACATACCTGTAAAGTCACAAGTGCAAACCATGCAAGAAATATCTCAACTTGGAACCTCAAGGGACTAGTAATCAGAAGACCACCAAGAAATGCAACCGTCTGAAAAAAAACAGGGCCTACAGTATCCAACTATAATCATGCCTGTAATTTGCTCCAAATTTGGAATAGCAGAATCGGATCAATCCAGGCACCAAATTTCGTTATTGACATGATATAGCTATTGAAAAAAGAATTTACGTTTATTAAGATGTACCTTCCAAGGACCTATCTAAAACAAAACGAAAAGGACTCCTAATTTTATTATGTGGGGACTGGCAAGACTAACTTCAAAATGTTCTTCGTGTGAGTAGAATATCAAGCTGAAGCATTGCTCTGCCACGTTTCAAGATGCAAGTCAAATGTCATTGGACGTACGTAAAAAATGCCCAAAAGTTTTCATAAATTTCTCATTTGGGCTGAAGTTGGGATAATCCAATACTATCAGGGTGATGGTAAACCAGCCAAGGATGACAGTCAGAACCCATGACGACCAAACTTACTACATAATCAAGAGATGGTGAGTTGGTTACATAAGCATGTGCCGATCAGATAATTCCAATGTATTTTTCGTTTGATTTTGTCAACTAGTATTTTACTCGATCTTGTGGCCTTCCTTTCTAAATCTGAGAAAATGAAACCGTAACTAGACAAAAGCAATTATAGACAAGCGATTTTACATACCCAAAAGTTCCCATAACACGGGTGGAAACATGCTGGCTTCCTTCTGTTGCTTCCCTCGCTAATCCAAAATCTGAGACCTTGGGGGTGTAATCATCTTCTAACAAAATGTTGCTTGCTTTAAAATCTCGGTGAATAACTCTAGGGTTGGAATCCTCATGCAGATATGCCAATCCTCTAGCAGCACCAAGAGCAATTTTCATCCTTGCATCCCAACACAGGGGTCCCTTATTCCTATCAACACCTGTAACACCATAGCTAATGGTTAGACTTCACAGCTGACAACCTAGACATTTTTACATCTAATTGTTCACAACGTCACTGCTTCCTAGTGGGTTTGAGTTGGCTGATTTCAAAAATCCATTATGCCTTCTATAAGATTACATAAGTTAAGTTCAACTCATTACCCACTACCTCCTCCTTCCTGCTTTTCCCTTTAAATATACGTCCCTATACAACATGCATGTAAAGAGAATGGTAATGAAAAGAGTACCGTGCAAGTGGGACTCAACACTGCCATTGTGCACAAGCTCGTACACCAAACAGCGCCTGTGTCCTTCAATGCAGATACCAATTAGCTTCACAAGGTTACGGTGATGCAATCGGCTCAGCATCTCCACTTCTGCAATAAATTCACTATCTCCGTTTTGATGATCTCTTGTAAGCAACTTAACAGCCACCTCATTCCCATCTTCCAGAATCCCATGATAAACACACCCAAATCCCCCTTCACCCAAAATCCTCCTTGAACTAAATTTATCTGTGGCCCTCTCAAGTTCAGAAAGTGAAAATGTCTTGACAGAGAGTGCAGAAGTGGGCATGGAAGCAAAGAGTGACATGGATGTTGAGCTTGCGAGACTGCTTGACAAAGTAGAACCAATGCCTGCGTTTAGCAAAAAGACATGCACCCAATATCAGCCCCATGCTATTATCTTCAAAAGAAATTACATAAAGAAGCAGCATTTTTTTCTGAGATATCACCAAACGACACTGGCTTTAGCTTGTAAGTCATCATCAGGTGACAAATCAAATGAAGTTGGGTTGCTTAAAGAAAGGGGCAAGAAAGAGCGAAAACAAACAAACCACACCCCCATTTACCTCCCTCTAGGCCTCTATTCAAGCCCCCAATGTAACCACATGACCACACCCAAAACTGTTACTCCTTTTATTGCTAATCTGATCTCACTTTTATCTTCAGCTTCCCTACTGACACATGACACTGCAGCACCACACTTATGCTCCCAATGCCTAGGCCCCTCAACCCCATGTGCCATCATCCCCGATCATCATCACTACTAATATCAACAACTATTATCAAGCTCCTTCCTGAAACTAAGTACCGCGATCCAATAAATTGGACAAAAACAGCCTCTGTAATTTTTCTATTAGTAATCAAAATATATATTAACATGACACCAAGAAGATGTCTCGCACAAATAGAAGGGGTCTTTGGAAAAATCATCATCCCTCAAGCTCCCATGCATAATATATTATCGTCTAAAAATTCAAAAGTCAATTTTTGTCCACATGACTGAGCGCTTCATTTCAACTGTATGAAATTCTTTAAAAAAAAAAAAAAAAAAGAGCTAGAATTCTTGTAGGATACAGCATTCTACTCAACAAATTAGCCAACTGCTTTCCTTTCAAGTAGTCCAATGATGGCAAAAGGCTATTTGTAATTCAGGGGTAAAGCTACTACATTGGATCCTTCCTCCAAATACCCTACATAGGGAAGGACTGCACAGTATGAATTTGGATTCGGATTTAGATTTGCTATGTCCAAACATGGGCACAAAGGACCCAAATTTTAGCATTTGACCTAGTATAGGAGGAAAGATAGATGCATCAAGTGACAAATCAAAGAAGGGGAGGGGCATGGTGGTCAGAGAGGAGAGGGGAGTGCGCGAGATCTAATGCTACATTGCAGGGGGATGTGAGCTTCCTCAAAGTCTATTTTTTGGTTAATTCCTCTAAACATCGCTTGTGGATCTAGACCTTTCACCTAGTAAAAAGTAGGATAGTCCTAACTCCTAAGATTAAGTTTGATGTGCTGTCACACCAAACAATATGTTCTAGACAGCCAGTCCCTACCCCTTTTTCCCAGTATATCAGGGATCAAATCTTGGACACTTTGAAGGAGAGATTTAAGAACTTCCCACCAGATGAATAACTAAATAAGCATGCCTAAGGCAATATGAAAGTATCAGAGCAATCAGCTACAAGTGCCTCAGTGAACTTGATATTTTTAAGTTAGCAGCATGGCAGTCATGTTCTCTTTCCACTGCTAGCGGTGAGACAAGATTCTGAGATAGCCACGAATAACACTGAATTTCTCCTCCAAATAACTAGTTGTAACCCAACAAATTGTCAAGGCTACATCATTCCCCTTGCCATTACAAATCAAGAACCTATGGGAGGAATATCTTAACAACAAATAGGCAAATAAAAAAAAGTACTTGCACAAAGATGCACCCACATAGGCAAATACACCAATGCACACAGAAAGGGGTCAGATGATGTAAAAAAGTGCCAACAGGACCAAACAAAATAAAAAAGCGGAATGTCCTGCATTGTTAACAAAGTATCTGATAAGTGGTAATGAACATTTAATTTCTTACCCAAAGAAGAGGGGAAAAGGAACTGAAAAATAAGAAAAATAGCAATGGGCTCTCTCTCATACAAATCAATCAACTAGATTTCTTAACTCTATTGGAACATGCAAAAATATCGACCTTAAATCCACGTAAGTGAAGTTGTGACTTCCCCCAAACTTTCTTTGGCCTTCTTAAGTGGTGGAACTCAGAAAAGGAGTTTGGCAGCATGGTTTGAACCCTCAACCTTATCTTTATAGCTAAGTTTACTTTGACACTACAACAACTCTTGCATCAGTTTTAATGCTTTATTGATAGCAGTTTCTCTCCTACCTTCAACAAAAGGACTCATTTTTCAATTCTGCGCCTTCTAATACGCCTATTGTCCCACAATGATAATTCACACAAATTCAACACCCATACGGCGCTAGCAAACTACACTTAGGAACCCTTCTTAGCTTGCAAGTAAGCCTTCAAGAATGCTTGACTTAAGCTTGTAAGAAAGTTAAGTAAGCAGAGAACAATTAGAGAGTTTGGGAGAATACTTAGTGTATTACCTGTGTTTGGATCTTGGATCAATTCACAAATGAGCACCTTTGGGGTATATATAGACTCCCACCTCCTTAATGAATGGTGGAGATCGCTTTGATCCAACAACCTAGTTTAATCCTCTAGAATTCTCTATACAAATATCCATGCTTCTATTCAAGTGTTGAACATAATGGACCCTTGTGGTACAACAATCTGGATATTACAGGGCATTCCATGACACTAGGCACCACTACAACATTAAATTTCTATCATTCCAAACTTTGAAACAATTGCCTATAGAAAAGCAATGCCCTGTAGCAATCACCTTCCAATTTGAGCACAATCTTCCAGTCACAGGATCATGGCTCATCAATCCTTTTAGTTTCAGCAATCTTCTTATTACTTCTACATACAATAGTTCTCTACAACTGCATCCTTGGATTAATGCATCCTTTTGAACCCTATGTCCAAATTATGTGCGACAACCACGTAAGGACACTGCTAATCAACCAGGAAATCCCTTATGGTTGTCTCATTAAAGTCAATGCATATAATGGGGAACTTTAAGTCACCTGAATCTTATCCAATAGTCATGGTGCTTTTCTAGTATATCCTCTAAAATCTAGAATACCTGTCATGAACTTCTCAATTCACAAAATCTCTTTAGAAAGTCAGAACAGAACTCAACAATTTACCCTCCACACTTCTATCGGTCCAGGAGCACCACCTAGGCCCTGTGCTCCGTGTCCCCAGTGTCTACGTCTGTATTATTAGTGAACAACAACAAATACTTGTAACAATATGGACTCAAACAAGCATCGGACTTACAGCAAAATACAGAGTAATTCTTGACAGCATGCAGGGAATCATATCAACTATTTAATGGAGGACATCAGAAGAAAACATCAATGGTTACAGAAAACTAACAAACTGCAGAAAAACCCGAACTTTATATGTTCCAATTTGAACATTTACGTACTCAGTTATTAAAGAAAGTTGTTTTAAATTTACCCAAGTACTGATACATTAGCATTTTATTTTTTCTTTGGGGGCAGGGGGAGGAGGCTGGGAGGGCATGATTTAGCTATCATATTTCAGAAAGAAGATACAAGGTTGGAGTCTTTAAAATACCGGTTTTCTTATTGATAGACGGTGTGAACATAGGCCCAACTGCATTTGATGGTTTCTGAAGCTTCCTCCATTTTATAAGTATTGAAATTGCTGCTAAGCAAGCGACCAATATAACCAAAGCGGAAAAAACAATGACAAACACAACTATGGGATCCATTTTTCGATTTTTGCTAACCAAGTGAGCACTAACTGGATCAGGTCTAGAACTTGCCGGACCACTTGCAGGTGGATACGTTGAAGAAATCCCTGTTAAAGAGAACATTTTTAGCAACCATATTTGCGCGATACCTAACAGAAACATAGTTCATAGCATGAAATTATTACCTGGATACTTGACATAAATCATGTCATAATTACCAAAAAGAGTTCTATTTAGAGGCATCTTCTTTCGCGACAATCTCTCATAAGTTAGCATAGCAGTAGTATTATCAAATCTTTCACCAAGTGGAACCAAATTGATATCAACAAATGTTCTATCTTGATTTCCTGAATCAGCTGTAGCACCCACTATCTGTACCTGAGTATGCTTGAGGTATGTGCCTGATGCAATCTCAATCTCTAGCTCATTAACCTCGGGAAAGAGAGCATAAACGGCTATACTCAAAAGCAACCTTACTTTCATAGGGATAACGCAACCACATGGAGTTCCAATAGGAGTAGAAGTAAGAGGATCTGAACAAGTTTGACCGCAATCTGCAAGATAACACAGGAAAAAAAAAAAAAGCACTGAGATCCCAGAAAAATTACGAACCAAAAAAACGAAAGAGGAACAACAAAATGAGCATATAGAAATGAACCCCCCCAAAACCCTGCCCAAAAAAACAAAGATAAGGAAGAATTATATAGCCCATCTTGCTTCTGTTTCAGTACAAAGTTGCCATGTAAAATATCTTGTGATAAGAAGTCTGCTCAGATAAGTAAGATCAAAGTAAATACTGTACTTCGATTACATGCAACAGAAAAATAATCAAAGCAATCACTGTATTGACTGCTAAATGTTCCGAGATTGTAAGTTATTCAATGTAACAACCATCTAGTAGTTGCACAAAAAAAAACGTGAAAACTGCCACTGCACAGAGAATGAAGACTCCTACAAACTAATTATTGCTTTCAGCGGTCTGAGACCACTAAGAAGATTTCCTGAAATATCAGGACAAGAAATAATTCAACCAAAGACTATCAGCGTCAAAGGTTAGTACTGAATACTGATACTCCCAGAAGTCAAAATAGAGTTTATTGATCCACATGTGAAAGCGTGCATAGTGTTCAGGCCCAATCATTTCATTGTATTACAACTGAAAATACATTTGATCAATATGGCCCGTCACCTCAGAAGATAAATACAAACCGGTGTGGCCATTGTAATAATGCTAACTTTCACATGTTGATGATCCTTTTCCTTTCTACACTAAACAACTTTCTAATGCATTAACTCAGGCATAACTAGAAATCAAAGTGAAATTCAGCCATAATTACATGATCTTCAAGTGACTGAGGTCTTCATTTGTATATTGAGAATGCTCAGTAAACACCTGGCCTCACATATATTTCTGGAACATTATGATGCATTTAGGCATCTCATATGAACAAGTATGAAGTCATTCCTACTGAAGCTAAACAAAAGAAAAGGGACAAAGTTTGTGCAACATGCATGGATTAGAGAAGATTCCCAAAAATCCAAAGTATAATATATTTGCTCCCTTGTGAAGCCTTCTTGTATCTGCTACCCAATGATAGTCTGTACATAAAGTCCAGTCAATCTTGGGACAGCTAGTAGTGCCACCCCACCCCCCAGCCCCTCCCTTTTTTTCCCTCTCCCTCATGAGTAAACTGGGTTGAAACTGTAGGTAGCTTTAACCAGTGATTTTTTTGGTAACTGGTAAGCCTGACTTTCCAACCCTATCAACGGAGGTACAATCATCTCTCCGTTTTACCAGCATGACCATCAGCATTATTTGTACGGGTAAGACAATCATGCAAAAGAAGCTGTGAGAGGCTTAAGAAGAAAACTATGTTTTATGTGCAATTCTGTTTTCAGGTATAATCTGAAAGCTCTGCTAAAAGATGGCCATAGCATCTCAAAAGCACAGAGGAGAAGAAGATCAATGAATAGTTTCACCATACATACCCGACTTATTTGGATGATTTCATAAGGAAAACAACAAGCAATTGGAAGGGAAGGACCGGGAAAATCTCCTTTGTTGTTAATTTTCCTTTATGTTTTCTTTTGAACTTTTCTTGGGGGTTGGCATCTTGTCCGCAAGAGAGAGCGAGACATCAAACCAAAAGAGACCAACAAGAGGAAACCACTTGTACTGGATGCAGATGCACAACAACAGACGAGCCTTTTGGAAATTAGATTAAATTCTACAAAAGAAAAGAATGCTCATCCAGGGGACCCAAAAACATAAACTAAATCCATTTGGAGCAAGGTGTTTAATGGCAAAGTTTGAGGGAACTTATGAATCAAACAACGATGGTTAAATAGCTTGCTCAAGTAACATAAGCCAACATAACAATTAGTAGTCAAGTAACAGGAAACCCAAGACACCCCCCTTCAAGTGAGGTACAGCCTGCACAAGTTTAAAGAAAAAGTTATAAGAAACCAAACAATCAACCAATAGTATGTTGCCAACTTCTATTCAAGGTACATATTATGCAAAACATCAATGGCATCATTATTGCAAAGATCAAAGAGAATATCAGTGGTCATAAGCACAAGTGCTGATCTAATCAAACAATTAACTCATACTGTATACAATATTCACCTCTTTTACAAAAGGACAAAAACAGAGAAACTGGTTGATCCCATGATTAATGAACACAAGGAGCTAGAATCCACTTTCCAGATAATGATCGTTACTTGAAGTCCCTAACAGTAGTTCCTCTGAGGATTATTATTATCTTTCACTAATTCAACTCTTCAAGATATGGATGAGGCTGCATACATATGTATCTAACCGACCCCACTTCAGTGGAATCTTGATTACAGTTGTTTCCTCCTTGGGGGGTGATCTAACGTTTACAGGTACATATATGAATCCATCTATCAAGCATTTGTAGCAGTAAATATTTCATCGACATATGGAAGTTAAAATCATAATCCAAGATTGCTTCTCTTGCTTTGAGATTAAAAAAATTATCATGAAACAGTAGAGTAAATTTTATGATTCGCCTAATGACTACCTGGTCTTGCATCTGGGCTTGGAGAGATAGCATATGGTTTCAGTCTATGGTGATGCCGATGCCTATGATTTCTTGGTTTGAATCTATGGTGAGGAGCAACAATGGATCCTGGCAAAAGGAGAAAAGGTTAAACATAAATGAGGTTCTACTTTTGCTTCTTTAAAAGAAAATTTATGTAAAAATACCGTGTGACAGATTAGGAATAGTATGTACCAAGATATGCGGGCGCTGGTGCCGGTGCTGGTGCAGTTCCTTCAGAAGGCTTCGGCTTCCTCATCCGCAGTTTTTCCGATGGAGATGATGAAATTGCACTGGAATAAGCTGCAAAGAAAAAGGCACATAATCTTTTTGCATAGTCACTAATTAATTCTAAAAACTAAAACTATTTAGCTGAATGCCCGTAAACATGTTAATTCAAACTTATGTCAGAAAGCCACCACCGTAGACCATATGTTGTTATCAAAAAACAAACAATACACAACCCCCCTCTTTTTTCCCTTCTCTCTCCCAATTACTGTTTTTCTTGATGTTCTCAAAAAGCCATGCAAGGTCTTTCCTTCTTACTTTATTTCTTTCTTTGACACATGATAATGGCAAGAGATGATACCATCCAACATCAAAGATTGGATATCTATCCACTCAAAAACATAAACAGACTTAATCCAAAAAAAAATAGCTAACACGTGGTCACTACTTTCATCTTTGTATCACAAATGGGTTAAATCAAACACCCTACTTAGTTGTCTTTATTTGTTGTCCATTACCAGCCAGTGGATGCTTGTCCCTCTGAAGACTAGAGTCTGACAAAAACAGTCTCCCTGCTTGTAGCTTTGGTTAAGATTAACAGCTCTATGCTGCGTGTTAGGTAGGATCATAGAAGCCTCTTCAGATGCACTAGGTTGACGGTTTAGTTTCTTAATTAGACTGAAATATTTCTGAAACATTGAATTCCTAAACTCCCCTCTATTCTGTAAATTATATAAGTTCGTACCTGACAAAATCAAGAAGGAAAATTTTCATCAAGATCAACAAAGGCATCACATGTTATTATGCATCATTTCATTTCTAACATCTCCTGCACCATATGCTAAGTTTAATGGAATCTTTCCTATAGTCCTACCTTCTTAGTTGTGTATTAGTCATGACATCTAGATCTCTCTTGAGATCCAAATATTCACTATAAATGCAAAAAAAAAAAAAAAAGGAATTTCACAGAGTAAAGAAGGTTGAACAAATCAAAATCCAATTCCACATCTTGAGATTCTCGCCTAAGCAAGAGGGTACTAGTGTAGCAGCCTTACCACTAGATTGTAGAATTGCATATAGGTTGGTTATGTTAGACCCTACACTTAAAGAAGATTAAACAAACGTAGGATGAAAATATTCCGATGGAAAATAAAAGTGCTATAATGATCCGCACCCAACAAAGAAGCTTCTTTCATTACAGGGCTTGGAAAAACAAAAGGAGACATGTATATGCTAGTAAATATGTCTTTTGCATGGAGGGTGGAAAGAAAGAGGTGTTGATCAACTTCTCGCTTTTAGCCTCCTTTGCAATCACATGAAAGCAATTTTAAAAAATAAAGTAAGCAGGAACTAATAAAAATAACGATCTTAAAGGCAGCTCATGATGAGGTAACTGGCCAGGCATCAATTGCTTAATATTTTGATTACCACCATATATGATATAACCATCCTCTCAGCAGCCATAATCAGTTCCAACCTTTTTTAAAGTAAAATAAGACTTTATATAAGATTCCTCCTCCAAGTTATAACCGATCAAAAGAGCGAATACCCTTCTTGCCTTCTTAAATTCACAAATTAGCCAGCATTTTAGGCATGGCAAAAGCTATTAATCCTATATTACTAAGCTGCATATATAAAGCACCAGCTATATAGCAAACAAAGACAATCCCAATCTTGAACCATGCTTTTCTTGTGGTTTATATAGAGCTACTTGATAATTAGATTCTCCACAAGGTGTCCTCGAGCTCCAGGTTGTAGCAATTCTAAAAGAAATAAAGGGCAGTCCTGACCAAATAAAATTAGAAACGGAAATGGAAATATCATATTCAACTTTGTTCTATCTTCTATCATATTTGCAGCTCTAAGTCTGATAATGCTCAATAATGTGAGTTTCACATAGCACAGTGTGCATGAACAGATTTCAAGTCAAAGACATGAACTCACAGTGAGCCTTAATGGTCTTGGAACAACTCCCTTCTGTACCAAAGTGTAAGCAACTAAATACTTGGTAGCTTAGGATGGTAAATCATATATCGACCAAATAGCCTTAATAAGGTGACCGTGAATATGTACCTACCTTTATGCCATCACATGACAAGAACAGCTATGAGCTGGCAGAGAAAATGTCATATCGCTCTCTGATTTATGTTGGAAAGGACACAGTGATTGCTGAGATTGCAAGAATGCATTCTAGTACCGCAGACAAGTCTTTTCAATTTCACCACTTCCCAAATCAACAATTATCAAGGCGTCTTATATCATCCAGATTTTCTTCAATGTGTACTCAGATTAAAAAGGGTCAAGAACTATCAGACATGGATATGAATCACGAGGAGTGTACGGTGTAGGTCCATGCTTCTTAGTCCTCAGTTAAGGCCGATGTGGCATCTGGATGCTAGCAATCCCTATAAGCCATTATAGGGGACACCTTGGTCTAACCAATGACAAAGGCAGCTCCCCGATAGAGGACCTTCGGCTTATTTGGAGACAAAGGTAAGCGTCTTCAATCTCCATATAGCTCCGGGATGGGTACCATGGCCATAATCCTCTTATCCAGGGAACTCTTTTAGTAGCATATGGTACTCCATGATAAACTTGTTAGCATTTGGTGCAACACCAAAACGATTAACACTTCACTAGAATAGCTTTCACACCCACCGGTATTCCCACACTCTAATTCCAATTTCATTTTCATTTTCATTTTCATGTCCTGAGAAACAGAGCAACAATTGCCCCAAAGGCCAAACTACTCGGATTTTAAAAATAACTAAAAAGTCATTTAATCAAAAAAGTATTCAACGTAATTACCTATGGAAGTATATTCAAGAAACACCAAAGGGATGAAAAGTAGGAGCATTAGAACTTGCATCTTCTACTTCTATCGAAGCAAATTCCAGCAAAATTCGTCATCAGAGAGCGAGCACTTGCTCTCCAAAGCATTCATGATTCCAGTGAACTCCCCGTCGGCAATGAAGAGGACTCAAAATCTCCATGGCTTGGTTCAAGAGAGTAGAAAAAATCAGAACCACGTTCTTAGCAGAAACCCTAGTTCCGATTGATCAATGCCGGCGGCGGCTCAGCAGATCCACGAAATGCGGCTCATCTGACGTTCGCCGCCGGAAGCCGCGGGTTCCGGCAGCTGCAAACGTATAGAGAGCGAGAGAGAGAGAGAGAGTGATTTTTGGGGGAGGGAAAGTGCTGTGAAGTTTGGAAATGGAGGAGAGAGAGAGAGAGAGAGAGAGAGAGAGAGAGAGGAGGGAGCAGTGAAGTAGCTAGTATTTTGACTATGTGGCGGACCGCTTTTGTTTTCTTCCCTGACTTTTGGCCTTTTTGGAGACATGGAGTTGGTTGGGTGTTTGACAATTTTTTGACTTTTTGTTGTACGTGATTGTGTTTGTTATTGGCTTGTGAAAAGTGTGATTGTGATACATGCCAAAAATTAATCCTTCCAAATTTTAGGATTTCATAAGGCAACACCGTGTGATAATTACAACTTTTTGTATCTTTTCGATATCTTGTTGGAGCAAATTTTTTATTTATAAAAATTTAGCTAAGTTAAATGAAAAAGCAGAATCCAAATTCTTACCTTTTTATGGGTAAAATGAGTAAAATGGAGTAAATCCCCGATCTTATAATTGGATATAATAAATGTCGAAAATAATTTTGTTGTCCAAAGAATATTATATCAAATCTCATATATTAATAATTATATAATTTTTAAATCATCATGTCGTTATATTAAATTAAAGATGAGAACATTTACATTGTGAAGTTTTTACTTGAGTATAACCTAGGTGTATTACGAGATAAAAATAGCCCTTGTAAAAATTTGAGTTTTAAAATAAACAATGCAGAGGGACAAAAACCATACACTAAACATAATTATTTTCTTTTTCCTTTTCTTTTTATTACTCATCAAAACATTTTTTCTCCTTTGTTTATTCTTTTTTCTCTCTCTTAAAAACATCATACCGTCTCTCTCATACAAGTAACAATACTATACGTGGTGAAACCTAATTACATTAGTAAAAAACCAATGACATTAAAATTACTATGATTACTAGCATCCAGAATATTATAAATATATAAAAAATAGTTGACATGATGATAAATGTTGAAAAATGACATTAGCATCATAGAAGATCAAAAATACATTACATAGTCAAAAGTTTAAGATAATTGCCATAAATTCATAAAATATTGATAATTCTATAATGTTAACAGGGTAAGTTATGAGTTAAAATCATATCATATCAATCATGAAATCTTTATCTATTTATTAAAAAAATGACTATTAAAAAGGACTTATTTATTGGACAAATTGTTGTGAATATTTCACAAAATTCACATATAAGTTATGCATCAATTTTTTTCTTTTAGGAGTACCATTAATTATTTAGGCACTTTTTTAAGAGGTTTATAGCAAAAGTTCATGATAAATGACAAATTGTTGTATAGCGAATAATTATTTGGCAAGCACCCTTATTGTATCCCTATTTTTATTAAATATTATACCGGCCTTTAGAATTGACCAAAAGAATTATGCGTCCAAGACGTTAACTCACTAAAATATAAAACATCACTCACTAGTAGTGGATAGACTCTAGAGAATTTTTCTTACTAAAATATATAGTAGTGTTTTTTAAATCTTAATTTAAGTAAATGGTACTCTAGCACAACTTTTAGGATCTATCCATCCTTAATGAGTTGCAGTTAGTAGGCCCTCCATCACGGCACTCTCCTATCTCATTCCTCTCTCCTCTCCCCCTCTTCTTATATCCGTCACGAGTATAGCAACCCATAAAGAACCACCGGCACATGCAGAGAAAACTCGACAAAATCATGCCCTAATTCAAAATGTTATTGTTTGATAAAAAATTAATGATCACATGCAACAAACTTAGAGCTATCTCCAGGTAGGAACAACTTTCATTGAGTTGCTCCTATGTAGAGGAGAGAGAAAATGATTTTAAAAAATGGGTAGGAAGGAAGTGGACAGATCGTTGTTGTAAGAGGTTTTTCATGGAGGAGATGGGTGGAATAGCTCGAAAGAGGGGAAAGAGAGAGGAGAGAGAAAAAGTAGGGAGGATGAAATGAAGGCCACGTGGGACACAAACATCCATTGCTTATGCCTGGCACGTGCTTTTCAAGGGACTGGAGGGAATTGGTGGTGACGAAGTGCGGCCCGCAAGTCTTGCTACTTGTAGTAGTTGTTTCCTTTTTCTTGGGTAAAAATTGTGCAACGACTATTTTATGTATAATGACTATTTATAACAGCTATATTTTGATCCGATTTAACTCATTTGTAATGGTTATCTTTTTGTTAATCATGAAACAACAATCATACTTTTTTCCCTAAAGAACACGATAAATAAGAAGTATGGTTTAATTTGAGACTTGCAATTTTTCACGTCACCAATTCATTATATTTTCAAAATCCAAATTATAGATACAAATTCTGAAAATAACCAATTGAATTCTCCAAATTTCCTTCATCTTGATTCTTAAAATTATTACCCTCAACATGACTCCTTTTTCGAGAATAATCCGAATTCTCAATATTATCATAATCCTACACTTGAATATTTTCTTAACCCAAACTCATAAAATTATTATAACCCTAATTCCGAAAAATGTTATCCTTTACATCCTACATATTCATCTTCTTTGGGATCATTCACTGGGTGGATGAGCAATATTAGTATTTATGATAGGTCCACAAAATTTTTTTTGGTAAGCGGGCCTAATCATTGGACCCCTATCTCGGGGATAAGTCCAACGGGCTTAATAGGGTCGAGGATGGGGGATGTCAAGGCTCAGGCATCCTCCACTACACAATATCCTCAAATTGAGGAAATTGCTCCTCTTAGAGTCGAATCCGGGAGAGGAGGGTGGAGGATAAAGTCGATGGCCAACATGCCACTAGCCTCCTTGATCGATAAGCCTACAAATTGTGAGATTTCGGAGAAGTCATTTTTATGTTTTAACAAAAGAAACTCCCATCATTGTAAATGAAGATGATCAAGTTGAAGTAAATAACCAAACGAGAAAATGTTGTTCCACAACGACAAAGCCAAAAGAGGTCTTCTAGGATGAGTTAGAAAATGAGCTCATAATCGGTGCATGTTTTAATTTGAGCAAGGTTCCTATCACTTGAACTAGCAAAAGGCGATGACATTTAGGGACAAATTTGGAAGTACAAATAGTATCTAGATTATAAGTGGCCACTAAAATATCGGTTGAAAAATGTAAAGCTCGGTGGACCAAATTGTGTACAAGTATCACATATTTCTCGGGGTACTTTGATGTTGCGAGCAGCAACGGCCGTTGAATGGGCAGAGTGGGGTTATTCTCTAAAAGCTGCAAACATCCAATACAAAGAGATTATTAGCCAAAATTCTGGTTACGGTACATTTGGAGGCTTTGCATTATGAATTGAAATGGCTTAATCATGTTAGCGAGGTCCAACAAAGCGATTGAGATAAGTCGTCAAAGAGAACAAAGAATTATAAGAGTAGGAGATCACAGCTCCTCCTCAAATCTTGATGGGGGAGAAGATATTGAGGCACCTAGAGAAGAACTAACCCAACAAATTATTTGTCCGTTTATTGGAATGGATGTCGCCAAAAGTCTTAGAAAGGGGAAAGTCAAATCAATTTCCTCCGAAACTAATGTCTCCAATGCTAAAATTCTAGATGAATTGGCAAGGCTCATAGAGATGGAAATCAGAAAAATAGAGACGTCTTATAAACTCGTTAATCGAAGGCACAAGAATTGGAGCGTAAGGTAATAAAAATAGAAATTCTGCAGAAGGAAGCTACAATTAAAGAGAGGGATGCTTGAAAGAGTGGCGAAGGACATAGAGTTGAAAGAGATATAATATGAAAGGGCAATCATGTCAATGAATTTGCCATATATGGATGATGACGAGAAAAAAATGGTATTATGTTAAGAAGAAGGAGGTCATTAAGAAGTGGAAGAATTTGTGTAACTCGTACAAGTAGTGTTTAATTTTTACATGTTTAGTTTAATATTATTATCAATGTAATAATTAATGAGCTGACTTTTTACTTGCTATGCACTTATTTTTATCCGTATTATATTTGTTATCAATGTAGATCTGTACTACCAATTACTTTTGAACCATGCTTGCATTGTCAAATTTTTCGATAAATTATTTCGGGAGTTCTTAAGCAAAAAGATTCTAAAGTTTCCATTTTATTTAAATTTGTCCCTAAACTATTTTCGGTGAATTCGGAAATTATTTAATTGAATATGTTAATGAAATCTTTTTAAAAATTATTAAAAAACTGACATATTGTTACGGTTCTCCCCGATAACCATAGTAATAGACTTGGTTTACTAAGCGTTTTTCTGCGGTTCTCTAGGAGAACTGTAGTAATAGGTTGTTTCTCTTTTTAATTTTTTAAAAGTTTTTAATAATATTTTCATAATTTTCTAACTCCAAATTACGACTAAATCATGTAATTTCAATAAAAATTTTAATCTTTAATTATTTCGCACGGTTAGGATACTAAATGACATTACTTTACTCACAATTCAGCACAACATTTCAAATTCTTCAATTTTAAAAATCCTAGAACTCGTTATTTCAATAGTAGGCAAAGTACAATAATGCAAAGTATTGTAAAATTAGTCATGTTTTCCTCGTGCACGCACTAGGCAAAGCATAATAATGCAAACATTAACCGTAACAAGCCCACTATATAAGAGCTTACTCAATTCAAAAGAATTACACCTCAATACAACACATCTTAAGAACAATGTCAAGCGTATCTCATGAAGATCAAGATTTTGATTTTGATGTCTGTTATTGATAAAGCAATTGAGAAGAAGTTGCCTCAAACTCTGCATATCAAAGGTCTGAAATGTTAGTACACATGTATCTGTCTAACTTATAAGGTAGTACAAGTTCTACACCTAGTGGATGACGAAGAAGATACATCAATTGTGATGCGCAGAATGTCATAGTTGCCTATATGCGGATTACTTCTTTAAAAATCTTGTGTATACATACCAAACATTTTGACAAAGGTTAAGAATGCATAGACACTTACTCATATGCACAAAGTGAACACATTGAAAGACCACTATAAATTATTTGCTCGGAAGAGATATGCCGCTAGTGAGCTTGGGGCATCACCTTTTCAATAGAGTATTTCTGCTATGTGTGTATTAGCTTACGGTGTTGCTGCATATGCCTTAAATAAGTACTTGTCGCATAGGGAGTCAACCATTAGGAGAGATGCCACTAGTAAGCTCGGGGCATCACCTTTTCAAAAGAGTATTGCTTGCTATGTGTGCATTAGCTTATGGTGTTGTTGCGAGATGTCTTAGATGAGTACTTGTCGCATGGAGGAGTCAGCCATGAGCTCATGCGTAAAGCATTTTGCTGATGAAGTGTTTCAATATTTTAACCCCTCTTACTTGCAAAAGCCAACCCAAGAAAAACCACATCGACTATTACACGTAGCGGAACAATAAGGCTTCCCGAAATGTTGCACAATGTTAATTATATGCATTGGTAGTGGGACAAATTCCCTATAACTTAGAAAGGTATGTATCAAGGAGGACATCATGGGACAATAACCGTGGTGCTCGAAACTCGCTGCTTCATTTGATACATGGATATGACATGTGTTCTTTGGCACTATAGAGTCAAAGAACGATCGTCTTTCATAAATCATCATTACTTTATGATTTACTAGAAGGACGAGCCTTTGAAATACATTTCAATATTGATGGGAAATATTTCATTATGAGATATTATCTCACGGATGGGATATATCCACGAGTGGATTACACTTGTTAAATCCAGTCTCCCGAGCACAACTCGCCAAAACATAAGTTATTTGCGACTCATAAAGAATCGGCTAAGAAATATGTCGAAAGAGCATTTGGAGTGTTGCAAGCACCAATTGCTATAGTTTGCCGCCCAACTCATTTTTGGGAGGTTGAAACACTCTGGAAAGTGACGAAGCACGTATTACAACATAATCGTTGAAGATCAACATGACATAGATTGTTATAATTTCAGCCAACCCCAATATGACCAGCTTGCAAACACAACCATCACGTCGCCAACCTTGGACGAATTACTACTTTTGAGGATTTGTTGCGAAAAACATTAATGTTCGTAGTAAAAAGCTGGTAAAATACTTCAAGATACACAAAATAAACATATATGGGATCGGTACGGAGTCAACTACAATGCCCACTGATTTGTCATTATCTTTTAATGCGTTATTTTAATTAACTTTATAGGTTAATGAATTATTTTAATTAGCTTTCGTGTGTTTTATGTTGTATTTATATTATGTTATATTTTTTAATGTAATTTGGAGTTACCGTTGTGTGAGCTTATTACACAATAATTAACTATTCTTTTTTTAATTTTTAATTTTTTAAATAAGCTTCTTAACAAATAATAATTAATTAAGTTTAACATTATTACACATTATTAAATTATAACACAATCACTCATAAAAAAATTATTATTAACACAAATCCAAAATAATAAATTAATCATTTAATTATTTTCATCAAATTATTCAACTATTAACAAAATCTAAAATAAATTTAATACCACAAGTATATTTATAAAATATTACAAATAAATTTATTTATAATAGAAATTATTATAAATTGCTACCATTAACAATAAAAACCCAGGAAAAGCGACTCCTTATTCATGTGACAGTTGGAGTAACTTAGCCTTAGAAGTGCGTGTTTTCTCTCTTACCTAGCCAACGGGTGTCTTTTATTATGAGTTGGGCGTGTTTTCCATGGGTGTGTTTTCGCGGGTTATGCGCTGATTATTCTCGAAAATCTACCGTCTTCGTTAATCCTATCCCTTACCTGGCCAATCAACCGTCTGTGTTTTCCCTCTTCTTACGGTTAGTCTCCATCTCCCCTGTCTCTCTCTCTATCCATCATTATTCAATTTCATTTCATTGCTAAGTAACCGATTTTTGAACTTCCCTCGCCTCCTTATTCTCCTCCATTCTTCTCACTCTGGGCTCTCTCTGTCTTTCTCTCTCTCCCGCTAGCTTGCTTTCTTTTAGGCACATAAATATCGAACTGGGTTTCTGGTGTTGTATTTTCTGCAGTTAATTCCGTGTCGGGGGAGCCATTGTTGTTGCTGCTTAGGGTTTATATCAATTGACATTTATCTATTTTGGGTATTCTCACCATGTGGGAATTCGCTGTTTTGAGCCAATTCGAGGACTTTGGCTGTTAATTTTGAACATCTGGTGAGTAACTGTTCTGGGAATTTCGAATTAGGTTGTTCTGTTTGATCATTTCATTTCTGATTTGGTGTTCATTTGGGTTGGAAAAGGTGTTTTTGGATTGAGTTGCTTCTTGCTTGTTTGGAATTGTATGTTTGGGGAGTTTTGATCGATGAGCGGTTCAGAAAAATTGATTTGGAGAGTTGAAAACTGATGGCGGGGTGTAGACATGGTTGTTTCTGAATGTAGAACGAGTGAAAGTTCACGGAAAAGATGAAAGCTCTGCAAAGATGCAATGACGATGGAGAAGGGTCTTCTTCTACATATCTTGGTCCAAAAGGTCTTGTTAAGAAGCATGAGTTTGTAAGAGTGATTATTCAGTGTTTGAGGTCGTTAGGGTTTTATAAATCTGCATACTGTTTAGAGTCTGAGTCAGGTATTTCTTATAAGTCGAAAGATTTTGAAGTTTTGGAGTCGGAGATTCTTAATGCCAATTGGGAAGAATGCATAGGATCTCTTAGTGGGATTAAAGGGTTAACAGATGAGACACGATCTTCAGCTTTGTTTCTCATACTTCAACAACGTCTGTTAGAATTTTTGAGTCACGGGGATGTCTCGACCGCATTGTCTTTCCTTCAGGAACGGGATTCTGCATTAAGAGTGGGCACAGAGAAGATTCACAGTCTTGCTTTTAATATGCTTTTCGCCAGAGAGAAGGGCAGCGGTGAGATAATCAACAACATTAGCGAGTTGCGCAAAAAGCTGTTGGGAGAGCTGGAAAAACTTCTACCTCCTCCAGTTATGGTGCCAGAAAAAGGTTAGAGCATCTGGTTGAAACAGCTGTTGCTTCCCAGATAAATTCTTGCTTGTACCACAATTCTCCGGGGCCAGTCTCACTCTATGAGGATCATTGCTGTGGTAGAAATCAAATCCCGACAGAGACTCTTCAGGTGTGTTTCTAGCTGTTTCTTATTTTCTTCATTGCTTATAGTTTTGCTGCTTTTGGAAAATTGGGGATTTTTGTTTGTTAGGTTACAGAAGCTGTTGCATGTCTGTTATTATCTTACAGCCCCTACCCAGTATTGATTGGTTGGTTTTGGGCAATGAACTTTGGGAATCATTGAGCTTGCACTCATATGTTCTGTATCTGCAATTTGTTTTTTCTCAATGTTAGGATGTTTAGAGGCATTTTTTTTAAAAATAATTGTCTTGAGGATGAAGTCCCCTTTTTTTTTTTTTTTTTTTAATAAAAAAAGTATAGGAGGAACCTTTTTTTAAATTTTTTTATAACTTTTGTATCTGCATAGGAAGCTGTGGAGGAAGTTCTCTTTTAGCATGGGAAAAGTTTCAAAAGAGTTGGATAGTACAAAATTTCATTTGTGGTTTCAAGCTAAGCACTTGTGAGACAGAGGATACAATTTAAGTATTACTAGTGTTGTATTAGGTTATGTTAATGGATTAATTTGTGGAAAGTGCTTCCTGGAGTGACCAGATGAAATTGGATGCCGTTAAGTTAGACTACAGCATTAACAAGTCTCTTATCCCACATACCATTTTTTGGAGCATTTGGTGTGAGAGAAATAGGAGAGTCTTCAAGGGAGTGGAGACTTCTCTTAATCACTTTAAGGATAAGATTATCAAGACTCTAATTTTGGGATAGTGGCAATTTTTGCCAATCTTCTTTTGATATTGTAGATTTCGTGGATAGTCTACATATTGGTTGTATATAGTCCTTTTTCGGATGCTTGCTTTGCATCCACCCTTTTGACTTATAATTTTCGTTTTTACTTATATATATATAAAAAAAAAAACCAAAGTCTAGGTCTGGTCTAAGGCAAAATGCTTCTTGTCTGTTTATGCACAAAACTCGCTTAACAAGCTGGAGAGAATCCAAATATCCAATTGCGTCTTGTGCTCAGAACTGACAGAATTATTGCTAAGAACTGGGCAAGAAATCCATTTTTGTCCTTGTTCTAAGCTGATCTAAACTTGATACACCCCCACCTTCCCCAGGCGTTGTAAAGGAACACGCTTGTCTAAATTGAAATTTGACTGCAGTGAAACTAATTGAAACTGGAAGAGACTACTATGAGGCTGAATATTTTGATATCCTGGTCATGCCTTTTGGTTCCCTTTTGTCATTAGTCTTTCAAGAGAAGATTTTCTTCTCAAAATGGAAGCATGGTTACTGAATATTGGTAGGCAGAATGCATCTTTTCACTTATGGAAGCATGATCACTTTGTTCTTACAGGAAAGAGAGCAGGCAGATAACGTCTTTTCACTTATCCAGAGATGGTGTAGAAATATATGGGTGTAGACTAGTACTTGCGGTGATGTCTAATTATCTAGTGATTTTAAGTAGCTTGTCAGAGTACTCAAAACATTTGCAATTGTGGATACTTAAAATGTCTTAGGAGGATCACATTACTTCATCACAATGGCCGTTGTAGGTTGGATGCATATCCTCCAATAATTACTGTGTTAACTGAGAGCTCCTACAATTTAACATTGCCTCAGTGTTTCTGTGCAATCTGAGGGCTTTGAACTGGTTTCAGGTTCCTGTTTCCTATAATAGTTGGTCCTTCCCCTTTCTCTCTCACCGAGAAGAGGCTTTTTGAAGCATTGGAAAGTGGTTGAGTCTGAGTAGCAGAAAAGAGGGAGACCAGGATGATGAGGGGTTTCACAAATGAGTGAATTGATTGATTTAAATGCAGATAATTTTTATGAAACGTATGCTTTGTTAATGTTTTCTGGGTTGCGGAGATAATTTTTGAGGTTCCTGTTTACTTTGGTAATGTTTCTGGGGGCTGGGGAGATCGGTCCCTGTTATGTTGAATGTAGGATCTATTCTTTTGTCCATTCCAAGTTGACCCCTCCACTGCCCCAACTTATTTTTGTATATCAGGGTGGATGATCTTGTGCTATTTTCTACACTCTTTAATTTTTTTTTACTTTTCACTTTTTCTTTGGGGGGGTTATCTTCTTTGTTGGGAAAAGGTAACTCACAAATGCCCTTATATATATACACATCCTTGAAGACCTTAGATCCTGTGTGTGTTGCAGACTTGTCGCTGGGTCTTGTTAAATCTATGACTGGTGGTTCATATTTTCTGAGTCCTTAGGTGGTAAAATGATTTTCTTTTTAAAATTCTCTATTGGGTTGGGTAGAACTCCAAGTTAGTTTTTTATTGAGATATCCTGCCATTTTTAACCATGATATAGATGGATTGTAGTTGGACTTTTGAAGGCTTACAGTGACATGTGCTTTTTGATGCTATTGGATGCACTTGCACTGCGTAGTCTGGACTTCCATTTGCAGTGTAAATCTTGAGCGAGAGAGCTGTGTCATTCTTCTTTTCGCTGGCGAAGCCGGAGTCAAGTACTTACCTAGCAATGCTTACCAGTACTAAACCTAGCTGTTACCTTCCAAGGCATGCATGTATATACAGGTCTTAGTGACTATTTTCTTAAGATTTTACATTCTTTTGGTCTAAAATGAAAAGTCAAGAGTCCATATCTAGTATAGAGTTTACACGGGTATTTGACATGTAAGTGAAGAACCTTGATTAACATGGGTCACCTGGAATATTTGATGCCTCAATTGTCGAATGCAGAAAGGTTATGGCATGGGATATGCCACTTTCTTTGTTAACTGATACAAAGGGAGAGAGACCTAGTGGTTTACTATTGAGGATTGTAGATCATTTACATCGCCAATAGAGACCAACCAGGACCCTCCTAAATTGGCTGGCTAAAGTAATTATAAGCCATATTTATTGGTTTTTTTGGAAAAATTACAGTTTCCTACCCTGAGGTATTGAAATTTAATAAAAAGGTCCTTGAGAGATCAGAAATAATAAAGTACGAGTGCCACCCTTAGGTATGGTATAAATAATAATTCACTACTTTCTGCTATATTAATAACATATTTTGGTTGACTTTTTGCAATCCTTGAGAATATTATTCCAAACTTGCCCATGGTAGTTTTATTTTTTGAATTTAAAAGAAGTTTTTATAGATTAATTTGTTTTTGTTTATCGCTCTTTTATAATATATCTCCTCCAATCGAGCTCATCTTTTCGGTAGATTATAAATAAGCAATGGTGTACGGATATCCGCTACTGCCATGCTCAAGAAGAATAACTCATGTGAGTGATATATATATATATATATATATATATATATATATATATATGTTAATTGTATCATTTATCATTCTTATTACTATTTTTTATTTTATTTTCCTCATTTTGGGTCTAATTCCTCGGTATATTATAAAAAATGTTTTTCTTTCATTTTCGAAAATATCATATTAAATTTATGTGTGAAAATTTAACTTATCGGTATAGAGCAAGGTGTCACGAAATGCTCTGGAACTACCCTTAATTCTTTAGAATTTTTTTATTGTTCCATATAAAGTTTCACAATCTTATATAATGTTCCATGCTTTTATGGAAATATGGATATTTATGTAGAGGATTCTAGAGGATAAATATAGATCGTAGTATCTAATCAATCTCCACCCTCCATTGGGGAGGTGGGAGCCTATATAAACCCCCAACGGGATCATCCGTAAGGCATCCAAGAATCATTCAAGCTTCCAAGCAAAGTAATACACAATCATTCTTCCAAACTCTCTCTAATTATTCTCTTGCTTACTTAGCTTCTTCCAAGCTTAAGTCAAACAAACTCTAAGGCTTACTAGCTTCCACGCTTAAGTCAAACAACCTCTAAGGCTTACTAGCAAGATAAAGAAAAGTTTCACGGTGTAGTTTGCTAGTGCCACACGGGTGTTAAGTTTAAGTGAATTATCATCCCGTGACGGTTGGTATCAAAGCCAAAGTTTAAGAGAGCCATGCCGAGCGCCCATAAGAGAGCCAACAAGAAGGTGGAAAAAAGGGCCTAGAGAAGTCAAGGGAAGTGTTTGTCGTTTTTGAGGAACAACTTGCACTATTGCATGCCGCCATGTCCGACTTAAGGGAGCTAGTCGCGTCGAGGAGCTAGAGTCCAAGGTGGAGGACTTGTATCTCAAGGAGGAGATGTAAGGGGCCTTGAATGCGGTGGCCCCGGACTTCGCCACGAAGATGACAATATTTAAGACCATGATTGCGGCAAAGGATAGTAAGGATGTCGAACTTGAGGCCTATAAGGCTGCTCTTAATGACCAAAGAGAGGAAGTGGAGGAACTCAAAGCACAAGTGAAATTGTGCATTGTCATGGTGGCCAATGGGTGTGTCCGAGTGACGACTACACCGAAGGTGAATACGCCCAAGCATCCTAACGTCAATAGAGGTAAGGGAGATCGACAACTATATATGGGGACCGGAAGCTTACTTCGGAGCTCGAGGAGGATACTCAAAAGGTAAGACCTGTTTCTTAAAGTTATCACTTCGTGAGGTCACGACGATGTCAAGAGGGGTCTAGTCCCATCAATACTTGGGAGACATTCAAGGGTGAACTCAAGAAGTATCCCGAGGATGCGGAAGCTAGGCCAAACACCGACGCCTCTAACACAAGGAGGGTGACTTACGAAAATATGTTAAGGAGTTCCTAGAGTTACTCTTGGAAATTCTTAGCATGGGCGACAAAAATGCTTTATGTTGCTTCCTCGATGGCCTACATGGATGGGCTAAGATAGAGCTTAAAAGGTCGTGAGTGCAAGATCTTGTCTCCGCTATTGCCGTCGCAGAATTCTGGTACGAATTTAAGCCACCGAAGGACATGACAAGGAGTCAAATGGAAACAATAAAGGTGGGGGAGAACGGGACAAGTCACCCAAGAAAGACAAGTCCTACGCATACAAGGACAAGGGAAATCCAGGTAGGATACGCCTCCTAAGGGGAAGATATCTTGCTTTCTTTGTGGCGAGACCTCATCGGCGCTCTTGTCATGAAAGACGAGAGACAAGAGGAGGAAAAGAAGCTCGGTTCCAAAAGTATCCTCAACACCAATCAATCATTCAAGGACAAAAAGGCGACAAGGACGTCGTCGGGTTAGTTAGGGGAGGATGTCACGGAATGCTCCGGAACAACTCGGAATTCTTTAGAATTTTCTTTGTTGTTCCATAAAGTTCAACAATCTTATGTAATGTTCCATATTTGTATGGAAACGTAGATATTTGTGTAGAAGATTCTAGATGATAAATCTAAACTGTAGGATCTAATCAATCTCCACCGTCTATTAAGGAGGTGGGAGGTCATATAAACCCTTAAGGGGCTCATTTGTAAGACATCCAAGAATCATTCAAGCTTCCAAGAAAAGTAATATACAAGCATTCTCCCTAACTTTCCCTAAGTATTCTCTTGCTTGCTTAGCTTCTTCCAAACTTAAGTCAAGCCACTTTTAAGGCTTACTAGCAAGCTAAAGAAAGGTGTTTGAGTGTAGTTTGCTAGCGCCGCACAGGTGTTAAGTTTGAGTGAATCAATTAAAAGTCAAATTAAGAATTTCATATATGTAACTAATTAAGATAGATATGTAGAATATGAAACTATAAGATGGAGTAACATTAGAAACAAAAAATTATATATATATATATATATATATATATATATATGTATATATATCATATATATATATATATGTATATATATCATATATGTAACGAATTAAGATAGATATGTAGAATATGAAACTATAAGATGGAGTAACATTAGAAACAAAAATTATATATATATATATATTTCATATATGTAACTAATTAAGATAGATATGTAGAATATGAAACTATAAGATGGAGTAACATTAGAAACAAAAAATTATATATATATATATATATACACACACACACACACACACACATCATTTTTATATATATATCACATGAATTATTCTCCTTGAGTATGGAAGTTTAGCATGTCCCCGTACACCATTACTTATTTGGAATCTACTGAATAGATTAGCCCGGTTGGAGGAGAGATATTATTAAAAAAATTATAAACAAAAATAAATTAATATTTAGAAACTTCTTTTTAACTTCAAAAATCAAACTACTAAGGGCAAGTTTGGAATAATATTCTCAAGGATTGTACAAAGTCAACCAAAAATGTTATTATCATAGCATAAGGTACTTGTATTATTATTTATACCATACCTAAGAATGGTATTTCGATGCCTCGGGGACCTTTTTATTAAATGTCGATACATGGTAGATCGTAAACTATACCTTTTTCTTTTCTTTTTTGGGATAAGGAAAAGGGAAATAATTAATTTTTTAAGTAATCAAAGATATATAAATGAGACACCCGGGGATGGCACCCATGTACGAGAGGGGCATTTACAAAAATATTATGCCTTCAAGCTCTCATCCATAATACGCTCTAAAAAATCCAAAAATTCAAATTTCTATCTCCATAAGTAAAAAACTCGAGCTATACTTGATTTTCACATAGTAGAGCTTGAATTCTTGAAATAACGAAACTATGTCCTAAAAAATCCGTCAATTTCGCTATTTCCATGTAGCCCACCGAATGGCTGAAGAAATCATTTTCCAAACTCGAAGAACCCAACTATTCTTCATCCGTCTTCTCCAAGCCACCAAAACATCTTTGACACTAGATGGTTAGACCCAACAAACCCTGATCAAAGGGAGACAAATGTCTCAAAGCGAAGAAACCTACAATGCACAAGGAGATGATCCACAATTTCTTCCTCCTCACAACACATAGAGCACCTACTAGGCCCATAAAACCCTTTCTTTTTGAACATGTCCTTGGGAGGAATCTTTCCTAAGCTAGTCACCCAAGCAAAGAAATGTACTTTTGTTGGAGCATTAGACTTCCAAATGGACTTAGCAGGAAAATCGAAGCCGATCAAGGCATCATACAGAGGGAAACAAAAACTCTTGATCGAAACAGATCCATTAGTCATATGAAACAATCTCATCATTGCCATGAAGCAAAATCTCCTTGTCAGCAACTAAAGCCAATAAATTGCAAATGCTATCTCTTCCTAATCGTAGGAACTTCTTTAAAAATGTAAATTCCAATGGTTAGTGTCACCATTCCACAAAACTACTTTTTGCGCTGATGCATCCTTAAAACGAGCCATGTGAAAAAGAAGCGGAAATTGAGCTTTAACAGATCGATTACAACACCCAACATCATGCCAAAACAACAGATAGGAGCCATTCTTTACCTTAAATGCACTAGCAATTTGAAGCACTCCAAACCGTATAAAATAGATATCCAAACATTCACACCATGTGCAGGTGCACTCCTTGCTCCACCATCCCATATCATCAACCCGATACTTTACCTTGATCACATTTTTCCACAAAGCGTGGTCCTCCTTTGCAAACCTCCAAAGCCACTTGGTCTTCAAAGCTTCATTCATCTTATGAAAAGTCCTTATGCCAAGTCCTCCCTCTTGCTTAGGACGACAAATATCCTCACAATTGACATAATGGAATGTCGGTGCTATTCCAAAGGAAATCCCTCTTTATTCTCTCTAAACGACCAGAAACACTAGCTGAGATGGTGAATAAAGACATGAAGTGGATAGGCAGGATCCATAAAGTGTCCTTTTCAGCAAGGTTAGGTTACCCCCAGTGGACAACATCTTAGATTTCCATCCCGCTAGTCTCTTATGGAACCTCTCCACAACAGGGTCTCAAACTGCTATGCTTTTATAAGAAGCACCCAGAGGAAGACCAAGATAAGAAGGGATATTATCAACTTTGCAACCAAAGAACTGGGCTAAGTGATGAATATGTGAAACCTCACCAATGGAGATAAGTGCACATTCAGCTAAGTTGACCCTTAGTCCCAACATAACTTCAAAAAGTGGAAGGATGCACCTCATTGCTCTGATCAGGCTTACAAAATATGCGGGTATCATCAGCAAAAAGCAAATGGGAAGCTGTAAAGTTAATGGATTCTAATCGTGTATCCTGCAAAAAGCTGTATAGTTACAGCCTAAAAGAGACTTAACAATTGGAACAAAATTTCTCCTCCCAAAAGAGTGAAGTCTTGAGAGTCCTGTATCCTTGGTGCGCTTGGAAAATTGCACACTATCAAAGTCTTATGTTTCCATCCAAATAACCTAAAAGATAGCATGCTCTAATAATAACTTTGTGTTTTACCTTTCTTCAAAAACTGCTCTCGCTTGCCAAAGATGATGTTTGACACATCTGGCCAGAACAAAGGTATAGCCCTAGCAACTCAGTGCAAGAGATCTAGCAAATGTGTAGTGGGGTAGCAAATGATCAGTGGATTCAAGGTCCCTTTTGCACATGAAGCACCTATTGACCTAAGTTTTTCCCGTCTTTGGCAGATTATCACCAGTCAAAAACTTACCTTGAGCTGCTTCCCACACAAAAAGGACACTTTCATAGGAGCAGTCGTCTTCCAGATATTCTTCCACGGGAAATCACTATCTGAACCAGAGAGAGCCGGGGTGCATCAAGAGGAAGAGAACTTCAGTTTTTGTAATCATAAAATTAACCTGCATCTTGGCGCTCTCGATCTTTCCTATCCCTACCGCGCAACCACGATTTAAATTCTAGTCCTTACCTCCGACACATGGCGGCCTTAAGCCCAATGTTGGTAACATCTTTTAACCTTTTCGTAACTTGATGTTGGTAACATTGGGGGATTTAAGTTTTTATGGTTTGAATTGCCAGTGGAGGTGGCGCCCTTGAGCCCAATGTCCGTAACATTTTCTAACCTTTTCAGAACTCAATGTTGGTAATACTGGGGGTTGTAGGTTTCTGAAGCCCATGGGCCCAATGGTTTGGAAAATCATGTTACCATATAATTTTGCGAGCGATTTGGAACAACTGCAACTGATTAAGAGTATCAGCTTCGGTGACATTCTGATAATATCTCATCATATACTGAATGCACACTTAAGGGCTGGATAGCATCGGTTGGTTTTAGCTGTGTCTCATTAAACCCAATATTCGTTGTCCCTATCTTGGGAATTCTTCGTTGGATCCTCTAATTGGAGGTCCAAGTTTGATGTCATGTTTGGATCAGAATGGCCACCACTTGGGAACACAATTTGAATTGTATAACAGCAGCACCAATGATAGAGTTTCCACCATCTTATCTTCTGGAAGTGTTGCCATGTACCAAAATTTAACTTTCCATGTGATGTGACTTTTGGGGGTTTTTTGTTTTTGGTGAGGGTAAGGCAAATAACATGTTTAATATAGAAAGAAAAAGGAGAAAGGCACGATTGGATTGCTGGCTGCTTGTTTGGATCCCTATGTGTGGGTTTTCCTTCAAGCTTGCTTCTGATAGCAAGTCTCTTGACCTTTTAAGATACACAATGAAATGTGTCTTTTCAAGTTGTTGGATGACCTGCAGTATGTATACGATATACCTCGCCAGTTACACATTTTAAGTCTTCAGTAACTCTTACTTTGTGAGTCTTCTTTGCTTCTTTTGAAGGAGCTAGCTCCAAATAATTATCTGCTATATTACATGAACTCAACAGTAGTGTATCTTATTGACCAAAATGTTCTAGCGTGCTTACTTTGTCCTCTCCTTTAGATGAAGAGATTATCCCTTTAATTATAGACGCAGCGCCGCACATGCTTCTGCTTTTGAGGTTCAGGAGTATATTTGGCTTCTTTGATCTGGATACTTCCTTTCTCTCAATTTCTTGTTTTGATAATGCCCTAATTCCCCATTTCTTTTTAAATTACAGAAGTTTGATTGCCTTTATGTTATTTTTTCTTTCCCTTTTTTTAGATGATGCTTTCTTTTTCTGCTGTTCTTGCTAGTTTACAAGTTTGAACCATTTCCTTGTTTCCGTATATTCTGTCCAACTACTTTACTAGGTTGGTGTTGATTACGTTATAGTGAACATTCATTTTTCTTGGTGAAGAAGCATCTCCTGACCAGTACATCAGTGAATATATTTCAGAAAGTTGGAGTCATATAGCTGATTAATATGCGCTTGTATTGGTCTACTCATCTGATTAATATATACTGGTGTTCCAGGCGACATCTAGACACATCAATTTTGTTACGTAAGTGTTTTGTTTTAGCTTTAATATAATAAACATTAACATATGTTGCATAGTCAATGACAACAAGGTAAAATGTCAAAGAGGGTTATACCATTCAGGTTTTGGATTCATGATATGTATAGCCTTCTTGCATGCGTTGTATTTAGATCTGAACCAGTGCACTTATATCTGATGGCTATCCACTCATACATATCTTGTGCACATACTTCCCTAAGCTTTTTGGCACACCGCCAAGTATGTGGAAATCCGTTTGACTATTGTTCTTCTGTTGACATGTGTATAGTATAAACAGTGCATCTTTTTTAACATTTTGCAGATTCTTACGGCCCACCAGAATGAAGTATGGTTTGTGCAATTTTCTTACAGTGGAGAATATTTGGCTTCAGCATCAAGTGACTGTACTGCTGTAATATGGAAGGTATTTGTTAATTTTTCTTATTATCGGATTTTAAATTAGGTAACAAACTTTGAAGTGTTTCTTTGTGCCATAGATCTGAGACTTTCCAACTTATTTCGGATTGCCAATTTTCAGTTGAGTACCAGACCTCCTCTCTCCCACCCCACCCCCCAAAAAAAAAAAAAAAACAAACTGGGCAGGACTTTGGTGTAATGTTTTGGCTTGATTTGTGAAGGAATCCTAGTTTTTCATTTATGCATTTCTAACCTTCTTTTCTTCACATAGGTACTCCCTGATGGGGATTCACGATAAAACACACATTACAGAGCCACCAGAACCCGGTATCTTTCGTAGCATGGAGTCCAGATGATATGATGTTACTCACGTGTGGCAATATGGAAGTTGTCAAGCTATGGGATGTGGAAACTGGGTTGTGCAAGCGCACTTTTGGAGACCCTGGATTCATACTTAGCTCATGTGCATGGTTTCCAGACTCGAAAAGACTTGTGTGTGGAAGCTCTGATCCAGAAAAAGGCATTTGCATGTGGGACTGTGAGGGGAACGAGCTTAGGGTTTGGAGGGGAATAAGGATGAGGAAGGTTCTAGATCTTGCTGTCACCTCAGATGGCAACCATCTCATAAGTGTGTTCTCTGACAAGGAAATTCGGATACTAAATGTCATAACAAATTCTGAGTGTATGATCTCTGAAGAGCATCCAATCACATCGCTGTCGGTCTCAGCAGATGGGAATTTCTTCATTGTTAATCTTAATAGCCAGGAGATCCATATGTGGGATGTCGCTGGTAAATGGAAGAAACCACTCAAGTATACAGGGCACAAGCAGCACAAGTATGTGATAAGGTCCTGCTTTGGTGGTTTTAATAGCGCATTCATCGCCAGTGGTAGTGAGAATTCAGAGGTATCTCACTCTTTTCTTTGCCCTTTGTTCTTTTTACCTGTCTACTCTTCTCTTTGTTGCTTCTGCCCTTTCCCTCCCGCCTAGTTGCCGAGTTGGTCTATTCCAGCCCCGCCAAAAAATATCAGGGCCGGCCAAACAATCTCAAGGCTAAATATATCTCCAATTTTGTATGAGAACTGGGTGTTGTTCTTGCCAGATTCACTTGGGCTTGTGCTTTGCTACCTTCTTTTCTGACTATTTAGCTAAGTTAAATTTAGTCGATTTCTTTCCGGTTTCAATTAAAAGAAAAACTTCTTCCAATTAGTTTTGCCCCACCCAAAGAACAGGCTCATAGTGGTGACCAGCTATCCAGTCTGGGTTGCGAAGACAGCTCATGAAGACCTATAGAAGGAAATGAGCTTGTTCAGCTTCAGCCTTGTCTCATAGAACTGACTTGGAGCTGGGAAAGCCTGAACCAGCATAACATGACCCAAACCCGACTTGAAGTTAAACAGAATCTGACAAGAACCAAACTGATTTTGACCCGAAATCGACAAGATTTGACCGTTTAGTATGTAACATGTTTTTGCTATTTTTGAGTTAATCCAAGCTATTTTCAGGCTTGACCTGAAATTGACCCGATTATTAAATAGGTTGACTTGAACCGACCCATTTTTCAGCTCTACCTTTGTTCTAATTATTTTTTTCCTTAAATTATTATTTTTGAATCTTACAAAGAAAAGAAAATTGTTTTTGAGAGGGAAATGTGGAGCAAGGAAAACGATGGGTCCGTTCTGGATGGAGCTTGGATAGAAGTTGAACCATGCCAGTGAACCGAGCTATTTAGCCCAAAAATACTTGCCAACTGATAGCGAGTTTGTTTTACTAGGCTGTACCTCTACATTTAAAAAGGAAAGCTTTTTAAGTGATGAATCTGACCGATAACTTCCTACTTGACAGGTCTATGTATGGAACCGGCTGAGATCCAAACCGATCGAGGTCTTATCGGGTCATTTGATGACTGTGAACTGCGTAAGCTGGAACCCGAGGAACCCCAGATGCTGGCATCCGCTAGTGATGACCACACCGTCCGGATTTGGGGTCCTGCCATTTCTACGACAGATAGAGCCTGAGAAGTTCTGTTGGGAACATTTTTTTGAATAAGAAAGCGTGTACATAATTCATGCATTTCCCTCTATGTACATACCTATTCCCTTGTTGATTCTGTGGGGATTCCCTACTATGTTTTGTAATCTAGGGTGTTTTTTGTTTTATTTTTGGTTTTTCCCTTAAAATTTTGGCCTTTTCCCTCCATTGTAGTATACATGCCATTAAGTTATGTAGTGGGGTGCTTTTCATTGACTAACAATTTAACATATGATTTGGTTTTTCTTTGGGACAGGATATCCTTGGCTTCTTTGGTCAGTTACAGCTTGTTGCAGGGGTCAACTACTCCATTTAGAGTAGAGTAGGCAGCCCGGGGGGGAGGATTCCCCAGACCCGTCGAGGGCAGGGAGGGGTGAGGAATCTGGTCTCTAGGCAAGCGCCCCCCAACCTGAACGGGAAAATTACCCGCCCCGTCCCCACTTCTTGCCCCATCCCCACTTCTTGCCCGCTAATGTTATCAAATTTTTTATGGCTAATCGCAGAGGGCATAAAGGTGAATAGACTGGAAAGAAACTCTAGTAGCCAACCATAATTTTGGAATCTTCAATCTTCAAACATTTTTCAGAAATCAAAACCACTGTCTTCTCTTGCTCAGGACCTCAAGTCGCTCTCTTCAGTCTTCTCCTCTCCTTTGGCTCTCCTCAATCGCGGTCCTCGGCTCCACTGTCCGTGATTGCCCGTCATCGAAGCTATGTTAAGAGAATCGACCCAATCGGAAGAGTGGGTCAATCGGTTAACCAGTTGGACCGTTTGGACCAGGTTAGACCGGTTGACCCGGTCTCACTGGTTGAATGTGGTTAAATCGGCGTGACTCGGTTGATCCTAAAATTTATTCTCTATATGTTTTCAATTTATTTTTCCTTATTTTGCCTAATCGTAAATCTAATTTTTTTCTCTACATAAGCAATTAATAATATATTCATGACATTTCTTCTGGTTCCATATATCTATTTACAATATTTACATGAGTCTTAAAAAATTGAACATCAAATAAGCACAAAAATAAGAACTTGAAATTACAACAAACAGAGAAGCAGGAGCTAGACCACAAAGAAAAGCAAAGGCATTACCATAGAGAGACACAAATTGAACATTAATCAAGATAAATACCACAAAGAACAACTAAGATAAATTATAATCTAGTCACTCCGGAAAGCATAAAAGTTGAACATCAATTAAGGTAAATTACAAAGAGCAAGGGCATTAACACAGTGACGCACGAGCCAGAGCAGAGAGAAGCACCGAGGAGCAGCAGCGCAACACCACCACAGGCAAGGAGAGGAGAGGGGAAACCAGCGTAGCAAAAGAGAGAGAGAGAGAGAAACTGAGCGAGTGAGGAGAGGAGGACTGAGTGAGAGTGAGAGAGAGGAAACCAGAGAGACTAAAGAGGCCGACCGGCGGCTGGCAAGCACCACTGCCACTGAGGCAAGGCAAGGCCGCAAAGAGGAGACAAAAGTGGGGACTAATGCAGAAGCAGTGAAGAGCTAGAGAAAAGGAAGACTGAGACAAGTTTAGGGTTTTTCCAGCAGGTTATATAGAAGCCTAACAATCATGGTTGAACTACGGTTTTGTCGGTTCTGCCAAGTCAACTGGGTTGACCGGTTCAGATAGATTTTTCCAGTTCGATTGCCTAAATAAGCCTAGCCATTAAATTGACAGCCAAACCCATCGGTCGGACCGGCTAGTTCTGTCTAGTTTTCGTAACATAGCATCGAAGCTCTCCTCTCTCCGTAATCCCAGTCCCTAATAGCCTCCTCCATCTTGCTCGCCGGTTGCTATTGCCTAACATCCTCTCATATTTTACCGCCAACGCATGTCGTCCTTCCTGGCCCCTACCGAAGTCCTCCTCTCTCCTCAGTTGTAGTTCTCACCTCCTACTTCTTGCTTGCTTGTTGCATACTACGGCCTCACATGCTCTTAAATATGATATTGGAATTTGTATTTCTAAGAATTGAAATTTAACTTCAGGAATAGAGGTGGCCCCTGCAAGGCCGGGAGCGATTTGGGGGATATCTCTGTGGCTCCCACTTGCCTCTTGTCCAACTTTAATTTAAAGTCATTTTTGCAAACAGGTAACTGCTTGACCATTAACTCAACAAATATATCTACAAAGTACTTTGGGCATACCCAAACATTACACCAAATTTATGGTCTATCTATCCATGATCTGTGTATTTGTTTTATGTTTGTCACTTGATACTTTAAGAAATCCCTAATTTTCTTTACAATTTCTGCAAGCTGCGCTCTCTTGCCTCTTGAATTGTCTAACATTCCTTTCCTGCCATACATAATTTACCATTGCAGCGAATAAAGGAGCTAGTACCATTGTCGTAGTTAGGTTAAATTGACCACCTACGAGCCATATGTTCCATTCACTTCTCCAGATCGAAGAGTCTTGGTGGAGATTGTTTAAGATCTCCTAGGCAAATGAGCACTCGCAAAAATAGATGATTAATAGACTTTTGCTTGGTTACATAAGTTACATTGGTTGTCATTCATAGGTATCCAATGTTGCAGTCTATCCTTAGTCAAGATCTTCCTCTTTAAGACAAGCTATAGACATATAGAGTGTTTAGGTAGGGTATATCTATGCCATACAAACTTCCACCAATTAACATTTTGGTGGTGATCTTGAATTTCTTCATAGGCAAGTCTAACTTGAAATTTGCCTCCTCTGGTAACTATCCATGTTTGTGTTTGAGTATCACACCATCTATGCATGTACTTTCTCACTGCCAAAAATTTCCTTACATATCGCCTATCCCCGCTTTTGGTGTTGCGGTTTTCCAATTTTCCCCTTTCAAATAAACAATGTGTATCCACTTCATCCAAAGAATTTCATAATTTTTTGCAATGTGCCATAGTTGCTTTACAATTAAAGCATTGTTCCAAAGACCACATCTTCGATTCCAAGCCCACCTTATCGCTTAGGGCAATATACATCTTCCCATGCAATCTGGAATAATTTTGCTTTTGCCTGTTTCTCCACTCCATAGATATTACTTACAAATTTTCTCCATTTCTTTCATCACTTGATTAGATAACACAAAAATAGAGTCCGATAAATATGCATGCTTATGGGAACCGAATTTACAAGCCGCAATTTGCCGAGCATAACTCGGTTTTCTATTCCCCCATCCTTTGAGTCTTTTGGTAATATGTGCTACAAGTAGATAACAATCATTTATATTCAATTTCCCTAGCTTAAGTGGAATACCAAGATATTTCGTAGGTAGGACTCCTTTTTCAAAACTTGTCAATTGTAGTAAGGTTTGTTCCATTTCACTTTGCACACTAGTAATATATATTTGGGATTTCGAGTATTAGCCTCAAGGCCCGACACCTCTACAAATGTAGTAATAGCCTTCATAATACGGAAAATGGAGTAGAGTTTTGCCTTACAAAATACAAGCAGATTATCTCGCAAAGATGAGATTATTCAATCTCAAGTCTTTGCATCTAGGGTGAAACTTAAAATGAGGATCTTCAGCCACCCCTTACAATAATCTTGATAAATATTCCATATCAATAACAAATAGGAGGGGGAAAGAGGATCTCCCTGTCATAGTCCTCTACTACTATTAAATTACCTATGCAGGGCACCATTATAGCTCAAAGAAAAAGAAACAGATGGAAATACACTCATAAATCCATTTACTAAACTGATTAGGGAAGCCCACACCATGTAACATCTCATTCAGGAATTCCCAAGAAATAGTATCATAAGTCTTCGTTATATCTATTTTGATGATACATCTAGGAGAAATATTCTTTCTCCTATAGTGTCTCACTAAATCCAGCCTAATCATAACATTATGTAAAATTTCTCTCAAATGCAAATACAACTTGATTCAGCATAATAATGGAAGGCAACACTATTTTCGAGTCTTTTGCAAAGCATTTTGGAGACAATTTTATATAGCATATTGCAACAACAAATAGGATCTGTAATCAAGAAGTGTCCGATGATGATCAATTTTTGGGACTAGAGTGATAGCAATGGAGTTGATTTATTTCAATAGGTGTCCATGTTTAAGAAATGCTAAGACATCATTGCTTACCTATGCACCAAGAATATCCCAAGAAGCTTGAAAAAATCTGCTTCCAAATCCATCAAGCCGTGGACTCTTTGTTCCATCAATGTACCAAACAGCTTCTCTAACATCTTCCTCTGTTAAGGACTGGAGTAGGCTTTGTCTCGTTATGCAAATACACAATTACCCCGTTGTAGTATAATCCATTTCACTGCTCCTCTATGTGGTTTAGTAGTTAATAATTCCTTAAAAATACTAAGTAATACTTATTCAATCATAGTAGAGTCAAAAATCAACTGCCCTTCCTTGTTTAGTAAAAACATATTCTACTTTGATCTCATCTTTGCCTCGGAAAAGCATGGAAGAATGCAGTATTTAAATCACCTTCTTTAAGCCATTTTACTTGCTTATTTGAATGTGTGCTTTTCTTGCTATTTGTTTCAACTGTGCAAGTATTTTCAGGTTTTTCTATTTAGCATCATATAATTCTTCATTTCCTTGGCCATTAAAGATGACCTCTTGAATCTACGAGTAATTGTGATCCGACTTGAGCCATTTTCATCTCTAAATGAGTAAATTCCTCTTTATGGAGTCGTCTTAGTGCTTGCTTCATATTCCTCATTTTGTGTACCACTATAAACATTGGAGATCATGTACCAGGGAATACCCAATTAGTTTTCACCATATTGGAGAAACTGTAGTGATTATTCTAAATGTTGTAGAACTTAAATGATGTTCTCTTCCTTTGAATTTTATGATCATTAACAATGAAACAACAATGATATGATATTCCTCCTGGAGATACAATGCAATCTACTTCAGGAAAACTCTCCAACCAAGCAAGCATTAGTTAGAGCCCTATCCAGTCTAGAAAAAAAAACTCTATCCATACCACTTGCTTATTAGTCCATGCAAAATGTGCCCCAATGTGCTTCATCTTCTGCAAATTACAGTCATCAATGCAATCCTAAAATTCAATCATGTCCAAATAATGGGTAGCAGCGCCCCCAATTCTTTTATCCTCATGGAGTATACAATTAAAATCTCCTGCAACTAACCACTTATCCATCGCAGAGCTAGTTTCAACTAGAAATTACCATAAACATCTTCTTTCCACACTATCATTTGAGGCATAAATTATAGTCATATGGAACTCTTGTCTGTGATTCGAGTATGTCGAGCCAACAAGTGTATAGCCCGGGAAAGTATATTTAGAATCTTTACCTAAAAAAAATTGCATCCCAAATTTCCCATATCCTATTCTTTGTGTCCTCGGTTGCGTTAGAGACTACATTCCAATTCCTACACATCTTCTCAGCCACCAACTCTACATTACTTTTCCTCACTTTTGCTTATAATAATCATGCCATTTTAATGGCTTTATTATGTAAGAAGAGGCATATATCCTCTTGGTTAGAGGGGCTGTTTATACCCCTCACATTCCAGCATGAAATACTGTCCATGGTCCGTCCTTAGGTAAGCCCTGGGGGATCCTCATGTCCTTGTGAAGTCTACGTAACCTGTTCCACTATGTGTGTAAGCAATTTAAAAGTATTTGCTCGCCCAATGTCCTCTCCTTCAAGGTGACCCTCCGGACTAGGGACAATCATTGTTACTTGGTTGATTTATTTGATCAACTACTAGCTATAGGTTGAGGCCTCACTTTTGGTACCCAAATTTTCTTCAATCCCTTCCTACAATCCTTTTCAACATGTCCAAATATTCCACATTTTTGCATTTCTCTGGAAGCCATTCAAACTCCACCATTTGTATGATCAAGTTATCTTTCTCATCAATAAACTCTACCACCTTAGGTACCAATTTTGTAACATCCACATCAACAAGAACTCGAGCATACTTTAATCTCCCTTTATTAGCTATAATTTTATCTCGCCCCAAGAGGCCCGCCTACTAGACTAGCCACATTACTTAACCCGTCAACTCCCCAAAATTTAGGAAGCAATATATGAAATTGGATCCAAATAGGAACATAATTTACGTCAATGTCAAAACCTTCACCTAGTAACCATTGCTTCACAATAAGTGGTTTCTTGTCGAAGTAGTATATATTGAACACTCGGGTATAACTTTCTATCTCTCTATAGTTTTGATTTTAAGTCATTCTACACTTTTAAGAAACTCATATCTAAGTTTTCATTATTTTCTAACCCACTTGAAACCATTTATCAAGTATGACATTCTTAAGCTGTATTTCGACCCACTCGGAATATTGTTATGAGTAAATAATTTCTCAAACACTTTTTATCCCGAGTACCGACTTGGTGTTCAAACCGAAATTGAATTATAACATTAATTTTACTTTCTAAGTCGATCTATTTATTGAAATTATTTACTTGATCAAATTTATATATTATGATTCTTTATTCTTACTAATTTGATCATTTTAAGGATTGACTCAAGATGAAATTTGAACCTAATGAATATCGAGCTCGGAAAATTCCATTCTTTTAAGGTCGAAGATAATTAAGTGCTTAATTATTTTGAATAAATTATTATCTTTGCCTAATCTTGGACCAAAATATTTTTACACTTTGAGTACCACTTTGATTTACTTTTACAGAGTTGATTAAACAAGCGTAATCTATTTTTGAAAAACAAAAGTAACCTAGGTTTCTAGCCGTTAAACACCAAGCAAATAGAAATCAACCATTTCTGGACATGGCTTATACACCTTGTCGGGGTTGTTTGTTTCCAAATCCGGTAAACTTCAACTTTGTGTCCAACGGTTGTTTCCACCCCGCATTTTAGTCACAACCAGAGGGATAAACTACTTTTTGAGCCAAGGATCACCACACAACAGTCATATTTCAACGGATCCTTTTTGAGTGACTCGGACTAACCGTTACAACGACTATTGAAGCTCACCGGTTCGGAACAAGTCTCAATGGCTAATCCGCTCTTACTGTGTATAAATAGAAGACACTCCACAAGACTTGAAGATTGATGAACACATTGATTAACACTTACTTAGTGCTTACTTACTCAATCTTCAGCTTGCAACTCCAATTTTGTAATTCTTATTTTCTAAGTTGTAAAGAAAAGACTTGTAATCACTTTTATTCTTTTTACTTTCTTTCTAAGACCCTTGACTGAGCTGTAAGGGTTAACTCAACTCGCTTGTCCCTAACTCGTAAAGGATACCTCGGTTAGGAAGTATTAGATCGGATAAGAGAATTTATGAGTTTAGGAAAACTTGTAATTGAATTGTCTAAGGGAGCAATTTCGTAAAGAGTCGAGTCCTTGTATTTTGTGGATTCAAAATAGTGGATTTGACTTTATTTTTGGATTAGTACTTGTCCGTGATTTTCTGTTCCGGGAGGGTTTCGACGTATTTCTCGTGTATTGCACTTTCCGAGTTCATTCTAGACTCAAAATTATTTTTTAAATCTGTTTTGTGCAAAACAGACTTATATTTTCGGAAAATTCTTCCATCACCCTATTCACCCCCTCTAGGGTGACTTAGTCTCTTGAAGAGCAAACCTTCATATATGATGATTTAGAACCTTATCCTAATCTAAAGCAAGCATAGAATCAAACTATAGAGGTCCCATTTTCCTTCTTGAATACTTTATCAACCACCATAGTACCCCATATCCTTTTAAAAATCCTTCCATCACCCTCACCGAGGGTTTGCTCCCAGAACTCTACGAGATAAGGGCGATTCCCAATATACCACTTCTATTTCAATATTAGATACTTTAATTTTCTCGTATGAGTTTTCCGTTTTTCTCAATTAGAGGAATATAATCTAGTCGAAATCTTGTGTTCGATATCTTTGTTATATCAATTTCTACTTTCGAGTCGCCAGCGATTCGTGGAGACCTTGAAGCCGATCTACCCACGACGTAAGCTGCACATTTACTCTACTTTCTTAATCTTGGGCATCCGTAGGTGTTCCATTAGCATCGAAAGCAACAGAGAATTCACTGGATTGACGGGAACGGGAGGCGGAGTCACTACCGTTACCGCGATCAAGGATTTAGAAGGTCTAAGATTTAGGATTTGGAAGGAACGAGAGGCGAGTCATTTTTTGTTTGGGTGTTTTATATCAATTTCTCCCCCTTCAAACTATATTGTACTTTCAGGAGTATCTTGCAAGGTAGACACAAAAACACAAACTTTCCTTTTTCTTCTTTTTCACTCTAGAAAAAAAGATCTCTCCATAATTCCCTATTTTCACCGGTTTCTATAAAACTACGCTCCGTCACGTGCTCCAAGATTATCGTCCGAGGTGTATTCCCATTCTTACCCAACCAAAAAAGAAACTAAGAAAAAGAGGAGAATCAAAGTTTATATTTATAATTTTAAATAGTATAAATGATAAATCTCACCCTTGTTCCATTTTTTAGTAAATAGTCCAATATAGTGTGGAAAATAAGGGAAGAAAGGGGAACAAAAACATAGCGGACTAAAATTGATGCGCATAGCATTATTAGCATCCATCCAATGTTTATTCAGGATGAGGCTTGTTTCTTCCCCCCTTTTTTTAAAATCTATTATAGCGCAATTTACACACAAATTTTGATTTGTTTAGCGGTTTATAAATTTGTTTTTGTTCTAAACTAGATATTTAATTGACCATTAAAAAAATAGATATTCCTCCTTAAGAAATATACATTTTGTATCAGCAGTATTGGGTGGTATTTTTGTATCTCCTTTTTGAATTTTGTCCAATTAATAATTGAGAATTTATAATTTTAAGAAGGCTGAAAGTCAATTCATTATTTTTTAATCAGCAAAAAGTCAAATTATTGTTAATATATGAATTTACTATTTGATAGTGTTGGTAAAACTTTGATTAGCTAATGTATATGTATTATTAGTTTATAGGAGTAATTATTAGCCTATCGGCCGTGATATATTGTTTTGGCTAGATATGTCAATTCAAGTAGGTGGGTTAAGTACGAGTTAGGTGTATTTGGATTTGGAAAAATGCGGGTCGGGTGTATTTCGAGTTCGGGTAAAATACGGACGGTCATATATCGGGTTATACGAGTTTCGAGTCCACCCAACGGGTTGAGACCGCCTTTTTTATCGAGTTATTTTGCTTTTTTAATTATAAAATTCAGCATGATTTTTGCTTAAATTGCCAATAGTTTTACGAAAAAGTATAGTATATGTATTTTCTAAAAAAATATTAAAAAATATTGAAAACTTTCATTATCATATTTGTGTGAAGTCCAAGTTGAGTTGAGCGGTTTGGTCGTTTGATCCATATTAAATAAGGCCAACGAAAGATTGGGTCAATAATGGGTTGAATAATAATGTCTTGTTCTATTAATAATTTATTTAAGGTTCCGATGTTTATTTCGTATTTTCTAT
The DNA here is from genome assembly GCA_021018815.1 of Talinum fruticosum. Classification (NCBI taxonomy): domain Eukaryota; kingdom Viridiplantae; phylum Streptophyta; class Magnoliopsida; order Caryophyllales; family Talinaceae; genus Talinum; species Talinum fruticosum. Next base: position 4,200,290 of record JAITYX010000047.1, on the reverse strand, counting down.
TATACTAAGGAGATTTATATGCAAATTTACATCATTTTAGAACACATTGAGAAAGAGTTGACCTGGGTAGGCGTAATCAACCCATTTTATTCATTAGCAAAAATTTGACTTTGTTTTAACTTGACCCATTGCCCATCTTAGGAGGTATGGTTCAAATTCAGCTAAAACAGTTTCGAATAAATAAGAATTAGAGATTTACAATAAACTAAAACTATTATTTTTAATTATAACATCAAAATTTTAAATCATTATAGTAATATTATTTTTACGTAACAAAAGTATATTATTTAAGATGTGACTAGGTATATTGAGTTCACCAAAAATACAACAAGTATAACTTGTGCACTTTTAGTATTGTTAATATATCATGCCATTTGAATATAGATATATTTTTATTGAAATTAAATATGCATAATTTTTGTATGTAATGATTTTTTTATGAGGAAGAAGTTGAGAAATCAAATAGTATGAGTCTTTGTTTGTAAATGATTGCGATAAATATGTAATGTCTCTACAAATGATATGATATGATAAATAACCATTATTAAAAGAGTGATAAAGTGAAGGAAAAATCATATGACATGCATAAAACATTTGATCAACAAGGCACAAAGTTACAATTGTTGTTTTTAGTGCCTTGACCCAATGGGTCAAACGGGTTCGGGTTGGATTTGACCCGTTAATTTGCGAGTTTTTTGAATTCGGGTCGAGAAAATTGTGTCCAAAACCCAAAATTTTCGGGCGGATTCGGGTCATGTCAGCTTTTGCCAGGTCTAGTTTTGGCACATATGTTATTGATAATGATAAATGCATTACTAATAATAATATGGATTGTTGTTTCACAAATCAAATCACATCTTGTGAACCAATTTTTACAAATAATTTTAGTTAAAATAGCTATACAACTGCACAAAAAGCTATTGTACGATCATAACTTTTCATCCAAACTTAAATTTAAAGAATTTATACAATTTTTGTTATCGGAGTTTGACTTTTACTCAAAGTAAAACTCTAATTAGTTTCTTTAATAATAAATTATAACTCTTAGTATGAACCTTACTTTTTACACGATTGAAGGGATACAAATATATGAAGTCTTATCCATTACAAGTAGAAAGATCGATCCTAATAAACACAATTCTAATCGGATCAAATAAAAAAAACAAAAAAAAGCATGAGTTTTTGTGGCTTCTAGACTCTTGGAACGAGTCAAAGGGAGCATATTCAATGTCACCAAAAGATGATTAGTTTGACAATAACAAAAATTGACCAAGTCGTTGATACAGAAATCCATCAATTGACTATCAATTTTCTTGTACACATTATGCTTTAAAAAGTGTCTTCTAGTGGTGAAAAAATGGAGACAAGAGAATTAGACAATCAAACATTGTGTGGAGCTTTTATTGGCCAACTAAATAGACAAAGAATGTAGGGGCTAAATCACACAAATTCTCTAAGCTTACTACATCAACACCTTATCCCAAACTCCTTTTTCTTTTTTTCTTTTTTTTTCTCTATTTCATTTTATTTTTAAAGAAAAAGAAACTACTCAACACCCCCACTCATTATCTCTTTCCATTGAGACAATCATACAAAGATAATGGCTACCACATTTTTAGCTAATATTAAAACCAATAATAAAGTTTTCAAGTTTTATTATTAAGGTTTTTGGATTAAAATAAATTATATTTTTAGAAGGTTTGGATGTTTATATACCCTATTTAAAGTTAGATTGGCATATACTATACTTTAAAATTGGAAGTAATTATTTTTCTAAACCAACACCGAGTTAGGAGGTTGCGCACTCAATTTTTAAAGTTGTAATTGTCTCAATTGACTCTTTAAAAGTAATTACAACTTTAAAGGTAAAGGTACAATGGTAAACACACATTACTTCCACATCATAATTAAACTTCTAACTTAGTGTTGGTTTTGAAAAATAATAACCCTCTAAGTACAATACACGTTCAACCAACTTTAAAGTAAGGTATATAAACGTCCAAATTACCCACATTATGATTTATTTTAATTCAAAAACCTTATTATTAAAGTTATGAGTTGAAAATTTCATTTACAATTTCTTGTGCACCTAATCACATGTACTAAACATGACAAATATGTAATATGAAACATAGTTAAAATATTAGTGTTGTACATTTACAAGTGTATTTTTTACAAACATTTATTAATTTGCATATACGTCCTCCTTGATCAATTACGCCAATCCCAAAGGCAAGCCCAAGCAAAGAAAAGTCATAATTTGAAGACCCAATAAATCTTTGCAATTAATATATTTATGGGGTAATATTTATTCAAATATTGTACTTACACACAGTAAAAAGTCGAATATAAGTGATAAAAATTAAACTGAAAGTATAAATAATATTAAAATTATAAGAAGAGGAGCTCACTCTTAAGTTATGTAGAATTTGTAATAACGAGAAAAGGTGGGTAGAACAATTATAGTAAAATTATTGACAAGATAAAAAACATAAACATCTTATCCTTATTTCTATAACAAAATGAAAAAACTATGGGTTATTAAAATACAAAACGCAAAAAAAAAAAAAAAAGGAAAGAAAAATCAAGAAAGGAGCTTAACAAAATATACAATACATATTACAAAAGCTAGAAATTAACTAATTAAGAAGAAGAATCAAACTTGTAAAATTTATCAACAGCAACTGAAACATCCCAAGTGCAACTAAGGCCTTTGGGGATTATCACGAGATCCCCAGCTCCAAATTCTACATACTCCATTGTTGAGCTCGAGCTTGAGCCTTTTGATTTTGGGTAAACCCTAACCTTTCCTTTCACCAAATAACATGTCTCTTCTGCCTCAAATTTCAGCTGGTACTTTCCTGGAGAACAACCCCATCTGTTTTTTTATATCCCATGCATATGCATAACATGTGAAAGGGAAAAAATAATTATCATCATTATGTAAAAATTAAAAATTATAATAATAGCAAAAAATACTTGGTATCTCCTTGGTGGGATAGATTTTCTAACAAAATAAATTATTGAGAAATTCATTAGCCTTTATAGTTGAATTGAAAGATGTAAAAGTCGATTTTCTATCTAGAAATTATAAGAGAGGTTGTTGATTAAGAGTTAACATAAACTTACTTGGGCCAAGCTTTGATGCCTAGTTCAGAGAGTCTTGACTCAGAAGGGTTTTTCTCTACTATTATTCTGGGATTTTCTGTGGAACTTGATCTCCCCTTATCTACTGCCATTACTCTCTGTCTGTCTGCCTGTCTGGTTTGCAAATGACTGGGACAGTTGAGTGTCTATTACTCACATGGAGTATATGACTAACAGAAAGAAATTAAAAATATAAGTAAAGGGAGTAGAAGCTGGAAAAATGGGGGAAGAATGGAAGCTGGAGTGGATATATACGGGAAAAGAAAGTAGATACAATAATAATAGTGATAGTATTATCAGTCCTCTTCGCTTCTCTCTTTCTCATTAATATTCTTTTGACTTGGTCGTTGTTATATAAAGCCCCCACTTCATATTTAATTGTTGTTGTTTCTTTTCATAGACAAATATCTTTTTTGTTTGATTTGTGGGAGTTGGACTTATTTGTTGTTCAATCTACTTTTGCTTGAATTTCAGTTTTGTATCATTGGAAGTCTTTATTTGTCTTTGTCTCCTGGAAAAAATTGGGCCCTTCCTTTGTTTTTTCTAATTACTAAGGTGATGCCCCTTGCTATGTAAGGACATTAATTGATTTTATTTTTATAATTAATTATTTATTAATTTTATTATTTTTAATTAATTTATAATAACAAAATTAATAATGAGTTAAAAGAACTTAAGTGAATATATTATTCTTTAAATAGTTAATATAAAAATATTTATTTTAATTTTTTATAACTTATTCTTATAACTTATTATTATTATTATTTATATATTTAAGTCATTATTTATTTTTCTCCTTTTTGTAACTTTAAACTTTAAATTTTCAATTTCTTTTGAAAAAAAATTCCACAAGAAGAAGACGATATTTGATCTAAATTCACATATTACACAAATTCACAAAACTAAAACAAATTAATTTCAGAAATATACACATCCAACACAATAAACATATGACATGTAATTTTATATAAAAAAAAGTCAATCTTTAACTTAATTAAATGCATGAACCATTTAAACATCCTAAAAATTAGAGAGAATCAATATATGATTAATATGTAGGATGTTACGGCATTGCAATAATTATCTTACATTATTATAATGTCACATAAGCATTCTGCATGTCAATCATACATTGATTGTACCCAATTTGTAATATAAATATATATATATATACACTATGTTTCACTAGTCTATAATTGTTTGTTTACATGTCTTACCGTCACCTGAGGAAGGATGTAGGTATGTATTATTATTATTATTCTGTAATTTATGATTTTTCATCGAACTTTATGCTTTTTTATTTATTCATCATACTATGTATTTACTTCTGAGAACAGTTTCTTCAGCTGGTTATTGCTGGTGTTTCTTTGTTCCTTTGTTTTACAGTATACAAAGTCGAACATAAGCATTGTTTTTCATCATAAACGTAGTGGACCTCTTTTCTTAAGACTGCTCTGTATAGGATCTATATCCTCTCTTTGTATGCACCAATGGCTTCTCTATTTCTAATATTAATTTTTTTTTCTTCTAGCAAGAGTAATCAAGTTTTCTCCTTGGTTACCGAGTTTGCTAAAGGTTCGCTCAGGAACCCTTACCCTCAATACTGTTGTGGATGAATGACAACTTATTGCTGGTGTCCGGAGCACACTTGTTAAGGTATTGGCTGACTGTCGGCTGCAGTGCTCAACTGTAGCTAGAATTCTTAGGTTAATTATCGGCCAAATTCAGCGTTTGCTATCTCTCCATAAAGGTAGGCTTTTAGTTTTTCAAGGTTTCTATTTTCTTTTCATTCTTATTTTGGCAAATGCAATTAAACATTGTGTTTGTTTACCAAGGTCTTATTCTGACCAAACACCTTGTGGTTCTAAACTACCGGGCTTTGTCCTTGGTCTAACCAAATAATCTGTTTTCACTAATCAATTTTTATTGATATGTGCACTCGAGATAATTTTATTTTTTTATTTACATTTCCATTGATATTATGAGATTTCTTTTTCATTATGATCCGGATATTTTTCGAACAGTTCCACCTCACTCGCTACGTCAATAATCATCTAGGCCTAATCAGTCGGACAAAGGTAGTGTCAACCCAAGCCTACTCTTAATGGGACAGCTACAACCAAAAAAACCATTAGGACTAGGGTTTCTCCTAAATTATGGTAAATTACTAACCTACCCCCATTAAATTTCCCTATAAATACTCACCTACCCCCCAACAAAGGATAAGTTCACAACGTCAATCCCAAGACTTTCCTCTCTTGGTAAATCCCACAAATCCCAAAAATCTTACTCCGGTAAGCAAATCCTCAAGAAATTTTCCTTTGCGCACATCGAGGAAGAATTTCTCGATCCGCTCATTCGGTTCATCACACTAACTTGAGCGTCGGAAGGGCGTTTCCGAAATCCATCCCCGGGCTTCGCCTTTTGCAGGTCTCGTAGTGGCCATGTGGAGTCCACCCGATCGCGCCACGCCATCACAAGCCGGAGTAGTAAATCCTTTCTTCCTCCAAATCATCATCCACATCATCACACCGTTTTCCTCGGGAAACATTTCGGCGTCGTCTGTGGGGACAAAGGTAGTTTATGGTTGCTAGTGGTACCCGATCACGATCCAAGATGACACGTGACGCAACCGACGCCAGTCCCTCATCCTCATCATTCAATGCCTACGGGGCCAATCCACGGCGTCCCTCAAGCCGAGGACACGAGATTCATCTCGGCGGTCCACCAACAACCGCCATACTCAGCCAAAGAATTACGTCACCCTAGGGGCTCTTCAAAACTTGATAGAGACCCTCAAGACTACTATCGCACAACAAGTGTAGGAGCATGTGCGAGCCACCATGGAGCAAGTGCAAGCCCATCATACCCTTCTAGTATACCTCAACTCCTAGGTATGGCACAACCCCTCGGGAGGTCAACCTGTTGGCCACTTCTCGGGCGGGACGCCCTCACATGCAGCCCAGCCACAGCCCACCGAGGCTCCAACCGCACTCTTCCTTGAGCAGCCAAGTGCCCCCTCGATGAGGTGCCACGAAGAGGGAAATGCTAGGGGGATCATCGAGGCCAAGAGAGCTCTTCATAGAGCCAATAAGAATATCGCAATATCCCACACAGCCTCGACCCCTACGCCACCCACAGCGAGCGCTCTGCACTGGTTTGAAGGACAAGGCAATGCACTTGCACCAAAAGCGGGGCCCAAACCTCGGGGAGCGGAAGAACGGCCAGCCCCGCGGGATCGGTTACCCGTGGCCGCGACTCTCGGTGAGCCTACGATGCTCCTAAGCATGACCAAGAACGATCCATCGTGCGAGAGCGCGAGTGCTCAAGGGAAAGGCACCACGGGGCAATCGGCTATAAAAGGTCCCGAGAAGTCGGAGAGGACCAGGCGCACTCCGCCTCAATATGAGAGAAGAAAGAGTCCTTCCCCGGTGGAAGTTCCGCGACACCAACCCCGTGTCTGTTCCTGCGTCTCGGCTTCGACTAAAGGTCGACCTAGCCTACTTTCAACACTCTATTTTCAAAGAAAATCATGAACACCCCAAGACTCGAAAAGATAAAGGTCCCAAGCATCGACCCGTAAGATGGCACTACTCGACCCCGGGACCACCTGGCATACTACAAGTCCCATATGTATGTGCGGGATGGAGACGATGCTACCTACTGCGGATTCTTCCCCACCACATTGAAGGGGGTCGCACGAAATGGCTTAACGTTCTCCCTTAAGGAAGCATCTCTTCCTTCGAAGAACTCTGTGAAAATTTTGTTGCGCAATTCATCGCGAGTTGCAAACGTAAGAAAACCAATATCCATCTCTCAAAAATCAAACAGGGAAAAAATGAAACTCTCAAAGACTATGTGCGAGAGATTCCACAGGGAAGCTCGTCCTCATCCCGATCTTCAAGATGGAGTTGCGTATACCTTCTTCCTAAATAGACTTAGGAGTGGAAGATTCAAGTTTTCCCTCATCGAACGTAAGGCAACTACTCTCGCAGAGGCGCTTTGGAAGGCGGCCGACTTCATACGAGCCATGGAGATCTGCGCGATGGGAGGACGAGGAGCCAAAGAAAAAGGAAGGGAAGGAAAGTTTAATTCCTGAAATGAGAAGGAGTCCCGGGAGAACAAAGTGGACCATCGCTTCAACATCGACCCTCGAAGCATTTTGATGGAAATCAAAGGGCATCCCATGCTTAGGAAGCCACCTCCCATGTCCATTCCTCGCCAAGGCATGAGCTTCCAACAAGTACTCGTGAGTTCTATGAGTAAACCGGGCACAACACCGCTGATTGTCAAGCCCTAAAAAGGCACTTGGGGAGTTGGCCGATAATGGGAAGATCGATCGTTTTCTCAAGAAGAATACCCGTGGAACTAAGGGAGGTTCCTCAAGGCAAGAAGAAAAGAAGTTAATGTTGATAATGTCAAATGCTCGGGGCGAATAATGGCAGAGGTGATGTAGCGAGTGATGGTCCATTAATAGATCCATTAATTAGGAAAACATCGTTTAGTATACATGTAAATGAATATGATGATTTGAGTTCCAACTCTAAATCGGACCTTGACGAGAGGAGGACTTGTTTGGCCTCAATCGAGAGTGTAGTCCGAGGCTTATCGTTAAAGGATGTCGATATGGATAAATGAAAGTAAAGTTAAGGGACAATTATTCTCTTCAATCAATCAATTCGGAGTAAGCATGTGGAAGGATGAAATTGCAAATCGATTTGATTATAAGTATGAGAGGAACTATCGGAAACGTATCGTGGTAAAATGCACAGCTTGTTGAGTGTCATTTTTATGTTTGTGTACAAGGATACAAGAACATGGAGGGAATGTTTGTGAAGATCTTTAGAGGGGAGCATGCTCACAGTATGGGCGACTAATGTCGGATGGGACAGTGGGGGCAAGAGAAGGATGAGGGCAAAGCTTATAGCTCGGGTGATAAATGGGAAGGTGCAACTTTCTGCGATTACTCACCGACCGAGGTAATCAAGGACTTGCAGCTTGAATTGGGTTTACAATTGTCCTACATGCGAGCTTTGAGGGCTCGAGAACATGTACGTATTTTAGTAATGAGATGTCCAGAAGATCATTACAAGTTACTACCATGGATGTGTGTTGTGATTGTTCGGGCATATCCCGACTCAAGAGCATTTGTTGAGATGGATGGGTCGAGGATCAAGCACATATTTGTTGCTTACGAGAGGATCTCTTACTCGGGTTTATTATGGGTTACTAGAAGATGTTATTTGTGGATAGGTCTCATCTAAGTGGTCCTTATGAAGGGACCTTGCTGGTTGTCGTGGTGTTCAATGCGGATAACCACCTATTTGATATTACATATGTAATAGTGTCTAGGGAAAATAATGAAGATTGGTTGTGATTCTTGATTGTCTTGCGTGAGTCTTTTGGTGAAATGAAACCAATCATAATGTCCGATAGACACCAATATCTTTTGTATGTGGTGCTCAAGGATTTTGATCTAAAGAATCATACTTACTGTTTGAGGTGTCTAAAGGAGAACTTCAAAACAACAATAGGGAAGCTTGTCATTCGATGTGAAGCATCGAAGGAGATGTTGAAGGAAATGTTCAATAGGGTGGCCTATTCACCTACTCGTGGAGGAGTGCACGACAAGCACTCGATGAGTTAAGGAGATTCAAAAGAGAGTTAGTTGCTTGGGTGAAGGCAAATGAACCTGAACGTTGGGCCCAATCTAAGTTCACAAAGGATAGATGGGGAAGATGTAATAACAAGGCTATGAAAGTTAGAACAACCATATGCATAAGCTCCGATCTATACCAATCCCCGGCCGGTGAATGGACATCTTTAGAAATTGGGAATGAAGATGGACAAGAGGAAGGTCGAGTTAGTTGAATAGAAGAACGGTGTTGGTAAAAAGTGGAGAAGATGTTGCAAACACATATGAGAATATAAGTGCAGCCCTTGATGTCAAAATGTTCAGCCAGAGCATCGGCGTGTATAGTATGTACTTGACCAACAATCAAACATTAGTTGTGAACCTAACAAACATGACTTGCGAGTTATAAGTAGTGGTATGATTGAGAGACATAAATTATGGATTTATGACTACGTCAATCCTTGTTATAAAACCTTCTTACAGAGAACAATATACATGAATGTTGTGCATCCAATGGAGACGCATGACATTGCGTCCGTGGATGATAATATGGGCCAGGTTGTTGGTGGAAATGCACTCGATGAGGATTACAACTGTCGCATATTACCTCCAAATAACTCACGTCCATATGGGAGACCACAAACAAAACGGAGGGAATCTCAAAGGTAAGGAATGAAGACACGAAAGTGCTCTAAGTGCGGTGAAGGTGGTCACTATAAGAACACATGTAAGAATCCAAGGGCTGATTTTGACGCTAATTACGTTGGAGATATTGTGGCTGTGGAGGACTTGTTGGATAATGTTGTCTAAGGCTAAAGGGTTTCATGTTTACTTCTTATTTATCTTAGATAAGGTATGTTTATATATTTGACTAATGCTATTAAGCTTTGTATGTGTAGTTTATGATTGGAGGAATAATGTGTGTCCTACTTTTGTCAAAGGTGTGATTGCGTATTTATCGACAAGTGTAATAGGTTTAATTTTTTGGTCAATTATGTGACATAATTGTATGTAATATCTTTTTAGGAATAGAAGGTTTGTTTGCTCCAATTATGAAGACATAAACTACATCTACTAATAACCTTTGGTTATATGTTATTTATTTGGGTTTTGTGTGTGTTTTTTGGCAACAGCTTGTTTGGAATATAGTAAGTGGAAACTGATAAGTGTTATTCATATTAATTTTATCGGAGGTTGCTTCCTTATTTAGGAGATTAGGGTAGCATCAAATACGATAATTTTACCAAATATTAGCTTTTTTTGTTTGAATGAAACCACTGGAATGCATTAGAGCTTAATTATTCCACGTTTAGGTTGGAATATAATCTCAAGTCACCTTCCTATATTTTAGTACCAAGTAAACCACTCAAACCCAAGGATTTAATCTCTTAATTTCCATTATGAATGTTATTTTCCTCTTTTCTTTACACATACGTTTATTAAATTGTTCAATGAGGTCAAAGATACTTCAAATGCTTAAATTGATGTTTTACATAAGATACAAGACTCATGAGTAGTCTCGGACAATCCCACGGCTCTAGGGGATCATAGGTTTCCTTCGGAGGCCACCACGAGTCTCCCCACGACCAGTGGGGGTCAATGGTTGGCTTTGGAGGCCACCACTGACCTCCCAATGGCTGATGAGGGGTGTTGGTGTCCACCACGGGTTTTCCCACGGCCTGTGGGAGTACTCATGGTGAGTGGTTTTTACTGTTTCCACTAGGCCTCGTCAATTCGGGCAGGTGGGTTAGAGGTTGAATAATAATGACTTGTTTTGTTAATGATTGTTTTAAAGTTCCGATGTTTATTTTACCTCTTCTATTATACTAAAGAAGTTTATATGCATATTCACCACATTTTAAAACATATCGAAAAAGGGTTGATTTGGATTGGAGTAAGCGATCCATTTTATTCACTAGCAAAAATTGACTGTTTTTAACCGGTTCATTGCCTATGTGCTTTATGGTTCAAGTAAAGTTATAACAGTTTCAAATAAATAAGAATTAAAGATTTATAATAAAATAAAATTATTATTTTTAAATATAACATCAAAATTTTACAGCATTAAGTAATATTATTTTTATAAAATAAAAATATATTATTTAAGATGTGATTCGGTATATGCATTTCACCAAATACAACAAGTATAACTTGTGCACTTTTATTATTTTTAATATATTACATCATTCGAATCCAAACATATTTTCATTGAAATCAACTATGTATAATTTTTGTATATAATGCTTTTTTCATAAGAAAGAAGTTGAGAAATGAAATAGTATTAGTTTTCGTTTGTAAATGATTGTGATAAATATGTAACGTCTCTCCAAGTGATTTAATATGATAAATAACCATTACTAAAAGAGTGATAAAGTGAAAGAAAAATCATATAATGTGCATAAAACATTCAATCAACAAGAAATAGAGTTAAAATTGTTATTTTTATTGCCTTGACCCAAAGGGTCGAACGAGTTTGGGTCGGGTTTGACCAGCTAATTTGCGGGTTTGATTTTTTCGGGTTTGGTTTTTTTGAGTTCGGGTTGAGAAAATCGCGTCCAAAACCCAAAAGTTTCGAGCGAGTTCGGGTCGGGTTTTGGGTCCGGTTAATTTTTGTCGGGTCTAGTTTTCACCCATTGCTGTCCACCACGATTTTCCCTTGTCTGGGGTGCCCGTGGTCGGAAAATAACTCCGAGACTCTTTTTCCCCTTTAAAATAAGTTCATTAGCGATCATGTTCTAATTATCTTAAACCTATTTAATCCTCCTTAAACGTATAAGATATCACATATTTATCCTCAAATCTCTATATAAATATTTATGAGATTCTCGATCCTAAAAGGAGCTTATACGATATAATGAAAGAAAGTCGTCGGATAATCGAAAAGACTCGACATAGATACATCCAATTACATTATGAACATCTTATATAAGTAGTGATTATTCCCATGGATGTTATACATGGGTACAAATTTCATTTAAGCACATTTATCATCCGCACTACATAAATGAGTTATTCGGAGATTACCAAATTTCCCCAAAAACAATTCATGTTTGTTAAACTTGTATAATCTTGTGGATAATGAAAAGATAGAACCACTTAAAATTGTGTAACCCAATTCTTTCTGACTACGTCATTGCACCTCTTGAGTATATTTCACTTGTTACAATTTTTTAAGTGAGATAATCTCATTTAATATAATCTCATTAGTAATCATGTTTAAACATCTTAAAACTGTTTAATCCTCCTTAAATAGATCAAATATCACATATTTAATGCTCAAACCTCTATATAAGTATTTATGAGATTCTCTATCCTAAAAAAAACTTATACGATATAATAAAAAATGTCGTCATATAATTAAAAAAACTTGACATAAATACATTCAATTCTATTCCCATGTACGTTCTACATCCGTACGTATTTTATTCAAGCATGTTTGTCATCCACACTACGTAAATTAGTTCTCCCAGGATAACCACATTCATTCCCATGGATATTTTACATTGGTGATCACATTGTTTATTAACTTGAAAGTATTTTTTTTTTTTGTTTTCGAGATCCCCATCAAGTGAAATGATATTGTTTCTTGGTTATCTTAGTGACTCTAAGAACATTTATGTTACATATATATTACATATTGAAAGTCCAACTTTGATTGTTTTATTTGAAAAAATGAATTTGTCATCGGTTTATTCACGAGTAGTTTATAAAGGGAAAATGAGACAGGTCTTTTCAATTACTAAAATGTATACCAAATTTTATGAATTTGACGACTACACATTTGACCTATGAGCGACTTTAAAAGCACAAAAAGAAAAATACACTGCATTGGTTAGAGATTAAGTTCTTCTTTCGCTCAAAACGTCTTGGCGGAACTACAATCATTCAATTTTCCTGTCATTATTAAAAGAAGAATGTCGATTAAAATTATAAAGGAAACGTTGAATCCATTTTTTATTAAATACTAAAACTTACCTTGATAATGAAAACACATGTTTGTCATCACCGGTCATACGACGGACATATACTTTGGATGTATCCGATAATATTGCCCCTCCTCCAACAAAACCCAGTGTCTTCGTGGGAAAACAACCTATAATAACACAAACTCTACCATGACACATAAGTCATCACTGATGGATAACATTCCCCTACAAACACTTATATAAGTCAATTCAGCCCTTCAAACATACAAAATGTAATAATTTAAGATAATACAACAATTCACAAGTACACATTTTTCGGATGTCAACGAGCAATTGTCAAGGATAACGAAAATTCTCAGAATAACAATATCATTTGCAATGCATAATATTTTCCAAGTAATCATTCTCGATCAATTTCATGCATTCTCAATAGATATACCAACCACTTAAAAATACTTTAACAACAATACATCAAACACATACAAAATTTACATAAATTTATATGCATCACCCTATGTCTTTAATATTAATCGAACACACACCCATACTAATCACCTCATTTTTCATAGTTAATAGCAATAATTATAAAGTCTGATAACCTCCAATGAACAACATTCAAATTTACCTTACAATTCACCATAATCTAACACAATCAACCTCCAATAAACAATATTCATTATAAACTCCAACTTTGGGTAGTAAAACCCAACTTGCTTGTGGTGTAACACATCAAAAATATAAATCCAAAAATAAAAAACCTAAGCCTCAAATACATATAAATTCAAAGCTCTAACCCATTGTAACCCAAGTTAACATCTTTATACTACACAAGCACACTCACTAATATCATATTCCCTACAAAATTCTTTCAATGTAAACGAAATTCAACTCATTTTGCCAAAAAATCATCCTCCCCAATAATCCAAACCATTCAAACACAAAAATTAAACATATACACAACTTACCGGTTAAATTGTGGTTTGATTCTTCTTCTACCATACTTTGAGGCCATCTTCTCTATTATTGTTGTTGCTTGTTGTTGTTTTTCTTCAAGTGCTTCTTCTTCTTCATGCTCTTTTCTCATCTCCCCCCTTTCTCTTTCTCTCTCTCTTTTCAATTTCAAACAAATGAGAAGTGAAGGACTTCACTTGTTTCAGAAGGAGGAATTCAAAAAAGCGTAATTATATCATTTTTCTTCAGTCACTTTGCCCCTAAGTTGCCACGTTAAAAGCAATGACAGATACTTTCATGCATAAAGTAACACATTCTTTAAAGGAAATCGGCTCAAGTTAATATAAATTTAAATAGCACTAATTAGTAAACTTTCCTTTCAACAATCACTGTAAATATTTTGGTTAAGATGGTTTTACGCACAAATAATATTAAAGCAAAACGAACTCTTTTATTAGTTGTCACATATCACTCTCACATAATTGTCTTTTTCTTATGTATTTCTTTTTATTTCCATATTAAAAGATTTTTGAAATATTATTTTAATTTCTTTTTTGGCACATCTAAATTGTTATTTTGGTTTTTTAATTTATATAAAAACATAATATATAAAATAAAAAATTTTAATTTCTAATATTACCAAAAATTTGGCAACGATTTATAATGTCAAATTTATTATTATATGCTTTTTAGGATATTATCTGGTGGAAAAGACATGTAGACATTATAATGTCAAATTTATTATTATATGCTTTTTAGGATATTATCTGGTAGAAAAGACATGTAGACATTATAGTGCCAAAAATATATGTACTCCGTATTAAATAATTTTGAGCATTTTTATTAACTTGAAAAAATAATTTATGATGCTCATAACTTCTAAATTATTGACGTTTTTTTTTGCGTAATAAAGTCAAGCACATTTTTCAACAATAGCACGTACGATATACATAGTTTAAAAATTAAAATAAAGTTATATTCGTTTTAGCGATTATAAATTTTAGTTAACAATTAAAAGTTATCTTCGGTTATGTTTATCTATTAGTTGTTATTAATGATGATTAATACTTATCGACTATTACGATTTGCTCTTATCAATGTTTAGAAATAGTTACAATCATCGATTAGTAGATATAAACGCTATTATAAACTTTGAACACAAACAGGTGGTAAACACAATCTTGTATTTAAAACAAGTTTAATATGATATATTTTTGTGCTTATCTCATCATAGAGAGAGAGGGTGAGAAATAATAACTTTTAATCTCCACCCTTTATTTATAATACAATGGTTGAGATTAAACCCTAACTTTTACCCACTAATTCATTCATCCAATCCCCACTTCACCATTTTCTCTCTCCTTGCCTTGGTAGTCGTTAATGTCGCCGGCTAGAATTCGTTGGTCATGACTGCCGCCCATAACCGCCGCCCCCAAGTACAACCGGCGCCATCACCCGTCTTCGACGAGCTAGTGGTGGTCATTGTCATTCGGTTCGTGACGTCGTCGCCTTACGGTTCTCTGTCTCTTTGTCACAACAATCACCTTCTTGTTAAAATTTATCGCTGTTCTTGATAGTGTTCACCTCCCCTTGGGTTTATATTGTTTCCTCTAGGGTTTTTGTTAATTTTC